>OX578142.1:109033064-109353064 GCA_951213105.1 Amaurobius ferox | reverse complement strand
GATAAAAGAAAAACAGATGAAATCCAAGCACAAACGGTATACACGTGGACAAGGTCTAAGCCTAAATCATGGAGTTGTTCACTTCTTCAAAACTCTTTTTCAAGTCCAAGTGCTTTGTAGAAGCATACACAAAAATGTATGTTTCTGAAGAACTAGATAGATTATATCTATAGACTATTAGACTATTTCTACTTGGACAACATACATAAAGAAGAAAAAAAGGGAGAAAAGGATACCTGGAGTATAACTCAATAAATACACGAACCTGTCGATCTCGGGGATCCATAATGAAGAGACCAGTGTTGCCATTCACAAAAGAAAAAAATAGGATCTAACTTTGCCATTCGTAAGAAATAAATAACAGTCATGCGAAAAAACAAGTATAGGAGATAATATACAATCAAGAGATGCAATAATAGAAAGGCTAATGTGTAAGTGAATGTAAAAATAAAATATAATTAAAACAACAGTATGGAGATGTAGAACAAGAGTATGGATATAAATGGAATTCATGAAAACCCAGCTAATCTAAATTTTTTAACTATACCATTTACAAAATAAGAGGGATATTTATATAAATTGTTGGGAATTTTTAGATTATCAATACGTATAGCATGAAATTTTTTATCAGATAATCTATAAATTCTAAAAAGCTGATTAAGTATAATATTTCTAAACAATAGAATCGAGTTACAGGAAATAAATGGTAAGATTTTATTAATGTTAAAATTAAAAAGTATTTTTTATCATATAAATTAGTAACAATTCTATTAGAAAGTTCAACAATAGGATTTAAATCCAAAACATTAATATTTCTACTAATAGTAGGTTCATTAGGAATTAATTCCAAATTGTCAGGATAGAAATCTATAGCTATGACACAATTTTCTGTATATACTAAGCAAATCAGATCATCATATCTGTGTAATGTATAATCTATTGATGTAAAAGACTGTTCATAATGATAAAGGTATAAATTAGCTAACATACCGCTACTGCAGCCACCCTGTGGAACTCCTGAGACTTGTAAGTATAATTTATTTCCTTGAAAAATGTAATTATTAAAAATAACAAAGTGAAGAAGTTTAGGAAAATTTATAAAACTGGATTGAGTTGAAAGATTAGTAATATAAGCATTGTATAGAGCTAAAATTACATCATAAAGGTCTGAGATCTTGATATTATTAAAAAGATCTTTAAAATCAAAGTTTAAAGTCCTTTTAGTATTCTAAGTGATGGTAATTTATTCTTTTATTCTTTACTATTATTTAGAATAAGGTAATTATTGCTAGACTGACTTAAACTATCATTTATTTGATTTAAAGAATTGCGTAGTAATTATTCGCAGTAGTAGAGTAAGTATTATGCCCACTAGTTACTATTCTAAATTGAATGGGATTTTTGTGAAATTTTAGAATAAGCACAATATATGGAAATTTAAGAAATATATATTTAATATTTAAATCACTATACATATTGATAATTTTCAATTTGATACTATTAATGGAATGCAAACCAATTTAAACAGATTATTATTTTTTAAATAATCTAACAGAAATTGTATATAAAATTTTTTACAGATAGTAGCATAATTATTAGAGGCTTTATCAATATAGGTGATAACAAAAGATCTTTGTAAATCATTAATGGAGGGTTTAATGTTATATATATATATATATATATATATATATATATATATATATATATATATATATGTATGTGTGTGTGTATTATGTGTATATATATATCTTATCTCTAATCAATCATTGGAATTTTATATAATACTTTTATATATATATATATATATATCCACATTTCATTTCATTTTTAGATAATTGCATCCAATTTTATCTACACCGATGGATGTCAATCAAAAATTATAGATTTACTGGAAACTACTATCGACGAATATGTTTTGTGTACTGCAATTATACTAGCTGTAGCGGTAAGAAGATCTAAGTTAAAAACACTACGATTTTTACATTTATAATATAATTACTGAAACTCTCTATGTGTTTCTATAAAACATTATTCATGAGTGTCATTCACTGATGAATTAAAATCACTGTTATCACTATTTGTTTATGTTTGATTTTATATGCAGCAGAGCTGTGCTTGATATTTAGTATGCTTTGTAATATGTGCTTTGTAGATGCACTATATACAATATTTTAAAATTATATCGCACACACACGTAGCAAAACATTTACAAATATTTAAATTTCCTAATATTTTCTTTATAATTTAAGTCTTTTTAAAAAGCGCACCGAAGCACAACTTTGTGAAAATGATTCTGTTTGTTATAAACATCTGTTTTAAGCATCTCAATACTGTAACTAGCATGCTACATAGAAAGTATGTGCAAAAACTTTTAAATAGGAGAGGTAGTATAAAAAGGAAGTATAAAGATCAAATTTAATTCAGTAATGCACATTAATAAAAATCAAATCGGTACACGAATCAATCGATGGATATACACTGAAATAATAAAAGATAATAATAAAAATAACAGTAATTTATAAAAAAAGATGAAAGATTCATTAAAAAATGTATTAACATAATATTTTAGCGATAAATACAATCATTCTAATTATTTCTTCCGACCCATGCCGTCCAACATATTCGAAGATGCAGGTATGTCATTCAATTCGTAGTTTTAAGAGGCTAAAAATGTACACTTTCACCAATAAAAGAACAAAAAGAAATACAATGAATTTTTTAGATCAGTAATGAGCCAAATAAACACTCCCAAACAGTCAGAAATACAAAGATAGAAATAATAATAATATATAAGGAAACATAAAAATAACGATTTAAAAAAAGGAAATGATGCATGATTGCAAGTAGAAAGTATTAAAGACTTCATCTAAAATATATTAACATAAAATGTTAACAATAAATACAGTCATTTTAGTTCAGTCATTCCACTTCATAGTTTTAAGAGACAAAAAAACTGATTTAGTTTTGAACAATAAAAGAGCAAAAAGCAATAAAATTTTAATTTGGGAAAACAATAATGAAGACAGATAGGCACACTAAAACAGTCAGAAATACAATGATAAAAATAATAATGATATATCAGGAAATATAAAAATACCGATATAAAAAATGAAAATCATGTATAACCCTTTCGCGACGGTTGACACGCGGGCGTGCCAGCTGTGAACTTGCATTCAAGGACGTACGGCACGCACTGGTGCCGGAGAGAACTTTACCCTAAACGCCGAGTGGCACATATTGGTGTTTCTACGTGGAACGTTTTCATTTGAATTTATTTGTCTACTAGATGGCGTTAAATGCCCGTGGAAGCAACTTAAATGTATTTTGTAGGTGCTTGACCTTGGCAGAAAGAGAATCCAATGAATTATTTCTCCATTTGGAGAGGGGAGGGGGCATGGTTCTGTAAAGTAAACAGACAGCTCACTTCTCGCAGCATAACAATTTTATAATTGAGTTCCGGGTCTCGTTCTGATTTTAGTTTTCATTGATTTCGTTGTTGAATTAGAGGAATATAAGAGAGTATTTTTTTTAGTGGGTGGGGGAGGGGGGTAAAGGAATGTGCGGCAATGAAATGATTAGGTTATTTATGTTCTCATGGAAAGGAAGGCTAGGATTTCGTTAATATATCCCCTCGAAAAGGTCCAGATATGGAATAAAAATATATAAATCGTCAGAATCGGAATGAGGCTATAAATGGAATTTCCTTGTGTATACTGGAAAGGACACGGGATTATCAAGCTCTGATGGTGGGTATGGAGACCGCGTTGTGAAAATATTTCTAAGTGAACTTTTAGGAAAAGGATATACTTTATATTTGGATAAATTTTTTACCTCTCCTGTACTTGCAAAGTATTTGTTGTCTAAGAATACGCATGTATGTGGTACAGTTTTAAAAAATCGGAAGGACATGCAAAGAATTATCCATCTGTACCTAAAACATATATACACTAAAATTTTTAATATTTTGATAAAAGAAAATTTGTATAAAAAATATACATCAAATAGAAAATAAGTATTTCCTTTCTTCCTGAAAAAAGTAGAATGCTGTGTTGAACGGGTGATTTTTAGTGAATTTTTTTCGAGAGTAAGGCTTAGCGCAAAAAAATAGCCGTCTTTTGGGCACATTTCGGAAACGAAGCGCTTCGTCTTTGGGCCACGGTAGTTTCGGAATGCCGCCGTCCCGAAAGGGTTTTTAAAAGTAAATATTAAAACTGTCATCGAATCACATGATAATTAACAACTTCAGTCATAATTATGATATAAATTCGCATATTTCAGTTGATCAAATATGTGGGTTTTATTGAACTATATTACGAATATAGACCAGAAATTCAATTGCAACTTTACTCGCCTTCCTTCATTATTTCATTAATACTGAGTTATATTGACTTGATTTTGCAAATTACTATTTTGGTATTGCTAAATCATATCACCTGATTTAATTACTTTATCTTTCCTTCACAGATGTTAACTTTATTTGTATCTATCATCTTTATAAAATTGCTCAGAGTTGAAATGAGAGACATGAACACCCATGAAAACATTCCTCTGCAAGATTTGCACTGGATTGATCCTTGATCGATCCCAACGGAGCTCCAGAGCGATGAAGACAGTTTAGAAATAAGAATTTTAAATCAATCAAAAGACGTGTATTTATCTCATGTATGGTTAATACACAACGATTGATACATAACCAATCAAAGGCTATTCTTTTAAAACAAAGTGGATTAAAACAAGCCTAATATCTTACAATACTTTTACAGAAATTTCTACCTGCCAACAACAATATTGTATCTGCTTCCAGTAAAATTATGTAACATTTATTGCATCTTTATCAACTATTGCTTATCCCTAACATTTGTGTAACCATTTATAATGTATTTATCTTAATAAAGAAATTTCAACATGTGTTTTACTTTCAGCTTTTGAAAATAATTTTAAAGCTGAGTGCGTAAAGTGTTACTAAAGTCACTGGCACGCTCAATAATATATTATTATTGAGTGGTATAAAGCGTTCCTTTTATTTTCCATAAAATACATAGTTCCGTGAACTCCCGTTTATCCACCACTCTCTCATCCGACACAGTCACCGGTGATAATTTCTAAAGGGAAAAAATGCCGATAAAATATACTTATATAGACAATGAATATGAGTATATACTTTGACAAGGAATAATTTTAAAAGTTTTATAGTATGACATAATTTATTTCCGCTAATTCATTAATGCTGATTGATAAAATTCCGTTGATGATACTGATTTCCGCTGTCTTCATTTTCTCTTTCAAGAGCCATTTGGTACAAAATTAAGGATGTTCGCAGTTGCCATTTACAGAATTTGGGATATTTGAATAAAGCCTAAAGATTACAGCTCCAATTAATTTTAATTCTAAGGCCTGGCACCTCGGATTAGGTTAGGTGTACTATGATATCCTAAAATGTAAGGTAAATACACTTAATCCTCCAAGAGGATATTATACCTTCTTGAAGAGTGCGGTTCGAAACAATCTCAAGGGCTTTATAGTATTACATTTTGTTATTGAATTTCAGTGTTTAAATTCCTGTTATAATGAGCCATTTAAAATAATAAACACCGGAATATAGTATCTAACGGCTTGCAGATTTTTATCCTAAGAGTATGTAATCATATCAGGTGTACTGTATTTTATTGGTTTTTCAAGACTGTATAGTATCGTAAATCCCACAAAACATATAACTTTCCACTGTAACGATAATTAAACTTGCTTGTCCAAATTATTTTACACTTTCATATATCCCGGCCGTCCATACAGTTACCTTACACCTTTCTGGTAGGTCGGACGGTCTGGGTCTCAACACTTTCATATATCAAGGGTTTTGCAGAGTTTCACTGGTATAAATTATTTCAATTTAATAAATTAAAGTTAGATTCAATGCTTCCATACTATAACTTTTCTACAATCGCTAATAAAATGGAGGCGATATTTAATTATCCATTAATTTTGCATAAAGAAATTATGATTTACTTTTCACATATCTGTGAGGTTCCCGTTTTAAATTATTAATTCTCACATGAAGTCTTCATAGCTTAGATATAAATCAATTAGATTAATTGGCATTATTCTTCCGATATTGTTCTTGCATTCTTCTAGCATTATTCTTGCGTTTTCGATATTTAACTAGCCAATTTCTAAATCCAATAATTTGTAAAAAAGGAAATTTCTCAAATTACCGCAAAAAAAATCTCATAATTAGAAATTTGTAAACAGCATTAAATAAGTAAAAGTATAACGTTGTCAACTGTTTTGGGGAGCGAAGTAAGGGTCCTTGGGACAAAAGTAAAAATACTTGAAAATTCGATTTTCTTTGGGTATACCTAATCTGTCTGTCTTGCCCTAAAGATAGAAACTCATTTTGCTTCCAATACTGATAGACATTCATTAATTGGCATTTATTTGTCTAACTTACGCAAAACAGGGCACAGGGCTTAACAGGGCAACCGAGCATTCTAACATTTACACGTATACAAACAAAAAATAAATGTCTAAAGTAAATAGAAAAACGTTATAAAGCAGAATTCTAGATGCAACTAATGACAACGATATAAATTTAACTTAAAATCACATTAAACATTTAGAACAGCATTATTTTGCCAACATTTTCATGAGTATCGCTGATGTATTGTGAAATGCTTTTAAAATTACTTACTGTCAACGTATAATTTTGGGCCCCCTAAAATAAGGATCATGGTGACCAGAGTGTAAATTAGGCCTTTGGCAGACAACACTATCGTATATTTGTGAAGATTTGCAAGAAAAAGGCCCAGCTTTCGAAAATTTTATTTCTGACATAACGTGATATATAACCATCATACCGACAACTGTACCCGTTGTAGTTTTCAGTAGATTAAACCGCATGTTCTCAAATACAAGAAACGTTTTCATCATGCTCTGCATGTTGCCAATTTCAAGAAATTAATTATCAACAAGGATTGAAAAAAGGGTTTTTTAACAAATAAATCATGATTTAAACCTTGGTTCTAAACTATGATTTAAACCAAAAAATGGTTTAAATAGGGGTAAAATATAGTTTTAAACCAAGGAGGTTTGTACGAGCCAACCTTGCAATCAACCCAAAAACTTTCAAACTGAATTTCTCTGTTTTAAAGTTCTTGCTTGATTAATAATGCAAAATGTGCAGAATGAGTTGTAATTTCTTAAAGGCATGCGGTTTTTTTTTGTTTTTTTTTTTTATCAGCCTGAAAAAACTCTGCTTAACAAGGCCTTCTTTAGCACAATTTTGAAATTTCCAACAATTGGACCTTTTTCCTGTAAATAATCGCACATTATTTAATGCTGCTAAATAACAAACTTTTTATCTAAAGATGGATATTTACTAAAATTGTTTAGATTTATTTCAACGATAGCCAATTCTTTTAAAAGTAATCTATAATGGATTCTATTAAAAGTCACCCTCATTTTGCATACACATTTCAATTGTCGCTTAAAATTAAATTCCCTAATGTAATAGTGGCAATTTAATTATTTTATTTGCAGATACACAATATTGTTTTGTGAAACTAATTTGATTTGAAAATTTAAAAATACTTTAAATAAGTTAAATGTCAATTTCAGTTAACTATCCTAATTATCTCTTATGATCAGCTTGATCTAAATTAAAGATTCTTAATCGGTGTGTTTTGTAGACCGGGACCGGTACCGGCCCTCAGTGTGTTTCTTCCTAGCGCGCAAGATCGATAGAAATAAATCACAAAATTTAAAGTAAGAAATATAAAATTGTATTGTTTCAAGTAAGAAATATAAAATTGTATTGGTTCAAGTAAGAAATATAAAATTGTATTGTAATAAACATTTCAAGGATACATACAGCTCAAACTGCTGCTCAAGTAATAAAACTCTAATAACTTTGTTAAAAGCAGCATGCAACACAAAAATAATAGTATCGATTGGTTTTGAAGGCAAAAACAGTCTTCCTCTTACGTCAGGACACTCAAGAAGCGCAACCGTGAGAGCAAGATTAGCGACTGATATAAGAACAACAAAAGTGATTGAAGCAGAGAAACGGCGTTGCTAATAGCGAGAAAAGAAAAAAAGGGATATAAAACACAGGGGGAGATTTCTTCTTTAGTATTTTTCTGCTCATTCATTGTGTCCCACCAATCCTCTGGGCTTTTTACTTCTTTTTTAATTCTATTACCGGTGGCAACACTATTTCCCTACTTCTAAGGCCCCTATATATAGGAGCCTTACCTGCTTCAGTTACGTTTGTTATTCTTACATCAGCCACTTATCTTGCTCTCACGAATGTAAGTTGCGTTTCTTGCGTGTCCTGACGAAGAAGGCTGTTTTTGTTTTTGTCTTCCTTTGAAACCGGTCTATAGTAATATTTTTGAGTTGTATAATACTTTTAAAGAAGTAATTTTAGTTTTATTTTAAGGATACTTCGACGTAGGATACAAAAAATTACACGATTATTCACGGATGAAAATATGCATATTATCTATATTGCCCAAATTAGTTTAAAAATATGCAGTTAGGGAGTGGGGAGTTTTTAATGTTCACATCATTATTCCTTTATCAGTATTTATGCCAATGTGATTAAAATTGTCAACATGAGAACCCTAAAGTTCCAGAATACGGGGTTCAGACTCTCCAAACTCTTTGAAAAAGACATCCAGGCAAAACATGTTGCAGATTCAGAAAGAAAGATTATAGTTCTGCGTGGTTCACATTTTTTCCAGACATAAATATTAATTTACCTTAGAATAATAATACGGTTTATCCATTAGAATCTAAAAGCAAGGTGGGTAAATTTAAGCAGCATTGGCGCTCTAGGATTAAGAAGAGATAGAATATGCGAGACTTCGTGTATAACTAACAAGAAAGATCAATTATGCATAACGCATTGATTATGATACACTTTCCAACTGAAATGCAATTTTATTTAAACATCTCTAAAATGCGATACATTCAGTTCAATTCCCGCCACTGCCAAAAACTGACGCCGTGTTCACGCGGAGTACGATCACGTTAAACATGTGGGTACGTAAGTCCTTCCTAGAGGTTGGTGGTAGGGGAAAGAGGGTATGGTCCCTGAGGGTGCCTCCCCCACTGGGTTCCGCTCTAAATTAGGTGGCACTTCCCGGCCGTCCAAATGTATACCTTATGCCTTTCTGGTAGGTCGGACGGTCTGGGTCGAAGAAGAAGAAGGTATGCCTATCATATGGACGGAAATCAGAATTTACGAAACATTATTTCTCATTTGGAGTCATTTTTATCAATTTGGCGACATTTTTGCAACTTTGGCAACATTTAAAAAAATCGCCAAGTTGGAGACGTCCCACTAAATTTCTCGCCAAGCGTTATGGACAAACGGACGGAGAAATGGGTTATTCTTATAGTCTATTCTTATGTTATTTCTAAGACATTGAACTTTCATTAATTAGTCGTCATTTCATTGAACATCAGTTTCATCAATTAACGAATTTTTATGAATTGAGTGACATTTTCGTCAATTTGGCAACATTTATAAAATTACCAAGTTCGAGATATTTCGATAAAATCGTCACCAAAATTTTGCCAAATATTACGGACGAAAAAATAGGTTAGTCTTATAGTAGATTCTTATATTATTTTCAAGATATTGAATTTTCGTCAATTAATCGTCATTTTTATCAATTTGAAGACATTTTCATTAAATTGGCAACATTTTAAAATGTCGCCAAGCTGGCTACATTCCATCAAATTCGTCGCCAAAATCTCGCCAGTCGTTATGGATGGAGAAACAAATAATTCTTATAGCAGATAAATAACTTTTGGCGTCCAAATACAAAAGTATTATCCAAAGTATCTTCCCTCATGAATGAAATGAGTTACACTAATGACCAAAATTGTGGAAAAAGTGCATTTTTGAGGTTTGAGGGCTTATAACACCACTTTGTTTTTGTACCAATACCATAAAATTTTATATCCATGGAAAAATAATTTAATCAAGATTGTAATGCAATAACATTTATGAATTATTTTTTAATAGAACAGCATTTATAAAGAAGAAAAGTGAAATACATAGAAAAAATGAGATATACAATTCTCACCATGTCAGTTAATACTTAGTTGGGTAACCTTTAGCCTTAATTACGGCCTTACAGCGCTTTCGCATGGAGTGAACCAAGTTTTTTAGTTTTGCAGCTGTTATAATGTGATACTAAGATTGAATTATTGCTTCTGTTAATTGGGTTTTATTGCTGGGTTGGTTCTGACTAACAAGTTTCTTCAGTCGGTTCCATAGATTTTCGATGGGGTTAAGGTCTGGGTTATCCGCAGGCCATTCCAGCAGCAGAATATGATGATCTTGAAGCCACTTTTTTCACACACGAGCAACATAACATGGAGCTGAAACCTGTTGAAGTATAAATGCTTCATTATATTGGAAAAGATCACGTGCAGAAGGCTGCAGTTTGGGTTTAAGCATTTTATTCATGTATCATTTATATTCCCATGGCATTTGTATTCCCATTGATCACGTAAATTCTGCCCACACATCTTGATGCCATACAATCCCAAATCATAGCACAAACTCTAACTGGGTGTTTCACGGTAGGTCTAATGCAATCAGGATGCAAATCTTTTCCGATTCTTCTCCTTATGTATTTTACGCCACCACTACTAAACAGGGAGATTTTGGTCTCATTACTCCAAATTACACTGTCCCATTGTCCAGTTAACATGGGTTTTAGCCAAGTTTAATCTATTCAACCTTTGTTTGAGAGATAAAAATGGATTTTTTCGTGGAATTCTATAGCATTTAGACTAAATTCATGCAGTCTGCGCCGAACAGTCCTTGCACTCAACTTCACATTGCACTGCGTCATTTCACCTTGTATACAGAGATGGTTTTCTTCTGTCACTTAGGCACAGTCTCTTAATTCTTCTATTATCACTTGCTGTTGTGCACTTTTTCCTGCCTTTACCAGTCTGGTTTTGTAGTGACTGAGTCTCCTTATACCTCTTCAAAAATTTAGAAATGCCACCTTTGGCTAAGTTTCCCCCACATTTCTTCATAACTGTAGCCGTGTTCACTTAATAGTACTATTTTACATCGCTTTCTGGGTGATCAGTCAACTCTTTGCACCATTTCATTAATTTTATTACGTATTACAAGCTCACTAAATTAAAGAACACAAAAAAAAAAACCAACCAACTTGATAGCAATCACATAACACACTGATAACTGTCCTGTGACCTGTTGGCTCATTGCCAAAACAAGATTACGCCTGATTGGCTCTCTAAACACTCATGCTCATTGGCTACATTCAAATGAAGGAAAGCTACTTCATATAAACCTAAGCAAATCGTGCTTCTTTTTTCTGGTTATTTGGCTATAACTTTTGATAGAATACCGATAATTGAACCAATGTTATTGCATTACAATCTTAATTAAATAATCTTTCCATTGATATATATAATTTTGTGGTATTGATACAAAAACTAAGTGGTGTTATGAGCCATCAAACCTCAAAAATACTTTTGCTCCAAAAGGTTTTCACAATTTTGGCCACTACTGTAGATCCCCCAAAATGATGTCACCAAATTTATCGCATGATATTACATATGAAAAGCAAACATATTTCACGTGGATCTAGCTCGTTCCATTCATGAGAAAAAATACTATGGGTAATACTTTTTTATTTAAACGCCAATAGCCATTTACCTGCTATAAGAATAGCTTATTTCTCCGTCCATAACGCTTGGCAATATTTTGGCGGAATAAAGCAAACTTGGCGACTTTTCTAAATGTTGCAAATTAACGAAAATGATGTCGGCAAATTGATAAAAATGACTTTAAATCAATGAAAATGACGACTGGAAAGAATATAAGAATCTACTATAAGAAAAACCTATTTTCCGTCCGTAACATTTGGCAAATTTTATTGACAAATTTGTCGAAATATCTCCAAATTGCTGACTTTTTAAAAGTTACTAAATTGACGAAACGTCACTAAATTGATAAAAATTCTCCAAAGTGATGAAACCGACGCTAAATCAATGAAATGACGACGAATTGATGAAAGTTCAATATCTTGGAAAGAGCATTAGAGTAGACTATAAGAATAACCCATTTCTCCGTCCGTCCATCCGTAACGCTTGGCGAGGAATTTAGCTTGACGTCGCCAACTTGGCGACTACTTAAAATGGTGCCAAAGTGACAAAAATGACGCCAAATTGATAAAAATGACGCCAAATGGGAAGTAATGTTTCGCAAATTCTGATTTCCGTCATATGACGGGCATACCTTCTAGTATAAAAGAAATGCTCTTCTCTCCATTTGTCTGTAACACTTGATGATGCATTTGGCGAACTTGGCGAATAATCCAGCAAAGTATCGCCAAATTGGCGGTACTTCGATCCAGATTGACGAAAATATCGTCTAAATTGCAAAAATGACGCTAAATTAATGAAATGATTGATGTATTAATTATGTGTTAATTGATGTATTAATGTGTTAATTGATTAATTGATGTGTTAATTGATGTATTAATTATTAAAATATTTTAATATATAGACTATATCGCTTATTGAGGATGCTATTCATATTAATAATTGTTTATGTTGCGCGAAATATAAGTTAATTGGGTATTTTGAAATAGTTTTACATATTGTCTTCCAAATCGCCAAATGTACAATTTAACGATAAAGATACAGTAGCGTGGATCTCATACACTATTTTTTTACTGTAACAGTAGTAAGATCGTTGCAGTATATAAGGAAAGTCATGTGCTGCCCACATCAGATTTTTTTATTTTATGTGATTTTTTGAATAATTTCTTTGAAAAATTTGCAATATCTCGAGAATGGTTCATGCTACCGTTCTAAAATTTATGTCAATTGTTTCTAATAAAAATTACATATGAAATGGCTATTTGAGTAACTTTATTAAAGGTTTCTATTTTTTGATGATTTTTTCAAAATTTCACTCGAAAATTTAGGGGGGGGGGGGAGTCTGAACATTCGATTGCGTTTAAAAACAATTAGCTTCCAGTATACATGGATTGTAATTTTCGTACCAAATTTCGTTCGAATCACTCCATTCGTTCGCGAGATATCGTCCCCACAGACTCACACACACACACACACACACACACAGACATCACCTCAGAAACGTTTCATTCGTCTTCAGGGATGTTTGAAACGTGCTCTCCCATCGAAAACTCGAAATCGAATTTTCGACTCCGTCACAATACTTTCCTTATACATTATACTATGTATATAAGGAAAGTAAAAATGTCTATCTGTGTGTCTGTGCATCTGTGTCGTCTGTATAGCGGAAAATCAAATCTTCGGACAGTGGCAGAGATACTTCAGATCTAGACTAGATTTTTAGAATGCGAATTAATTTGAAGGTTATGAACTCTTGAAGTCGAAAATCGGCCATTTTAAAATATTTCGAATTTTTTTTTATTCATTACAGCTGGAATATTCCGTGTCTGGAATGACATCTGTCGCCAAATGTAATTTTAATCAGAAGTTTGCATTTTAAATCCCTTAACGGGGTCCGCAAGGCACATTTATTCGTTTCACACAAGCCAGTAAATTTTGCTGACACTACTTCCGCAATAACTATTCAAACTCGAAAAATTGCCTTGAGAAATTTTGAATTGCATAATTACTTTTTTAACTCCAATAAAAAGTATTTTTAGTTAGTTTATGAAATTAAAATCTCTCTCACTGCAGATACGGTCATACGAATACTTAGTTACATTATTTTGGAAAATATACACAAATTATTAACTAGCATAATTCGGTTAAAATTCGTGAAATTTCAAATTCAATAACATATTGAGAACGTCATGAACCCTCTCTGAATTGGAGAGGGGGGGGGAGGTCCTAACTGTTGAGTCCGTCTGTTGATTAAAGTCGTCCCTGTCTGAATGCTGATTTGTTTTTTTATCCATAAGTCACATTTTACTGTTTTCTAAAACACATTTTCGCCAATGTTGCTTTCCGAAAATAAATCGAGCCGTTGCTCGTAACAGACAATCATGCTCGCATTTTTTTCTCCTCGCCCAGTTCACATAAACAATATGTCTCATAAATATCAAGAATATTGCGTATACACCAGGAGAATCACAACGGTGAGAGAGAGATCTCAGAATCCAAGGGTTGTAAAAGTGCTGGGTATTCATAATTTTATGTTCAGTGCAGTCTGGAGATATTCATTTCTTTTACAATTTAATTGTACTGTAAAATAAAATTTCGAAATCTTTGGGGCCATATTTAAACACGTAAGCTTCAAGATTTGGAACTTTTATAAAGTTGGCGCGAAATGTAGAAATTCAGAAGAAAACTTGAACCTTTTAATCAGCAATGCACCTAGAAATTTTAATCCCTTACACAAAATATGTGTTAGGGCTAACCAAAATTTTAATTTTCCCCAGACTGAAATTTTAGGGACCAAAATTTTAGTTTGGGACCTAAAAATAAAAACATTTAGGAAAATGATTTTATTTTAGAGGAAGGGGGCGAGGGCTTAGAATTTTTGCACTTCTTTCTTTCCAAATTTAAATTTTGAGAAAACTAAAATTTGATGTCAAATTTTAGTTATGGTAAAATTGAAAACTTGGGCCCAAAATATAAAAGCATTTAAAAAAACGCTTTTATTTATATATTATTATTTTTTTTTTGGGGGGGGGGGGACCATTTTCTTCAGTGAATTTTTTTTATTGTTCAATATTTTCTTTAATTTGTCTTCTATTTCTTTTGTTCTTCTTCATGAATCTCCCCTAGTTTTAAGTAAATTTTTATCGGCTATAGATAATTCAATGGAAATTGCTTTTAAAAGTGTTAAAGTAGTTTAAAAAACTATCCACTGCTTCTGCTTATATTGAAAACCGTTAGAACCTTAGACCATTTACATATCGCGTGCTATATGGATTGAAACCAATTGCAAAATGAAACAATCGTTAAACTCACGTGCACGCGTTTAGTTTCGTCTTGACACCCACCGCGATTTAGATAGAGCCCCTCGTTTCTCAAACTTTGAAAAACATTTACATTTATATTTAACAAGTAATGGATATTTGATGTAAAATTATTTTCGTATTTATCAAATAACTCAATTGTTATAGTAATAATAAAATACTTTTATCTTTCAATACAATTTTTGGAGGAAAAATTACTTTGCTCTGGGTACAGCAAATATCCCAGTTCGCTCTGGGTCCCTACGTTTCTAGGCCCTGTAAGCGTCACTTAACTGCTCTTAATACTAGCTACGCCACTGCTTTATTCTCATGTAAACTGTACGACAGATCTCAACTCTGTCCCGTGGGCAAAATATTTTGTCAATCTGACCAAGCAAAACAAAAATTGCTATTGGCTGACATAACACTAAAAATATATTTGAAAAATTCTGGATGATGTATGAGAGCTAGTTGCCCGTTGAAAATTGAAATTTTAAAAACAATACAATATACACACACAAAAGAATACCTTTCCAAAAGTGCTCTAGATCGTGTGGAGAGATTTTAAGGGGAGAAAATGATTTTCGTGAGTGAAAACTAAATATATTTACTATGACTTTGATTTTGAATAAAGAAACTGGTTTCTCATGCATTTAAATGAAAATTATTATACTTTAACATTTGCATGTTATTAATATGAAAATATTACTGTTTCATTAATACCTACCTTGGATAATTTTTAAACACATGATTTCGAAGGTAGGTCATATCGTGAAAAAAAAAATATTAGGGACTGTTCTCCGTAAAATTATTTTTTAACTATAGTTACCAGCAACATTTTTACCATTAAATCAAAGCTATTTAATGCTTCTATGCACTAAACCTAAAGCATTTGAAATTATTTTACAATAAACAATCTTTGAAAAAGCATAAACGCTAATTTTCATATTTTTTAAATCAGACAAACATATTTCTTATTATAAACTTTTTCCAAAAATTGAAAATTTTAGGTTTAGTGTATACAGTTATTAGTTGAACATGTATATTAATTTCTAAGCAAACAGGATAATAGCTTTTTTTTTGTAATCATGCAGACAGACACAAAAATTTGAAACTGAGAAAAAAGATTTAAAGAAACGTCAAACTGGGGAAAATTACAATATATACAGATGCAATTTTTATCATTGTATGAGTCCAATTTTGATGCGGTTTACTTAAAATTAGTTCTAAAAATGTAATATATTTTTACTCAAATTTTAAAAATCTAATTTTCGAAGGCTAAAAACTAGCATCTCCCCTTTAAAGGTTTTTTTTTTCTATACAAAAGAAGGAGAAATTTAAAATACATTATTTTCCTATATACTGCATAGAGCTTATGCTGAATGTCTTACCTTTACGACCATTATGTTTTCTTGCAAATAGTTATGAAAATGGGTACTTTAATTACGCCCACCCTGCATATAGAGACTTTACGAGATAATTATCTGACGCTTTAAATAAAATTAAATCACAAAGATAATTGCTAACATGACTTCCATTTTTATACTTTTATCTATTAAATAGACACTAAATTTCTGGAGCCGCATCGATGATTTCGGATAAGAAAAACTATGGTGTAAGTACTACGATAACCTTAACCTACCCAGTTACTTAGCATCTTAACCTACCTTTAGACATCGAGGATGCCACGTTTTGAGGATTGTTGACGACACAGATATGCTTTAAAAATCTTAGATCTTTGACATTTTACAAACAGAATTACTGAGGCTTGCTGCTTTCGATCCGAATATGTAGAGAAGAATCGAAACAAAAATAGAATCCAGTCAGGGTCAATTTTATTTAAGTCACCACTTAATTATCCGAATTTTAAGCTTATCGTGGGAATACCAGAGATTTCTCTATGGAAAGAAACAGACAAAGTTAGTTAAACCTTCTCAAGAGCTCTTAAAATACGCTTAAAGTAATATACATTTATGTTCAAATCTTAAATATTAACTTTTTTTGGAGCAATGCGATTCTATTTTATATCATAAGAAAGCATTATATTCATTTGTTTTTCTATCTGAAATCTTTCTGCAAAGTTTCTAATTCTTACTTTAAAAGTTAAAGTGACTAACAAGGTGTGAATACATACTTTGACCCAGTAACAATAAGGCGCAAAACAGCATCTTTGGCATTCTTTATTGAACTTATTGGCGCATATTTAATTGGCGATCAAACAGTTTGATTTTACCTGCACGCCAAAAGTTTTATTCTGTTTCAGTTGTACGCATTAAAAGGTGTTGTTAAAGGTTGATTGACACTTTGGTTTCTGAAAGAAATTTTACCAGCTTCCTGTGCTTTTAAGAAGTATGTATTAGTTACACTTAAACAAACAATTTTTCGTTACGAACATTGCTAGAAATGTGTATATAATTAATGATATAGTGCACGATTTTGTAGAATTCTGGAATAATCACCTCTAAACCGCTTCGATAAATTTCGAAATGGCGTTGATTAAAACAGAACTTTTAAGTGAAATATCCTTAAATGCATCCTCCTTATTTAGCATCAGGTAACGTAGCTACGAAAGAAATGCATCTTAATTTTTTATCTTAAAGAAATTTGAATTCGTTTTTTCATGGTTCAATAGTTCTGAACTTCTAAGTCACATATCAGGTTCCGAGGCAAGTTCCAGGACACGCCCTAAATTATTTATTGATATAATGAACAAATTAAAATGCATTAACATATGGTTTTTTTCTAATATTCATCAATTTTATTCGTAAAGAACATTTTAGCCATTTTATGTATATACTTAGCGTACACAGCACATGAGCAGACACGCCCATGTTTATTTATATAGCTTTCAGTTTGAAATAAATATACACTGATCTTTTCGTTAAATGAAATCCGTGGTTTAAAAGCCTAGTCCTTCTAAATCACATACCAGGTTCCGAACTAAGTACCACGACACACATTAATTTTTTTATTAAAATAATAGACAAACTACAACTCATTAATATACGTTTATTTTCTATTATTCATCCATTTTATTCATAAAAAGCTTTTAGCTATTCCAAACATATACTTCGCATATATGTCAACATGAGCAGACACGCCCATGTTCATTTATATAATCTTATATACCGATGCGGTAGCTGAGAAATTAGGGCAAGCTTTTCTTCGTGATCGCTCCGCTGAGCGGTTGTGGGTTCGAATCCCACCCTACGGATATGGTTGTTGTATTGCTAGGGGTGGAGTGTATTCCGCTCTCACCGGTGCACTATGGCAACATCTTGTGACGGTTAAATGGTTCACGATTCTGGTCGGAGTATAGATGAATGATTGAATGTATCAAGTGCCGGGAGCATTAGCAAATAAAATAAATAAATATTATATAGATTCCTGTTTGAAATATACACTTATCTTTACATAAAATTAACAAAATTGTAATCCATTATATTAAAAGGAATGAAAAAATTGTTATATTTTGACATATAACATACATTACAATTACAATTACCATGTATAACAGTCAAGGAGAACAAGGCGCGTGCAAATTGTTGCGCGTTTGAAAATATTGACAACGTAAAATTTATTTGAAGTTGATGAATAAATTGTCTTTTAACGCATGTATAATTTATACAAATAATTAAAATTATTTACTGCTATAAATGTGCATATAAATAATTGGCCTAGCACCTCGCGTTTTTTTTTTTCTTTTTCTTTTAAATATAGCATCTGATCAGAAAAAATGAAAGAAACTTTGAAGAAACTCTTATATGACAGAAAATATCTAACTATTTTTAAATTAATTTACAAAAATCTATACATTGCATAAAGAAAAATGTCTTGGAAAATAACCAATGTTCAATAATTTCATAATTATAATATTTATAATTAATAGAACTCAATTTATTTTATAAACAATTAATTTAAACACAAAATTTATTTCAAGCAAACTCTTGCATGACGATAAATATCTGACAATTTTTAAATCTCGTTACAGAGTCCTATAATCCTTGAAGAATCTGGATTTTTGATTTTACACTGTGTAGAAAAGTTACAAAAAATGAATGAATTTTTAATGACAAATGCCTATTCAGCCAAAATTTATTTTTATGTACGACCAATTATACGTTGATAAAATTTGCCATCTAAAATGACTGATGATTAACAATTTCATTATTTAATCTCTAATAAAACATATATCAATAGATAATAATCAATAAATAAAAATTCAATTTATTGTATAAAGGATTAGTTTAAATTACAAAAAAAAAAAAAAAAAAAAAAAAAAAAAAAACTTTTATATAGCATTAAATATATCTGACTATTTTTAAATCTATATATAAAATCCAATTTTCTTTTAAGAATTTTTTTCTGATTTCATACTGTATAGAAACATTACAAAATGGTGATGAAAGTTTCATGGTAAAAGAATATTCACCCAAATTTGATTATGTGCAAGACCAATCAATACATTATGCATTGATAAAAAAAATGCTATTATCCGATGATTAATGATTTCAAAATTAGATTTTTAGTAGTTAATAAAACTCAATTTATTTTATAATAAATTAATTTATGTTACAAAATTTATTTCACAGCAAACTCTTATATGACATTATATATCTGATTATTTTTATATCTCATTACAAAATCATATCATCTTTTAATAATTTTAGTCTTTGATTTCACACTATGTAGCCACTTTAAAAAAAATGATTATGAATTTTTCATAATAAATGTATTTTCACACAACATTTGATTTTGCAAATAATTACTTCTTACATTGATAAAAAATGAAATGTAAAATAACCGATATTTCTTAATTTCATAATTAAATTTGTCATATTTAATAGAAACCAATTTATAAAGAATTATTTTAAATCACAAAATATATTTCATAGAAAAATCTTATATGATTCTAAATATCAGACTGATGATGATGATGATATGAATCTAAATCCATGATAAGTGTATATCCACCCAAAATATAATTTTTTGCAAAATCAATCAATACATTATTACATTAATATATTAATATTGATAAAATTGCCCTGCAAAATAACCGATGTTTAATAATTCATAATTCCATTTTTTATATTTCATAGAACTCGATTTATTTTATGTAGAATTAATTGAAGTCACAAAATTTATTCCATTAAATATCTGACTATTTTTAAATCTATTTTCAAAATCCTATTGTTTTTAAGAATTTTAATTTTTGATTTCACACAATATAGAAACTTTACAAAACGTTATAATAATAATTTTATTATAAATACATTTTCACCGAAATTTTAGTTTGTACAAGAATCACATTATACATTGATAAAAAATGTCATGTAAAATAACTTATGTTAAAAATATCGTAATTAGATAATTAATAATGCACAGAACTCTATTTTAAAAAAAACTTATTTAAATCACAAAATTTACTTTACAGAAAACTCTTATATGACGTTAAATATCTGACTATTATTATTATGTATTTTGCAATATCCCATTGTCTTTTAATAATTTCAAGTCTTGATTTCACACTGTATCGAAACATTACAAAATATTTATTACGATTTTTTCAGAATAAATGCATATTCACCAAAAATTTATTTTTGTGTAAGACCAATTAATGCTTTGTACATAGGTAAAACAATGCCAAGTAAAATGCCCAATATTTAATAATTTCATAATTTGATACTTAATGATTCAAAGAACACAATTATTTATAAAGATATAAATGAAATCACAAAATTTATTTCACAGACAATTTTCATATGACATTAACTGCCGGATGAAACATTTTAGTTATGAATCTTCCACCTTATTGTAATTTGTATTGAATAATTATTTAAATTTTAAATGTCTTGTTTACAAAATAAAATAATGCAGCTATTCTAAAATAGTAAATGGATAATATGTAAAATTTGCCTGCCGATTTGGCCTATATGTAAGCATTTATTGGTACTGTATTTTTCACTTCGCCTCTGATGAAGGACATGATGATGCCCGAAAAGCGCTTTGGCTCTTTGTAAATTTATGTACGTTAAGGAAAGGAGTTTTTATTAAATGACTTTTTACACCTATTTTGGTTGTCTTTAATTTTAAAAGTATTTTATTTCTATTTACAAAATCCAATGTTTTAGGAATTTTAATTTTTGATTTCACACTTCATAGGAGCTTTACAACATTGATAAATGCATATTCATTCCAAAAAATTTGTGCGCAAGGCCAATCAGTTCATTATACATTGATAAAGAATGCCATGTAAATTGTCCGATGTTTAATAATTTCATAATTAGATTTTTAGCAGTTAACGAAACTCAATATGTTATATACTCAATTAATTTAAGCTAAAAATTTATTTCACATTAAACTCTTATATGACTTTAAATCTGACTATTTTCCAATATATTTACAAAATCCAATATTTTCATAATTTTAATTTTTGATTTCACATTGTATAGAAATTAATTATGAATTTTTCATAATATATGCATATTTATCCAACATTTAATTTTTGTAAGACTAATCAATACATTATACAGCGATAAAATAATTTCATCTGAGAAAGCCGATATTTACCAATTTCATAATTATATGTTTAATAATTCATAGAGCTCAGTTTATTTTGTAAAGAAATTACTTGTATCACAAAATTTATTTACAGCAAATAATTCTATGACATTATATATCTAACTATTTCAAATCTATTTACAAAATCAAATATTTTATTAATTAAATTTTGACTTTCCACTATATAGAAAATTTATTGTTAAAAATGTTGATTATGATTTTTATATGATAAGTGTATATTCACCCAAAATATAATTTTTTGCAAGACCAATCAATACATTATGTATTGATAAAATTGACATGTAAAATAACTGAAGTTTAATAATTTCATAATTCTTTTTATAATAATAATACAGCAAATAATTTTATGACATTATATATCTAACTATTTCAAATCTATTTACAAAATCAAATATTTTATTAATTAAATTTTGACTTTCCATTATATAGAAAATTTATTGTTAAAAATGTTAATTATGATTTTACATGATAAGTGTATATTCACCCAAAATATAATTTTTTGCAAGACCAATCAATACATTATGTATTGATAAAATTGACATGTAAAATAACTGAAGTTTAATAATTTCATAATTCTTTTTATAATAATAATACAGCAAATAATTTTATGACATTATATATCTAACTATTTCAAATCTATTTACAAAATCAAATATTTTATTAATTAAATTTTGACTTTCCATTATATAGAAAATTTATTGTTAAAAATGTTAATTATGATTTTACATGATAAGTGTATATTCACCCAAAATATAATTTTTTGCAAGACCAATCAATACATTATGTATTGATAAAATTGACATGTAAAATAACTGAAGTTTAATAATTTCATAATTTCTTTTATAATATTTCATATAATTCGATTTATTTTATGAAGAATTAATTTAAATCCCGAAATTTATTTCATTGAACATCTGACTATTTTTAAATCTATTTACATAATCCAATTTTCTGTTTAGAATTTTAATTTTTGATTTCACACTGTATAGAAACTTTACAAAATATTGATAATGATTTTTTCATGATATATGCATATTTCAACGAAAAGTAACTTATGTGCAAGGCATATTTCAACCAAAAATAACTTTTGTACATTATGCATTGTTAAAAAATGGCATATAAAATAAATTATATTTAATAACGTTATAATTAATTTTATTAGGTTCCTTATAAAGTAGTCGCATGTGAAAACGAACACATAAATAATTATATCACTAAACAAAACAGCTAAAATCTCATTGTTATTAAAATCAAACTAACATATAAAAATGGTAAATATGAAATTTTACTTGAATGTATATTTATAAACTATGGTATCAAATTATAAACTTGTCTAGCTAAAATTTCTAGTGCATCATACTGCGTAATATGTATTAGAAATTTTATTAAATTATTCTATTTATTGCAGGATTTTAGGTTTATTAAAAGATAAAATGGATTTCATTCCTGGAGAATATATTTTTCCATTTTATTCTCGTATTGGATTTTCTGTCACATTTCTTGCATTATTTGTAAGTGAACTATAATATATGAAAGTTAATTTTTGTTGTTAATTAAAATCTGTATATAAAAGTTCTTATTTTGTATATTTATATTTATATGGGAAAGTTTTTACACATACACATCTAAGCAATAATTGTCATGCACACTGTTTAATACCTATTGAAGTTTGCAATGATTTTTTTTTTCTCATTCTTGATCAAAATATGTATAAGAAAGTTCATTTTAAGTGTTGATTAAAATATGTATGTAAAATACTTTATCATTAAATTGTAAAAAATTATATTCAAATGAAATAATAAATAATTTAAGACATTTTATATATCAATAAATAAAGGATATTTTGCTCCTATTTTCAGTTTTTAAAGTAAAATAATATACTATTACTTTTCCTACATGCATAATATAATGAAAGTATCCAACACATATTTTTTAATTTCATTGTTCTCATTCAGATATCACAATTAATAACAGTTTCAGTTGTTATGTTACACGATTGAAACGTAAATTTCCTGAATTTGATTAAAAATGGTTCACTTTTTGTTAATTTCGATCAAAGAATAAGTGTGCAGATCTTTAGCATTGTGCCAAATTTCTAAAAAAAAGTGTTTTAAAAAAGTTTTTCCAAATTCACAAAATTAATGAAGCTACTGTAAAATTCCTATAAAATCCTCTATCTAAATATGCCCTAACTGAATAAAGTAATTTGAAGGACTCCAGTATGTGCCTAATTTACTTATGGTAAATGATTTATTTTCCAGGCCAATACTCTATGAATAGTTAACAATCAAAACCCATTTATAATAATTATTTACTGTAAAACTGTGGTTAAAATTATCTGTGGACAAATATCTTCATTAGTAAACGGTATTAGACTAAAAAAAAAAAAATACAATGATATCAACTGATTTATTTCTTTCAGTTTCGGTGGCAAAACTAACAAACTTCAATATAAGACAGAAATTGACCAAGATGGTGCACTTGCACAATCTTTCATCAGCAGATTTTGAAAATTTTTATGAAAAGGAAATTATAGCTATTGTTATTATTTGTGCTTATACACATTGCTCACGCTGTCCTTATCCTTCGCACAAAGTGGATTGTACTTACCGATTATAGCAATTTGATTATTAAATTTATTAAATATTTAGCAGTAAAATAAATATTTAAATAGATACAAATAAAACAAGAGATTAACGAATTAAAGGGAAAGCAAAAGCTAAAAATGGAAAATTAAGACTTTTGCCACTTTCACATTACATGCTGGAAAATCCCCCAAACTGACTCTTGGAACCTATGAATGCCATCTAAGGTGATGGTCGAACTTTTTTTCGGTAATTATATATATTGTTACAAGGAAAATATAAATCAACGGTACCTTTTAAAAATTAGTGTGTACCACTCTTTAAAAATTAATATGCATCACTTTTTGAAAATTATTCTTCACCACTGTTTAAGCAGATTGTGGGCACCACCTTTATAAAGTATTATATTATTGATAACTTGTGATAACATCCTGCTGTCCTTTCTAAAGACAAAGCATCTAAACTGGAAAACAGACATTTATGAACATACCAAATGCAATAATCCTTGTTTTCCTTTTAGGCATAAGTTTAAATTATTTATATTAATATATTCGCGGGAGAAAACACACGGGAGCAGGATACTTAAATTCCAAACAGTATTTTCCTTAGTTATTTTCTTTCTTGTATTACATGGCATTTGTATTCGACTTTTTGTAATATTTTAATTTAATATAACAAAAACATAGATTTTGTCGAAATTGTGTTCAAATCACAATCACTCTACGAAAGTTCGCTTGTAATGTTATTAGCATATTCTATAAGGAATTGTTATTCTAAATAGAAGCCTATTTTGAATAAAAAATTTTCGCCTACGCGGTGGTTGAGCGGTCAAGACAAGAGTTTCCTCGTGCTCGCTCGACTGCCGGGCTGTGGGTTCGAGTCCCACCTGCGTCCTGCAGACATGGATGTTGTGTTGCTAGGCGCAGTGTGTTTCGCCCCACTGGTGCACCGGGGCAACGTCATGTGACGTCTAAATGGTTCACGATTCTAGCCGATGTATAGACGAATGATGATGTATCAAGTACCTGGGTCATTGTTTAAAAAAAAATCCAGGAAGTTGCTAAAATATGACAATGTATTTTTGAAAGAATTCTTAGAAGAAGAATACTTTAAAGTACATGGGGGAAAATAGGAACAAAGTTACACAATAAATTAAGTGGTGTTAGTTAAATAAATATAAAAAAAATTGATTGAAATATGCTGTTTAAACACACAATGCAAATAATAAGTTTACTTATTAATTGCTTAATTTTTGACACTGAAATGTAAAAATCCATACTTTTATTACCCATATTACCCTACCTGATACTATTGATAATATTTTGGTAAAAATCGGATATAAAGGAACTTTGAGTGTGGAATATGATTCACTCATGATTTGTATTTAGATAAAAGTTTGAATTTATGCTTTGAATCACGTATTAATTTTAGGGATCTGGACTGATAAGCACCACACTTCTTGTTCAAGAAGTGGCAGTACTGCAACCTGTTGAACTATTCATACCGTATGTCTACATTCCTGGATATATTTTGATCGTTCTTGGACTATTGGTGTCAGTAGCTGTCTTCATTCAGTGGTGGTCATTCATTCAGGCAGACAAAGATTTCAGTAAATTGGTATTCAAAGATCTATATAATACTTTAGATTTTATAATATTAAATTTAATAGAATACATTTCAAATTGCATCAAAATTTGTTTTTATATTTTTTAATTAAATAACATCTAACAGCAAAACACTTTCGTTATTTTTATGAAAAAGTTCTTAATATATTCTTTATATGTAGTTACATTTGTGCAAGGTATTCAAAGATCTATATAATACTTTAGATTTTATAATATTAAATTTAATAGAATATGTTTCAAATTGCATCAAAAAAATTTTTTATATTTTTTAATTAAATAACATCTAACAGCAAAACACTTTCGTTATTTTTATGAAAAAGTTCTTAATATATTCTTTATATGTAGTTACATCTGTGCTAGTATTGCTACTCACAGAATTGTGTTGTTGTTGTTGTTACTAATACAAGACAAAGACTTCTTCAGATTCCATAAGGCATGCAAAAAACACGTTACATTCATAAATTATTACTGAGACTAGAAAAGTGTTTTTATTGTTCTAAATATAAGTACTTGTATCGCAAGGCGCCTGTACAAAAGCATGTTAAGTGTTTATCCAACACTGTAAAAATTCTCCGGCCACACAAATATCTGCCAAAAGCCTTCGGATTGGCCGTGTGGTCTGGGTTTTCAACTGTGAAAATTCTGTGCAGTTTAGAATACCGTTTCAATATAAAAATTTATAACATCTTTTCGATTAATTTTTTCTAGTTTAGTTAGTAAATGAAAAAGTATGTCTTAAATTAAACTGTAATTTATCCATGGGCTTGACGTTATTAATTGGGGCGTAGTTTGTTAAAAACATTTTAATTGATAAAATAACGCATCAGTTTGAAAGGAAAACGCATATAACAAAACCCGAACACGATAGTTATACTTTGTAAATGAACTCAATATGAGATTAAGAAAGGTTTCATCAATTTTCAGAAATTTAGAAATATAAACCTATACTTCCGATCCCAAATTAGTATAATACAACAACGTAAAATATAAATTAAAATGCTTTCTTGTTTTATACTCAAGAGGACTGAAATATAAATGAAATTAAAATTAGATATTTTATTCGATTATGACCTAATCATGTTAAAAAAGGCAAGTAAACTGAAAAATCGTATAATAGTTTAGAGTTAGCTTTCCCTAAATCCTTTGACTTTTTAATTAGTATTCACCATATTTCTATTTAAAAGTTTTAAAATATCATATTATAAATACAAAAAAATTATCTGATTTGCTTTTTTATTTAAACAAGTTTACTCTTTAGAAATGTGGCAGGAGTCACAGAAAATATTTGTAGCAAAAAATTATCCAAGAAAGACTTATTAAAACAATTGTTCAATTTCTCATTGCTGTAATTTTCTACTTTTGAAATCTATTGACAAAGCATTAAACTACTTGGCAATTCAATAGAAATATGGTGAATACTAATTAAAAAGTCAAAGGATTTAGGGAAAGCTAACTCTAAACTATTATACGATTTTTCAGTTTACTTCTTATTCTATGTGTAATACACGTAGAATAAGAAGATTTTGAGTCAATATTTGTAGTTACTGACAAGCTATGTGAACCCAAAATATGAATTTCTGCAGTTACAAACAAATTAAATAAATGCAAACATAAGTGTGAGCAGAGTAAAATCATTATTTATCTAGTCAAATTCGCAAAAATTGTGTATATAGGTAATATGAAATTTATCTCATGTACTTTGAAATACTTTCATAATAAAGTTAATTGATTTTCAGTAGCATATATAGAAATTTTCATATTTTTAGTGCATAAGGATCATGTTTTGCCTTTTCTTTACTACTTTCATTACTGGTTCCATTATCATGATGATATTTTATAACGTTTCATCTAATAATTGTGAAAAGAAGATGAGATTTGCCATGACAAATTACGGAAAAATTAAATATCTAGCAGCAAGAATGGATGCCATACAATCTTCGGTAAATGTTCCATTTTACAAAAGTTAAGTATTTTATGTTATGACCATGATATGTTTTCTCCAACTTTTCTTATTTTTCAGTTAAGCAATAAATTGCAAGATATTTATTGTGACCTTATTTTGTATCAGTGTGTCTCAAATTAGACTATAATAGCACATTAATAACTGTAATATATAAGCAAGCATTAATACCTGTAACACTTATATCTATATTTAAAATAAACCTTAATATCTGTAGCACTTATACCTGCAATAAAAATAAATACTTATATCTGTAATAAGAATAAACACTAATATCTGTAACACTTATATCTGTAGTAAAAATAAACACTATTATTTGTAACACTTATATCTGTAATAAAAATAAACACTAATATCTGTAATACTTATATCTGTAATAAAAATAAACACTAATATCTGTAACACTTATATCTGTAATAAAAATAAACACTAATATCTGTAACACTTATATCTGTAATAAAAATAAACACTAATATCTGTAACACACACTTATATCTGTAATAAAAATAAACACTAATATCTGTAACACTTATATCTGCAATAAAAATAAACACTAATATCTGTAACACTTATATCTGTAATAAAAATAAACACTAATATCTGTAATATAAGTAAGCAATAATATATATAATATATAAGTATATAAACAGTAATACCAGTAAACACTAATTTTTTAAGTCAGTAATATTTTTTTCTGAAGTCAACTGCTGGCTGAATTAATCTGCAAAAATAAATACTTCGTTAGTAACAGGTCGATTAAGAGCATCAACCAGTTTCAGAGGTGAGTAATAGCCTCCGTCGTCAGAATAACACTTTCTCAATGAATAATGCTACAAACATAAGTGTCCTATGATAAAAAAAAATGGATAAGCAACTGGTTTCGGAAGATACGTGAATATTATTAGTTAACTTCAAAAAACATGTGTAAAAATTATTTTAAAAATATTGTGAATAAAAGACAAATATATAATAACTAACAAAATGAAGAGAAAAATAGTTTCGGAAACTAAATACGCTAATTCCATAAACTATCTTGAAATTAGATGCCGAATCTAGTTTTCTCCATATTTTTTAATCATAGGGCACTAACGATAGCAATTTTATTCATAGATAAATTATTTTAAATGCTTCCACAGAACTTTTTCTTTCCTTTTCCAAATTTTTCCTTTCATTTTTTCGTTTTTTAGTATGGTAGCAATTTCCTTCCTAGGTCACGTGATACACTATTTATTGACTGTTTTACTTGTTGTTATTAGCGTTCTTTCTTTTTTACTTTGACGAAGAGGATGTTCTGAGACAAAAAGATGCGATCAGCAACTGCAATCTCAAACAAATGTTTTCCTAGGATATATCGAGATACTTTCAATAGTAATATTAGTGACTAGTGACTTGACGTCAAAAGAAGTCATAATATAGCTATCTGGTTTAAAATTGCGAATTTTGATCACAAAATCATAAGAGTTCTTAATAGTATAAATATTGCTATAAAGTAAAGAAGAATAATAAGAAGCAAAAAATTTAGCCAAAAGATAAATAGCAGTGCTAATATTTGAAACAATGGGCAAACAGGTAACATTAACTTTATGAACTTTAGGTAAAGCCTAAAATCTAGTGCCATTAGCAATTGAAGGAATTAAAACCTTTTTAAAGTTAACGGTAATAATCCTAGAATATTTGCAACATTTCTAATTTTAGTTAATTAACTATTGCTGGGATTTTTTCATTATACTTAAATATATCCATAACAAGAAATTTAGGATGAAGCCTTCATAAGCAGGCAAATGATGTGCATACATCATTTCTGACGGAGCTGTTAACATTTTAATTTTCTTTTGTATACATATTTCGTACAGCCATACAAATTTTTGAAAAAACTGGAAGTGACATTTCCAAAATCGGAAATGGAAATTCTCAGTGAACCCGTCCCCGTAGAATTCAATGTTGAAGCCATATCAGCCATCATCTAAGCTCTTATATAGCCAACGCTGATAAATCGATGTTTTAATAAAATTTTTGAACCGGAAGTGAAAATCCTTAGTGAACAAGTCACACCCTTCAAAATCTGATGCTCAATCCATATCAGCCATCATCAAAGCTATATTTATAGCAGATTCCGAGCAATAGATGTTTAAATGAAAATGTTAACTTTTTAATCGAAAGTAACATCTCCAGAACTGAAAGTAAAAATCCTTAGTGAGCAATCTGGAATTTAATCCTGAATCCATATCAGTTATTATCTAAGCTCTATTTAAAGCTAATCCCGAAAAATTGATGATTCAAGGAAAATTTTTGAACCGGAAGGGAAAGTTCTGAGTGAACCACCTTACCTCCTCTGAAATGTGATGCAGAATCCATATCAATTAACATCTAAACTCTATCTATACCCAATGTTGGGATATGGATGTTTCAAGTAAAATTAAATTTTTTAAAACCGGAAATGGGAAAAAAACGGAAATGTAAAGCCTTGGTGAATAACCCATACCTCCTCCGGAATTTGATGCCAAATCCAAATCAGTCATTATCTGAGCTCTACCTATAGCAAATATCGAGAAATAGATGTTTCAAGGAAACTTGTTCCAAAAAATAAATAAATAAATAAATAGTATGGCAAAATTTTTACCACCAACATCACTTTGAACCACTTTATCAATCAGCTTTAGTAATGATGAGATTTGAAATAGATCGCAACGCATTTAGAAAATATATTCTTTACGCAAAAGCAGAAGGAATCCTGACATTCCTTCTTTTTCTTTTAGCAAAATGAAAAAAATATCCGAATGCTTTCGTTCCAATCCAAAACTCATTATTACTAAAGCAAACGATAGTGGTCTAATTGTTGTTACAATGACTTAATGATTGTATTTCATTCTAGCTTAAATGCTGTGGAATTGAAAGTTATATAGACTGGGATATGAATGGTGACTACAAAGGCGCTCTTTCTAATCCTAGGAAATGTAGCGTCCCCAAGTCTTGCAATATAAATGGAACGGTAAGTTGTATACTACAAAATCATAATTCTCGGCATTTTAAAATATCTCGTGTTAAGATATACAATTTTTACTGCTTTAAATCGTTTTTATTTTTAGTCTGGTACTGCAATATTCATGTGTGGGTTCAAAGAACTGAATGTACCACCGATGCTTATTAGAAGACTTATCTTCGGTGACCTTGAAGATATCATTTGGGTATGATGCATTCTCAGGAAAACTTCTCATTATAAATTGCTTCAATTGAGAAAATGAGATTATTTATCACAATGCTTCTCGATACACATGCAAAATTACTCAACATATTCCAAAACAATTCGTTAAATATATTGCTGTTTCCTAAAGTTACCAACTTTGTCTTAGGACATTCCGGGAGAGACTAAACGACATAAAAAAAAAGAATAAAGGAAACTTGTCATTAAGAAAATTTAGGAGGGACTTAGAATTAGTAACTCAGGAAAACTTAGAAAGAACTTAAAATTCGGAAGTTAGGGAAATTTAGAAGGAACTTAGTAAACTTAAGAGAACCTTGAGAGATTTTCCTAGCTGCCATTAGGAAAACTTGGGAAAACTTGCCATTATTAATTGTCTCGATTATGAAATTGAGATTATTTATCACTATACTCGTCGATACACATGCAAAGTTACTCAACACATTCCAAAACAATTCGTTTGATATACATGTTTCCTAGGTTTACCAACTTTGTCTAAGGGTATTCCGAGAGACCAAACGACAAAAGAAAGAAAAACTTCCCATTAAAAAAATTAGGAAAGCTTGGGAGGAGCATATAAAAACCTAAGAGAGATTTGGAATTAAGAAGAACATAGGAAAACTTAGGAGAAATATAGAAAATTTTGGAGAACCTTAGGAAGTTTTTTAACTGCCATTAGGAAAACTTAGGAGGAACTTAGAATTAGGATCTTAGGAAAACTTGCCATTATGAGTTGTCTCAATTAAGAAAATGAGATTATTTATCACAATGCTCGTCGATACATATGCAATCCAATTCAACACATTCCAAAACAATTCGTTCTAAATATGTTGCTGTTTCCTAAGCTTGCCAACTTTATCTTAGGACATTCCGGGAGACTAAACAACATAAAAAAGGGATAAAGGAAACTTGCTATTAAGTAAACTTAAGAGGGATTTAGGATTACGAACTTAGGAAAACTTAGAAGGCACTTAGGATTAGGAAATTAAGAAAATTTAAAAGGAACTTTGTAAATTTAGAGATTAAGAGATTTTCCTAACTTTTAATAGGAAAACTTAGAAAAACTTGCCATTATAAATTGTCTCAATTAAGAAATTGAAATTATTTATCACTGTACTCGTCGATACACATGCAAAATTACTCAATATATTCCAAAACAATTCGTTTGATATACATTGCTGTTTCTTAGGGTTGCCAAATTTGTCTAAGAGCAGTCCAGGAGACCAAACGACAAAAAGTAAAAGAAAACATGTCATTAAGAAAACTTAGAAAAGTTTAGGAGGAACAAAGAAAACCCTAGGAGGAACTTAGAATTAAGAGCTTAGGGAAACTTAGAAGGGACTTAGAAAACATTGGAGAACCTTAGGAGGTTTTCTTAACTGCCATTTGGAAAACTTTGGAAAACTTAGGAGGAACTTAGGATTAGAATCGTAGGAAAACTTGCTATTATTAAGTGTCTCAATTAAAAAATGAGATTATTTATCACAATACTCGTCGACACATGCTAAATTACTCAACACATTCCAAAACAATTCGTTTGAAATATATTACTGTTCAGATGTCCTCTGAAGTTTGGACTAGGAAAAAACCTTCAGTATTTTGGATATATTTTATTTTATCTATATTTTAATTGAAAAAGAGAATATATATTAAAAATAAAATTAATAATTATAAATAAAATTTAAAATTTTACTGAAATAGCCATTGTATGCTATTCATTTATCTAGAAACGGATGACATCATTATATTAGACATCTACATGCGCACAAAGACTTGGCATTATACATGCGCCGTTCTCGAAATATTGTACTATTGTATTTTAATTGAAATGGGAGAAATTCATAAAAAAAATAAGTATACTCACTATAATCAAATGAGCGAATGTTTTGTAACTAATTCCAATCAGAGCGTGAATCCAATGAATCCAGCGAATGTTTTGTAACTAATTCCAGTCAGAGCGTGTTTGACAGAAAGTAATAGACGCCATTATTTAGAAGTTATCGAAAATTAATCTTGAAATCTTATTATTATTTTTTTACTTTTTTACAGGAAGCGCGATATCTCTCAAGAAAATGAAGCAATCAACATTCTTAAAATGCACGCGACTCTGTATATATCTATGTATGTCCAGTGTTTCTCTCAGCTGATTCGTGTTCTCCAAAATCATGGTTCGTGTCAAAAGAAATAATTTTTAATAGGTGTAGAAGACAGTTAGCTATATTAAAAAATTCGAAAAATTAATATATTTTTAACTTTCTTTTTTTAAAAAAAAGGGGGGGGGGTCCAAAAAAGTCCTTGCTGAACAATTCAAGATCAATAATATTGTTCTAAATTCCCTGTTGCAAATATTCATTGCTGTAAAATACCACAATAAAATTTTAAATAAATAGCAGTCGAAGGACTCTAGTTTCTATGAAATTTAGTATTCTTATTTTAATCGATATTGCTCTATACATATCGTATGCACCGGTAACAACCTATTTTAATCAGTAACATTAAAATGGCCCATTGAATTTTAGCGAGGTCGAGCTATAAGAAAGCTCTAATTTACATTTATGTTTTACCACAATATCTAAATTTGTAACTTATAATGTTACTTACTGAAAATGTAATAATAACTAGTAACTGCAGCCTCCAGTTGCTTCATATTTTCGAAAGTAACCGTATCGATATTTCAGGTACTTAATAACAGAGTAACGCTAACTTAAGGGAAACCCAAACAATGTAATTAAGAATAAATTAGTAAAACAAAACAGAATTGCGCGGTTTCGTTGATACATTGGATCCCTATATTCATTTCAAGACCAACAAAGACGATATGAGCACAAATGAAGAAACAGAGGAATATTCATACCCAAGTCATGAATTAACAGTCCACCTGAGTGTGCCAATCAGAAAGCAGAATGAAGAAACAGTCCAGCCAACCTGAAACAAAGAACTCTCGACTGCCTCAAAACATAACAGAAACAATCCAATAAGACGAGACAAAAGAAAAATTAAGAAAGTACCAATAAGACGAAAATAAAACAAACACACAAAAATCCCCTAATCTAAGAAATAAGCAAAAATGGAGGAAAATAACGAAAAATAGGTAACATAGCATTACCAGACATCCAGCCAGACAGTGGAAAAACAGCACTGAAGAAGGGGATCCAACGTATCCTCGAAACAGCTTTATGCTGCTTTGTTTAATTAATTTGAACTGAATTACGTTGTTTGAGTTTTTCCTTCTCCTTTTCACAAAGTGCTTTTACTAATTACTAACGCTCACTTGTTACATTTTCGAAGCCAAGGCCAATAATATTGTAATTGATAAGCCAGGTAAAGTCATTGTGGATTAATGTTAAAATGCTATTATCTTTAAAGGGATCACAACTCTACATCTTATTTCAGGGGCCTGAGATAGTTCATAAAGAAGGTTGTTTAAAGAAATCTGTTGAAAAACTGGATGAATCTCGATTTCTTATTTTTGCATATACAACCCTTATGATGGTCACTGAGGTAATTAAACTTTAATTATTTTAAGAATTTAATCATTCGACGCTCTTATTTGAAGCTAGTGACTTTCACTCGCAATAAGCAATTTTTCACTTCTCCTTTCTCCTTTTGTAAATAACACAAAAAAGAAGGAATAACGTTTAAATCGTAATGAGTGAAATGATAATATCATCACTTATTTTAAGAAAAAAAAAGAAACGAAAAATCACCCACTCTTATTTTGAGCTAAACGGTTTGAGAGGTAGAGGAAATAAAAATAGAATCAGAACTTTTGTAGGATTTCAGTCATTAAATTTATGACATATAAATCAGATTTATATAAAACTCTCTAACGCGCAAGGCGTGTTTTCGTCTTTTCAGACAAAAGAGGACAGACAGAAGCCCCGGTGACCTAGAAGGCTGAATCTTTTCACATTTATGATATCAACTACGTACAAAACCTAACGGTCACTATCTTCAATTTACTACCAGGGGGCAGAAAACATGGGGTTTCAAAAATCCTTTCAAGCCCTCCAGAAGCTCCCAGGTCGTATGGGAGGCTGAATTTTTGCACACTTATACCATTTACTATCGAACAGAAATTCTTAACGTAGCCGGATTTTCAGTTTACTTCCAAGGACAGGGAAAATGGAGTGTTTCGAAAAGTCTTTCAGACTCTCCAGAAGCTCCTGGTGACCTAGATGGCTGAATCTCTGCAAACTTTTAGTATCGACTATCGAAAAGAGCCTAACATAGTAGAATTTTTTATCCCTAAACATTTTTATCCCTTCTTCTTCTTCTTCTTTGACCCAGACTGTCCGACCTACCCGAAAGTGTAAGGTATCTGTTGGGACGGCCGGGAAGTGCCACCCAATTTAGACCGGAACCCAGTGGAGGCTGCCTCCACAGGGACCGTACCCTCCTTCCCCTACCACCGAACTCTCAGAAATACTTGCGGACCCATATATTTAACCCCTGCGTGTACTCCACGTGAACACGGAGACAGTTTGGGCAGAGCCGGGAATATTACTCGGGTCGTCCGAGTGCAATCCTCGGGATGCCCCCCCCCCTTTATCCCTGCTATACGTTCTAACATTTAGTGCACGTATAGTAGGAGACATAGCCAACCAATTTTCGATTAATATGATTATTTTGCACTCTTATGCATCACTTATTTTGCATCACTTATTTTGCATCACTTATTTTGCATCACTTATTTTGCATAAAATAAAACTTATTAAAAAAACTGTAACTTAATTTTTTTTAGAGCGTTAATGCCCCTATTTCTATAACAGGTTTAATTACTAGTATTTAATATTTTAGCAGGCATGGTTTGAGCACAGACTGATATATTGACCTATGGAAGATTAATTTTGCTTAAACGAGGAATTTTGAGTATCAAACAAAACTTCTGCATTTTATGTTGAATGCATACATTTTAATGCCCAATAAAATTATTATGTAAAAGGGGAATTTTTTCATTTAAATTATTTAAAGTTCATAAAATCAGAATTTCAAACGTGTGAAAATAATCTATTATTTTTCTAATTATTAATCTTTCTCATATTACTTTAGGTTTTGACCATATTCACGGGCGCCGTCTTGACTACTTTTCTGGAAAAAAGAATTCTGGAAATCGCTATGGCTTTCATTCAAGGTGATTTGGATAATGATATCAATGAGCACATCATAATTGAACTGGCTGATGATGTTCCAATTCCACATCCAAAAGAGGATTAAGAAGTCTACTTTGATTCCATTTTCAGTACAGCTAATCGAATCATCCACTGAAACGTTTGTAAGCTGTCAGTAAACTATTTTTTTTTCTCATATATAATGCAATTCATAAGCACATTTTCAGTGACTTGTAGACAATTTAGAATCGTGTAACTTTTTTCACTATTATACTTCTGCTTTAATGGTTTTAAATCGATATTTACCATTTCAATTTTATGCGTTGAATCTTTATGATTATTTCCAATATGCATATTTGTAGTGCCTTGTGAATAGTTTTGAATCATGTAATGTCATATTATCTTTATCAATAAAATGTTTTTTCAATTTTTGTTGCTTTAGTATATGCTAATTTTTGAAAATCACTTGAAATCATATAGATTTATTTCTATCAATATAATATAAACTATAGGTATACGATCAGCTTTGCATCATGCAATGAACAAGCATTCATGCTTACGTATTATATATTTTCTTGGTTTATGCGTTTTTCTTGGCTTACTATAAGATTTTTAAATCTATAATGATAAAAGAATATGTCTATCTATTTTCTCGTCTGTAGCAGGAAAATCTAAGCGACGTACATATATGAAATTTAGTACAGAGATGCCAAGGCTCTTGATAAAAAAAAACACCTTGGAGTTATATTTTATTCGAATTAGTTTTTTTAATTAATTTATGTTGACGCGCAATTTTGAGCGATTTTCACACAAATCGGTTTCTCAGTCATCAAAAATATCATTGCAGCGTTTCACTCTTAATAGCATTGGAAAGACAAAAAAAATTCCTTTCATAAAAGTTTTGAACGGAATAAGTACTATGAATAGACGAATTGCCGGTAATTTTCTAAATAATATATATTTTTTATGTTTTGAAGACGCAATCGATTTCAAAATTCCGTCACAAAAAAATCTACTGACAATACGATCTTCATTATTTAACAGGAGGTAAATTGAATACCAATCACTACTCCGAAACAAAATGTTCCAAAAACAAAATGCTCCAAAGCAAAATATTGTTTCTGTGGTGATCCGTTCATTCATTATGATTTTTTAAGGTATTTCTGTATCGCCAAAGCCCAGTTCTTCGCGGAAAGCAAGGCCATTGAGAAGGGGAATTGCTCTTCCACAAAGTTTGGTATGGATTGGCGTATGTATTCAAACGTTAGAATTCGTCCAAACGATTGAGCTGAACAGTAATACTCACAAACGTCAAACATCAACAAAAAGCCAAATCCACACATTTTCCTTGAAAATTATCGAGTTTCATTCCCTGTGATCAACATTCCCTGCAGCATTCTTTTTTCAACAGATCATCTTCTTGAAAATCAATACCAACCTAGATCTTGCATAAATAAATAGATCTGCAATATTTGGCGTGGATAGCATATGCCCTCAAAAGTTGGAGCCCGTACAAATGAGCAAAATGGTTCAGCTTAAGAGTGATACTTTTATGATTTGCATGTTCGTAAAAATATATATTTATATTTCACTGAAATATGCCTGTGGCATATGAAAATCTATTATGTCACCGAAATGACATCAGCCTAGCATGCGGGACTGAACTCTTCTACGAAGGCAGCTATAAACACGCTGCACTTGTAAGTAAGGTCAAGGTGTGTGAATAAAAGGAGTTGAGTTCTGAGAGCGTCTTATTCATTGTTACTCGGTGTAAGTACACTGCAATCTTGAACCATTTTATGCCAGATTGTACTAAGAGACTAATATTGTTTTCATCAAATTCTTTAAACAAGACCGAACAAAATGTATTCCCAAATAGATAAAGGGACATTTGGTATTGTATGGGGAGTAAAGAAATGTTATCTACATTTATTTGGTCGACATTTTTATCTTGTTACTGACCACAAACTATTAACTTCAATTTTTGCACTTAATCATAGCTTACCAGTTTTATCAGAAACCAGGATGGTGCATTATGCATTATTCTTGCAGGCTTTTAAATACACCATACAATATTGTAATACAAAGAATCACTATAATGTAGATGCTTTATCACAATTACCTCTACCAATCGTGAAAAATGATGCTTTCACAGAAGCCGACTCTTTTAACATAAGTCAAATTAAAGTATTTCCTATAACGGCGAAAGACATTGCCAAAGCCATTAAATCTGACCCTCATCTTGTGCAATTGTACAATTGATTACAAACTGGAAGCAAATAACCCCCCTCCTTGGAAGGGAAAAGAAACTGAATTTTCATTACAACAGGGTTGTATCATGCGTTCGGATCGAATTTACATTCCATAAAAATATAGGCGGCAAGTATTGGAAGAATTACCTTACAAACCATCCAGGTATTGTATAAATAAAACAAATAGCTAGAAGTTATTGTTATTGGCAGGGAATAGATATAGATATCCAAAATTACGTAATAAATTGCACAGCGTGTGTGAAAAATTGAAAGGAACCGCCAAAATCGAATCGACACCCATGGAAATAACCGAATGGGCCATGCAAAGAATCACATAGATCATGCAGGACCATTTTTAGGGAAAATGTTTCTTGTAATTTCCAATCCTTATTCGAAATGGATTGAAGTAATTCTCATGAAAAATATTACTTCTAGTCTAACCAGAGAACAACTATGAATACTTTTTGCCAGATATGGTCTTCCCTATTCACTAGTCAGTAATAATAGGGCTAGATTCATGAGTTATGACCTTCATCAATTTATGAAAATGAATAATATTAAACATATTGCACCTACCCCTTACCATCCAGCAACCAATGGTCAGGCTGAAATTGTAGTGCAATTACTTAAAGATTGCTTAAAATCTAGCGAAAACGACCATGGCGATTTGAACACTAAATTACAAAGATTTCTGTTACACTATCGAAACAAATGAGTCTCCTACCATGTTGTTTTTAAAAAGGTGCATTAGAACTAGGTTGTATATATTAAAACTTAACTTAAGAGATCGTGTACAGCAAAACTAAAGTGCATCGGTTAACAAGGAACTTAATTATCGCGAATTTAAAGAGGGAGACAGAGTGGCATCAAGAAACTATTCCGGAGCAGAAAAATGGAAATTGAGAGCAGTGATTAATAACGATGGTTTATTATCTTTCAGTGTTCAGGTTGTGAACGAGATCTAGAGGAGGCATGTTGACCAATTACGTAAAGCGGGATCGTATTCCACTGATCACATGGAACCTATGGAGATACCTGATCTGGATCCTACAATGGAGGATATTTCTGAAAATCTCAAAGCCCCTGCAGCATCAACCATGACAGAGTTGGACGAGACTTCTAAGAAACTCCAAGACCCTACTTCGCCAACCGTACCAAAGCTCGTCGATACTCCTAATCCTGAATCTGAAACCATAATTCCAAGTCCAGGAGCCTCAGTCGAACCAAAGGATCCATTGCACCGGCGATTCTAGAAGTGCCATTACGACGATCCATTAGAATCCGGAAACCTCCTGGCAGACTGCACTATTAACTATAACCCCTAAGGGCTATAATTAAAGACGGAGAAGTGTGGCATATGCAAATCTATTATGCCACCTAAATGACGTCAGTCCAGTATGCGGGAATGAACTCTTCTGCTAACGCAGCTATAAAGACGCTGCATATGTGAATAAAAGGAGTTAAGTTCTAAGTATGTCTTATTCCTTGTTCCTCGGTGTAAATACACAGCAATACCAATGGAGAGTAGCATTTGACCATATAGGAAAAATAATGTATTTTCAAAAAGGATGAAAACACTCAACAGCGAATTTCAAATTAACCCTTTAAAGCCGATATTTCTGTTCTCCATCCAATCAACTCCATATCTAAAAGCATACATTAGGTACACTTCTACATCACCCCCAAAGTCCTTTAAAAAACGTATCTTTGAGTTTTGATACGAGCTGGTAATCATTTGGAAAAGTTATATCAGAAGTAAACAATGCGATTTTATAGAAAAAAATCCTGATGTGGGCAGCGCATGACTTTACTTATATAATGCAATGAATTTATTTCTTTAACAGTGAAAAAGTGATAAAAATATCCATAGCATAGTGTTTGTAACGTTAAAATGTACACTTGGCGCGGTAAATTGTACATCCGGATGACAACTAAAACTATTTCGTATCCAATTAATTTATATTTTACGCAACTATAAATTAACAATTATCAATATTGATAGTATCCTCAATAAGCAATAAGATCATTTCTTATATAATAAAAGGTATGCCAATCATGTGACGGAATTAAAAATTCGCAAAATATTGCATCCTATTTGGAGTCATTTATATCAATTTGGCGACATTTTTATCAATTTGATAACATTTTTATCAATTTGATAACATTTTTATCAATTTGGCAACAGCTTGGTCGATTTGGCAACATTTAAAAGAGTCGCCAAGTTGGCGATATGCCACCAAAATCTGTCGCCAGAATTTTGCCAAGCGTTAAAGACGGAGTCTTATGGTAGAGTCTTATCTTCTTTCCAAAATATTGAATTTTAATCAAATACTTGTCATTTTCATTGATTTAGAGATTGATTGATTTTCATTGATTGATTTTCATTGTCATTTCATTGAGTTATTCTTATCAATTTTGCGACATTTTTATCAATTTGGCCATAGAATTTGGCCATATTTTCATCAATTTGGCGATATTTCAAAAACTCGCCAAGTTGGTGATATTACGCCAAATTCGTCGCTAAAATTTCGTCAAGCATTATAGTCGAAGAAATAGGCTATTCGTATAGCAGATAAACTACTTATGCAAAACTATTACCCAAAATAATTTCTCTTATAGTAGATACTTATATTCTTCCAAGATATTGAATTTTCATCAATTAGTCGCCATTTTTACAAATTTGGGGACATTTCGTCAATTTGGCAACATTTAAAAAACTCGTCAATTTGGCGATATTCCGCCAAATTCGCTTCAATTTGACTTGAAAAAAAATCAGCAATTCTAATAAAATCACTTGTTTACATTCTGCATCCATTAAAATTAGGCTTCGTTGTAGAAATAATCAAAGTTTGATGATCATTTAAACTCGAAATTTTTTATTGTAATTGCGTTGGCGGTGAATATAGATGCACAGAAAATGCGGAAAAATAAAGCGGTTTTAGGACAGAGGCAATACTAAATATAAATTTAAAAGAACTTTAATAATCACTATTTATACACTGGGAAAAAAGGTGGATGCCCTATTTTATTTTGATGTGGGTCACGTGATCTCTTCATATAATATGAGTGTAATTATTATTTTAATTTTAATTCTAAAAACTACCGAACATATTTTGCTGAATTTTTTTTTATATATACACTCTTTTGCAAAAAAAAAACCGAAGCACCGCTAAAAAATAATCCGATCATCTCGAAATTTCGCATGCAAATTCCTTTATACCAAATATGCAAATGATTAAATTTGTAAGGCCAATGAGTGTTAACTTCGGTCATAGCGCGCGTTTCTACTGCGCAACTAGCATCCTATAATAAAACAGGTTAAAAATGTGGACGGTTTATCTTTGCTCGTTATCGCCGTTGCAGTTCCGTGGAGACACAATCAATAATGCCGTTACGATGTTGCCGAAGACCTTATAAGGAATTAGACGAGTTCGAACGTGGTCGTATAGTCGGGATACGTGAAGCTAGCTGGTCATACCGAGGAATAGGCCACCACCTGTATCGAAGGGACACTGCTATGCAAAGGTGCTGGCAGCAATGGTTGCTGCAAGGAACTCATCGGCGGAATGAAGGCTCTGGAAGGCCAACGTGCACGAATGCGAGGCAAGATCGGATGATTGTGCGACAAAACCGAACTGGCCCAACGGCATCATTGTCCGCCATCCAACGTGCTACAGCCTCTTGCATACCACCCGTGGTACCTTCCACCATCTCACGGCGCTTGGTTGAGGTGGAGTTACGCTCACCGTGGCATTTAAGACGTCTGCCCATAACCCCACAATATCGACAGAGTCGTTTGGAGTGGTGTCGTAGCCGAGCATCATGGCTGCAGCAGACTGGCATCCCATAGTGTTCAGCGATGAATCACGCTTCAGTCTTTCAGCAGATGACCATCGGGTACGTGCGTGGAGGCACCAAGGCCAGCGGTCCCAATCAGCCTTTGTTTTATACAGGCACACAGCCATTACTTCTGGTGTGATGGTGTGGAGTGCTATCTCTTATGACGGCAGGTCGCCTCTTGTCAACCTGCATACAACTTTAACAGCTCAACGATATGTTGATGAAATTCTGCGGCCGTTTGTGTTACCCGTCATGGCATGTCATTCTGGGATCATTTTCCAATAAGATAATGCCACACCATATACGGCTCGCATGTCTGTTGACTGTCTCAATGATGTTGATACTGTTCCTTGACCAGCAAGGTCACCAGACCTTTCGCCAATCGAGCATGTATGGGTCAGGCTAAGCCGCCAGCTTCAGGCACCCCGAAATGTAGCAGATCTGGAGCAACAATTGAGGAATACCTGGCAGAATGTATCGCAGGATGACATTAAGAAACTTTATCGCTCCTTACCTAGACGTATACAAGCATGCATTGCCACCAAGTGGGGTTTCACTAATTACGGATTTGAAAATTCAATGTGCAATTGCTAACCATTGTAGGGTCCTGCGGCCTTGATTTTGTAGTCGTTTCATTACATGTGTATGAGCTGCACGTATATTTAATTTCAATAAATACAGTCAATTTCTTCATAGTGCTTCGGGGTTTTTTTTGCAAAAGAGTGTATTTTATGGGATAATTTGAGTATTTCCTAAAATTTTCGAAGTAATTTGTGAATTTTAACTTCGCTTAAAGAATATTTAAATAATTAGGTCTCATAGGGTTCAATGTATTTCACTTTTCCAACCTGGATTCAATCCAAAACCAGTTGGGTGATATTATTAATTTACATTCCCTTATGTTCCACAGATCGTCTCAATAACATACTAAAATTTGATTTTGATAAAGTCATTTTTACAGCAGTTAACGTGCGAACGGACAGACAGACAGACTGATTGAAGTCATAAACACTTTTCAACTATGTTGGAAAGTGTTAAAAAATACTTTCATTCAAATATTTATTTAAAATGCAAATAATTTGTATATCTTTACAGGGAAATTTTGATATTGATATATGTTTTGTATAAAAATCTAAATGAGCATTGTTAACTTATAATGCACCTCTAAGAAACATGAGAAAATGTAAGATGGGTATTTCTCACCATAGATTCACAGCTGATCCCTTGTATTAAATATTCAGAATTGATATGAAAGTTATGTTATTGATCAAACCTATTTCTTTATACGAGGATCTTATATATTATTGATGTCTTTGCCAACAGAGTCAATTGAGAATAAAATTGATATTCTATATATAAGCACATTTCCAAAGAAATTATCCATTGATAAGGTTATTTTATTATTTATTGATAAATCTACTTTAGGAAACTTTTCTTAACACGGTTCTAATATTGTTATTTACGTTCCTTTAAAAATATGTTTAGACAAGATAAATATAAATATTAGATAGCAGTTGCATTACAAATAGCAAGATCTGTATATCTGAAAATAATAACCCCCACCCCACCCCCACCCAAAGTAACAATAAAATGGCTTCCATAAATATTAAATGGGAATTGATATTCTCATTGAGTATTAAGGGTTGGTCTGAATATGTTATTGATGTAACATATTGCAAATGAAAAATACTTTAATGATACTCATCATTAAATAACACCCACACAAATCCAAGAAGATAAAGGTTGAAAGTATCTTAGCATTTAATTGATGTATTGCTTGAATACACGCAAGAGAAGTGGGCACCTATTTAAAGCAAACACAGCTTACAGCTAGAGTTATTCGAAAATCTACTACGATCATAATATTTTGTCATCAGAAATACTGCAAATACTTATATAGGAGAACATAATTTGTTTTTGCTGCGTTTACTTGGCGTTAACTTTGTAGACCTGATTTGGATCTGTGTTACTAAATAACTACAGTGTTTAATAATATAAAGTAATTACGAATGCTTGGGACAACCGAAATAAGTTGAGACAAAATTCAGACGTTCTAACATTGCCCTGACTTAAAACTTTTATACATATATGCTGCTTTTATAGAGATAAGTTTAAACTTATTACAGAAATATTTAACTTATCGGTTAGAAGAACAGAGATATGGCACGTATGGAGGGTACCTTCTGCAGCAACTGCATAAACTATCTAAGGAATAATGTATTTGAATGCAAACGCAATGCTTTTGCTCAATCTTGCACATCGTGCAAAAAACACCAAGAGTTTGTGATGTTCTTCAAACCAATTTATTTTTGTTTTGCAACTTTCGGATTGAACTTTGCTTCAAAAGATACAGGCAGAGGCTGTAAAAAGAGACTAAAGTCCATTATATCTTACTTTGTCATCATTCTGATGCACTTGTTAAGATTTATGGGTTATTTAGTTTCGCTTTTTCGAATTTATAATGCAGGGTATACAGTAAAAGCGACATCCATCCTTGTTCTCAGAGAAGGTTTTGTTTTAGTAATATGGTATAGCGTTTACTTTCAAAAGATAAAAATCAACCAGCTATTTATCAAACTGCATAAAATGACGGACCTGTTACCAATATCTAAGATAATGAAATCATTCTTTTTATATCACATTATGCATAGTTTACTTATAGCCCTAGTAACTGCATCTATCGTGACTGGAACGTTAGATGCAAAGGAAGCAAAAAAGTACGAACACAAGACAATTTTTGGTTATGCAACGGAACAGTTTGTGTATTACGTGGTATTTACCTTACATCTTTTCTATAATTTCTATCTATTGATACTGCCGTTTTTGGTTTCAACCACGTATATGTATTTTTATGTATTCGCGTTTGCAAAATGATCACATATTGTACTCTCCTTATAAAGATAGGCAAAAAAAATGGCCATACGTTGCTGAAGGTATTGAATGCTACACTTCAAGTGCTCCATGACTCCATCTCATGGAAACAATAGAGAATGCCTTGTCCATTTGCATATTTCTTGTCGTCAGCTTGAATCTGACTATTTATTTTACTAGCTTTGCTTATGCTTTGGGATATTATGGTACTAATTATTTTTCTTCATCAGGTTCAGTAGCTTGGTGTGTTGCCAATTTAGCTTCCTTCGTCTTTGTTGTATGGGCAGCATTCAATGTTAATACTGAAGCCGTCAAGCTGAAGAAAACTTTTACTTCCACGAATATCAGGTTTAGTGATTTAGTGGAGAAGATCACATTTTTTTCAAAAGTTTTTATAGTTTGAGAGGTTGGCAAATGTCTGATTTTTCAAAAGACCTTATATTGACTGCTTTCGGATCAATTTTAGCATATGATTAATTACATTTGAGATGAAAATATCTTCTGTATCTGACTAAAATAATTGTGCGTCTTCGGACGAATAATAAATTCGGAAATTTTCTATCGTTATCACAAGATTAAGATATGTTTTATCTTCTGTTAAAGCTGCAAAACGGTAATACTTTTTAGTTTTATTTAACTTCATATCACAACTCATTACACATGCAATTCTCTTTTGAAGTTTGCTTGATATAATGTATGGACAAGTGTTAAAAGTGTTTAAGTATCCACTAATGATAAACAGAAATATATAACAAGAAAGATCAATCATGCATAAAGCATTGATTATGAAACACTTTCCAACTTCAATGCAATTTTATTTAAACATCTCTAAAATACGATACATTCCTCGGTAATATTTTTAAAATTATCACAATACTACATTAATTTATTATATTTGAAAACTTAAAACTTCATCGAAAAAAATGAACTTCATGCAAATGACGGCATTGAAATATAAATTGCCTGGTTTAGACATCTCTAAAATGCGATACATTCCTCGGTAATATTTTTAAAATTATCATAACACTACAATAATTTATTATATTTGAAAACTTCGTCGAAAACAAATGAACTTTATTCAAATGACGTCATCGAAATATAAATCGCCTGGCTTTCTGTATAAAAGCAGTATTTCACTTATAAACTTTTTTCCATGTATTTCATTCATCACAATATACTATAATAATTTATTTTATTTAAAAACTTAAAACCATGGAGGTTCAAGTAATTTAACTCTATGCTTAAAATTCCATCGAAAAAATCGTCTGCTTCTCTTTGTAAAATCAATAAATGTTTCATTCATATCAGCTATATTGCAGACTCCATGAGCTAAATAATTTTACATTAAAGAAATGCAGCAATTCTTATACAACTCATTCTACATCTTTTGGTGTTTACATCCTCCATAAGGGAAAATTAGGTTTTCGTTATAGAAATAATCAAAATTTGATGATCATTCAAACTCAAAAATATTGTAATTGGTTTGTGTCAGGATATAGATGCACAGAATTTAAGCAAAAATAAAGCGGTTTTAGGACGGATACACTAAATATGAATTAAAAAGAACTTTAAAAATCACGATTTTGACACAAGATGGATGACATATTTCACTTTGAAGTGAGTCACGTGATCTCTTCATATAAAGGGTGTAATTATTATTTTAATTTTTATTTAAAAAAACTACTGAATATATTTTGCTGAATTTTTTTTATATATTTTATAGGATAATATGAATATTTCCTACAACTTTCGAAGCAATTTGTGAATTTTAAATTCGCTTCAAAAATGTTTGAAAAATTAGGTCCCATAGGATTCAATGTATTTCATTTTTTCAACCCGGGTTCAATCCAAAACTAATTGGGTGATATTATTCATTTACATTCCCATAAGTACCACAGACCGTCTGAACAACATACTAAAATATTTCATTTTGATAAAGTCATTTTTACGGCAGTTAACGTACGAACGGACAGACAGACAGACTGGACGAAGTCATAAACGCTTTTCAAATATGTTGTAAAGTATTAATAAAGGAAGGGTGTCAGAGAGACCCCAGAAGAAAAGACAGCATTATTTGCAAAGAAAAAGCTGTCGGAAGCAAAGGGACAAGGCTTGGCGACAGGAGAGGAATGCCACAACGGAGGATCACTACAGACCCCAACTCCAGACAGACAGAGACCGGAATAGTTGGATCTACTGGATTTGCTACGGACCTCAACTACAAGGACCTACGGAGGTAAAGCTGAATCATCCGACCAGTACAGACATCAACACAAGACGGTGATAGATAGAGGGCCACGGGCCACAAGTTCAATGGGCTGAATAAAACGGATAAAACTGATGGACTCATCAAGGTAGAAAATTTTGTATAAATCTATTTCGGGGGAAAAGGAAAGAGACTTTTAACTCTGAGGTCATGAAAACTCGGGATTGCAATTCCGTAGATAATTTTCAATCCCGGGATTATGGGATCGTAAAATCTTCTATCCCGAGATCCCGATATCCCGCGGGATTCAGTATTTTTTTTTATTTATTGAAGAAAATGTATTATTTCATTTTTTTATCTGTTTCATACCAGAAATGTAATATTTGTAAAATTTATATATGTGACCTGGAATGAAAAAAGAAACCCATCATATGAAAATGCGAAACTTTTTTCTCAGCAAATTCACCAGACACTTTGAGTCTGTGAAGAAGCGAAGTTCACGGATGCCAAAGAGCCTGTGATTTTGCAGGGACAGGAGTTTCGCTTTTCCTATGCTAGGTTTCTTTTTTCATTCCAGGTCACATATATTATACTACTTATTTCTCATTTTGACAAAACAAAATTAATAAAAATGAATTAAACTCATTAAAACACGCAAAAGTAAATGAATATTCTTTTATTTAAAATCAAAGTGTATAAAGAAACTTTCAGTATCGAACACTGATTTTGCACTTTTACAAACTCAATTTTTGTATGTTTTGACCTCTAATACCATCCTCTTCAAAAGAAAGCATTTTTTTTTATTCTAGATGTTAGATTCGAATGTTGCATTTGTTTTGTCATTTTTGGTGGCATAACATTGCTCTTTAAAACATCCTCCAGCTCGTTTTGTAGCGACACACACGCAACTGACGTCGTTGGTTCAGACCCCTGAGATTCGTTTGACACTTCCAACATTGTTTCTTCTGATACACTTAATCCCTGATTTAGTCTTTCCAACGACTATTTCGCAATTTTTCTTGCACTTGCCGGTGATGATATTGAAAACAAATCATCGCTCTGAATTTTATAAACTTTTGCGCCGTTATGAAGGTATTGTAATACTCCAGATAGTTCACTTCTTCTTTGCTTTAAACGACGGCGTAAGGCACAGTTCATTTCTTGACTCATATCTGTATCTAAATTTTCTAATTTCTCCGTCATAAATTTTAATGCTGCTCCGCATGTCAAAAGTTTGGCATCTCTACAACACAAAGCTTCAACTGTTATCTTAATTGGCTCTAATACAAAAAAAATGAGAAAGCTAATTCAAAATCATCCTCCGTAATTATCATACTTGTATTCAGATCAATTAACGCCTTCATAATACAATGTTTTAACGATAAAAATCTTTCAAGCATATCTACCAAACTATTCTATCTAGTTTTATTGTCTAAAATTAGAGATTTTTTCTTACCAAATGTTTCTTGTATATACTTTTGCAACAAGCGTTCGTTTCTTGTGGGAGACTTTCTAAACAGTTTTACCATCGTTCGTATGTTTTGTACCAGTGTTTTCATAGTCTTGTTTGTGAGTTCTGCCGCATCCTCGGAATCTTCGTTAAAATCATATTCTTCATCACTCATTTCCTGATTATTGCAATGACTTTCGATTTCCATGGTTTCCGTTATTTCGACGTCATCGCATTTGTACAAAACATCGATAACAGCCAGCTAAATGCCATGAGCGAAGCATAGTTGATGAAACGTTGGCATCATATTTCCCGTTTTCACTATTACACTTGCACTATCAGTCGTAACTGAAATAATGTCATTGTTTAAAGAAATGTAGTACTCTTGTAATTTATTTTGTATCAGTTCGACCAGTTTCTCTGCAGGCATACTTCCATAAACTCTCAATAGTACCAAAGCCCAAAATTTAGCTTTTAAATGAAAATATTGCAGATTTATGTTCAAAAATCTTCTATTATGTAATGAAGTCCATTCGTCAAAAGTCAAACTATTTCTTACTGATTGATCCTTTAATTTTTTTAATTTCGCATTTCACCGAGTTTTGACATTCGTAAAGTAGTCCATTACCATATCTCTTATTGTGTTCGGTGATTTAGGTATATTGGCATTGGCAAAACCCTTAGATTTAATAGCTCCTCGCAAATCGGGAAAAGTGCAAAATACTTTGAATGGTAAGCGGTCGCGTGTAGTCATTCTAGCTAATATAACGGGTTAAATATTCTCATTTCTTGTAAAATAACAATATATATTTCTTTCAGCATCTCTAACAATATCTCTAATACCGGCAGCACTATTTCCTTGAAAGCCAGAACTAGTTTCATCTTTATTTCCACTTCGTTTCAAAACAACATCAATCTCATGAATAGAATTTAAATGTATATGAAGCCCTTTTGTCGACCCACCTTCTGTTTTTATAATTTTTTACACAACTTATATTTTGCCAATTGTCCATTGGCTTCACGTAAAAAGAAACAGATTCAAGCTCGCACACTTTTGAACTTTTATACTCTTCGTATATCTTAGTGCTACTTTTGTTAGATATCGCCATTTCGAATTAATCAACATGTATTTTATTCATATAAAGAAAGAACATGAGCTACCACAACAACGCTAGACGAAAATAAACATTCGTTGCTATAAATGTCATCGAAAAAGTCTGCTAAAAAACCGTCTGCTTCTCTATGTAAAATCAATGAATGTTTAATTCATATCAACTATATTGCAGACTCCAGAGCTAAATAATTTTGCATTAAAGAAATTCAACAATTCTTATATAACTCATCTTACAGCTTGATGTGTTTACATTCTCCATAAGTGAAAAATAGGCTTCGTTGTAGAAATAACCAAAGTTTGATGATCATTTAAACTCAAATATATTGTAATTGCATTGTTTCAGAATATAGATGAACAGGAACTAAGCAAATATAAAGCGGTTTTAGGACGGATACAACATAAAATATAAATTAAAAAGAACTTTAAAAAAATCCCAATTTTGACACAAGATTTATGCCATATTTTATTTTGGAGTGAATCACGTGATCTCTTCATATGATATGGGTTGAAGACCAAGACCGTCCGACTCCTCCAATGGACATGAGCAACTAATTGGACGGCCGGTGTAATTATTATTTTAATTTTTACTAAAAAACTACCGAATATATTTTGCTGAAATTTTTTTAATTTTTCATTGGATAATTTGAATATTTCTTAAAATTTTCGAAACAATTTGGGAATTTTAAATTCGTTTAAAAAATGTTTTAAAAATTAGATCCCATAGGGTTCTATGTATTTCATTTTTTCAACCCGAGTTCAATCCAAACCTAATTGGGTGATATTATTCATTTATATTCCCATGTGTCCCACAGACCGTCTGAACAACATACTAAAATTTCATTGTGATAAAGTCATTTTTACGGCAGTTATCGTACGAACGGACAGACAGATAGAATGAACAAAGATATAAACACTTTTCAACTATGTTGTAAAGTGTTAAAAATAACAAATATCCCAGTAACGATGCTAGGCAAAATAATGAAAGGAGTACTTATTACAGGAATTATAAGTATGAATACAACAGCAGAGATAAAAACCCTAAATCACGTGAATTTTTGCAAAATTCAAAGAAACCCCATAATGATTCCAGGCCAAAAGTCAAACATCAAAATAATTATAATAAAAATCGCAGCACATTTTACGGAAATTAGGGTAGGCCAAATGATTGCCATAACAAAAATAAAAAGAGAAGCACAGTTAAAAAATAATACAAATGGGAGAAGAAACGTTATGAAGATAGAAAATAATACATAAATAAAGATAAACATGAACATCAAGGAAAATATCAGAAAGTACATAATATGAGGAGTGAACAAGAGAGAGAAAATGGTAAGCGCATAAAACTTGAGAAATGATTGCATCATACGATTCGAGTAATAATGCGTTCTTACTGACAATTAATGTGAACTTATGTGGACAGCAAGCGATATTCCTTATTGACAGTGGTGCTAGTATCTCGTTAATTTCCCCGGAATTAATTGCAGAATTTAAAAAAAAGGTAAAATCTCGTCAAGTTAAAATTCAAACGTTAAACATCAACTCTACACCGTTTACGTGGGCTGTAGAGATTGGATTTAAAATTCAAAATAAATTTGTGAAGGCAGTGATTTTCATAACTAAACAGAACTAGAATACTAAATACAAAAGGATGTTAGGATTTGATTTTCTCAAAAAAAAAAAAACTTGACAACAATAAACCTCCAAAAAATAAAATAAATAAATCTCTTACAAATATAAGATACAGAGGTGAGTCTAAATGCAAATGCAGAACAAGAAAATCACTGGGTGCATAACATTTTTGCCATGGCTATACATCATGCAAAAATTCGACCAAAAGAAACAAAAATTATTAAGATGATCCCATCAGACGAGATAAAAGAAAACCCACAGATAATAGCAATTCCCTTTAAAAATAAATGTGACATATAACAGCAAACGAAGCTCTACGTTTAGTTAATTTAGACAAAACAATTACAACTATTATTGGGTTTACCTTACACCTTTCTGGTAGGTCGGACGGTCTGGGTCTCAACAACTATTATTGGGAACAACACAAATGAAATGATCAATATAAGGAAAGGGATAAAATTGACACAACTTGAAATCTAATTTAAAATAAAGGAACATCATGGGGGAAATGAGGATAACTAAAAAATATTACACGTAAACAATGTAATGCCACAAGAAATTTCATAGTCAAGAAAATAGGAATTAAACCCACAGAATTTTGATTTAAGCAATCTTCCATACAAACAAAAGCAAAGAATTCAAAATATGCTCATGCGCAATTAGAATGTTTTTCATGAAGTTACAAGACTTTAGGTTGTGAGGTCTAAATAAACATTTGATTATTATTTCCCTCAGTTTTCATTATAATTTATGTTTACTTCAAACTAATAATTCTGACTGGTTCGATTAGATAAACCAATCACCGGGCATTTCTGCGATCCTAAGGTAGAACGAAATAAAATTTCGAGAGTAAGAAAAAAGATTGAAAGGAATTCTATTGTGAGATTCTGTGAAGGAGGCATTAAGAATTTGGCTTGGAAGGAGGAGTGCGGAAGGTGGATAGCAGCCTAGTTGAAGGAAACCCACTTGGATACCACTATGACTAGAAGGGTCTAGTATCCTCGGTTAGCCGCAATACTGTGCGAGGCAAAAGAAAAGCATTTTGGGTAAGCATGAAGTTTTGTAACTCGTTATGAAGTTTTGTAACTCGTCTACGGTGTAAGCTTTATCCCCAAGCCAGTAAAGTGTATTATATTATATTATTGTGTTTCATTATGGGCGTGTGCAATACCAGTTATGGTCTATGTCGCCAGTTTCTTTAAACAGCCAACTGCTGTAATTACCATTGCTTATAGTGTTAACATCAATATTTTATCATTCACATGTATCTTTTTGCTAAATAATCTTAAGAAAAGATAAGTTCAGATATATCCTACTAAAATTATGTACTAAATGATTGTAAATTTCTAAAAATCGTCTGTAATATGTAAACTAATATGGAACAAGCATGGATATCGTGCAGTGGAATCGCGATCGTGACGTCAGATGAAACTAATCAGATGATCTATGATCCTGACGACATAACACTTGCGTTGCGTTAACCTTACAGGTGAATATCTAATTTAATTTACTCTCTTCCTTCAGCTCCAGCCAAACCAAACTCCAATGTAAAATTCTCCTTTCAAAGTACTTTGTTTATAATTGTAAAAAATTAATTTCCATTGAAAACTTTTTATTATTGTGGGGTATTAGATATATTATTTAATTGTGCATGAAAAATTCTGTAGATCATTTCTTTTTTTTAATATTAACGTGATGCTGACGCTTTCGTCATTTAATAACAATGAAAGTACTTTCAAACATTAATGAAGGTACAACCTTTACACTAACATTATGAATATTTTTCTCTTGTTTTTAATAAGAAATGATATTCTAATAATTCTTATTCAAATTATGAACGGGGCAATTTGCCTAAGTTGATAAAGACAGTGATTATAGCCATCTTTCAAGCTGCCAATAGTAACGTGTAATACTAAAATTATAAAATATCTTTCTGCTCTGAGAAAATGAAGGGAGTAATATTAATTTTCTTCAAAAATCTAAGCTATAAAATATGAATGTTTATTGGAAATTACTATACTTAGCAAATAGATTATTTGTTAAGAGAAGAAGTTAACAAAATTTATTCAAGAAGTATGGTAATATGTTCAAGAGTGATTTACTATAAAATTAGTGTCAGTTGCTGGAAACTAAATCATGCACAAGAAAAATCATTTTACATTGAATAAATTTTTCAGAATTTGTAAATTTTTTATATAACAACATAAATTTACAGAATTTTATTCCAGTTAGCTAATTAGTAGTGATTATTAAAAATAATAACAAAGTCAAAAGTAATGATAAAAATTAGAGCAAAATAGTATTTTCTTGTGCTTCATCTTCTCATTGATATATTTTTGCTCAACATTCTAAATAATATTCATATGCATTAAGCAGGAACCTCATAAGAGGAATTCTAGGTGTGTTTTCTAGACCCTTTATTGAATATTTATTAGAACAAATAATCTTCAAATGTCCATAAGTGGAGAAAGGATCCTTCACAAAATTCCCAAAAACTTTTGCAGAATTTCTAAAAAGAACATTTTATAAAAAATTAGACTTTTTAAAAATTGATGCTTGACATAAGTTTGGTCAACTTCCAAAAATTAGTAATTTACAAAATATGAATTAGTAAAATATCCATCTACTACCATATCAGTTTAAAATAAGGGCAAGGATATACTTGCATGTATTTGACTACAACAGAATCTGCATAAGGTAGAATTTGACTTAATACGGTAAACTTTTAGTCCTGAAAATTTTGGAATTACTGCATTTCATATCTACACAAGCTGAAATTTGCTTAATGCAGAAAAAAAAATGTGATATTTTATCCCGAGAAACACAAAATCATTCTCTTAAAACAGAAACTTCTATATAAATTTTCTAGTGACCATGAGTAAAACTGTATTATGTATATTACTTTGTGATATTTCTGTCATTCTTATCATAAATTGTATAGATAATACCTAAAATTAATATTTGTAAAACAATGTTGTAGTTTTGCACCTTTTTCTGAAGTCGTTAAATAAATTTGGTATATAGTGGGAGCTCCCAGCTAGCTCTGTCAATACATTTAGATTTTATACATATTTGGCTAATTTTCATGAATGTTTGCAATAGCAAAATATTCTTTAAACATACTCAACTATAAATAATATTTGAGCAAGAAAAGCATTTTCAAATCATTAATCATATTGATGAGGTTGTAATAAAAAATGATGTCAAATACGTCCCATTCTTTCCTTTAAACAACCTTTAATTATTTTGTGAGTGTCTTTGAGTAATATATTTTTTATAATAAACATTCAAATTGACACAGGGATAAGTGTGCTTGACACACAGTATAAGATTCTCAGCAAAAATGTTTGAGTTAGCTTTGACTTTAAACAATCTTTTAACAAAGAACAAATTTCTTAAAAACCAAACTGTCCATGTGAAAAGTGAACAGTTGGCAATCTATACAAAGCAAAAGGAATGGATTTATTAAAATTTTCTACGATGATCGTTTAAATTTTTCATAACATTATTTTGATTTGAATAAATCTATTTGTGTTGAAATTAGAATTTTTCTTTCAGAAATTGGAAAAAATACAGAATAAACCTCTACGCACATTGCCAACTGAACAATGTAAAGGTAATATAATGCTCAGCTCATGACCAGTTTCCATCACAAAATTATATCATGTTATAATAGGTATGTATTATTAATTTAAACAAACTTTTCAGAGGATTTTTTTATGTATTTAAAATTTACTTTTGCTAACAACAGGTGTTGTGTGTCATTAAAAATATATAAAAATTTTAAAAGATTTAAAATTATATCATTAAAGAAATTCCCTTTAATCTGTACTAAATGAAAATATTTTCTGTAAGAATCTCTCGTCTTTCTATATATAAAATTAAATTTACAGAAATTCAAGAATAAAACATTTAAAAACATATTTATTTAAAAAAGAGGCAAAACTATGAACTGGCTGTAAAAGTCAATATAAATTGTTTAGAGATAACCCATGATGCAATTTTATTATTTAACAGTAGAGTTAATTCTTACTGTTTTATTAAACAATATAAATATATTTTATATTTATATTTTTTCGACCGAAAAAAAATTTTCTTATTAATTACTTAAACTGTTCTTTTTTTTTGTTGTTGTTTTTTTCCTAGTCAAAAAGAAAAATCTGAACACTGCTTTTATTTCTGGCTCCTCGGGTCATACAATCAAACCAAAAGTATCATTAGACTCAGAATAATGTCTACTATAAATAAATGTGCATCTACTTTACATAAGGGGTCATCTTTAGGTTTAGATGCTCATTATTTACGAAACTTCAAATAGTAAAACCCATTTTTTATGTCATCATAAAATTCCTTGTATCGACATTATGCAAAATATAAATTTGTGTGAGATACCAGCCTTAAAAATGCGAAATACACATAAAATCCACTCAGGCAACATAAATAGCATATTTAACCATCAATATATTAATGTTAAATGAGGTTTATTGAAACCACAAAATTTGAGGCTGCCAATTATTTTCCTCACAAAGTTATATAAAAATCATTGGCATTTTATTCAAATCATTCATAAATTAATTTTCAATTTCTACTTAGACTAATTTAATTAGAAATTCAATAATATTTCTTTCACTATTGACTTTAATCTTTCTAGCACAGTTCTTTGGCTTTTATTTTTCTAATGTTAAAATGTGTATCGTATTCAAACATTAAACAATATTAATACATTTTTTCTTGTGTGGCGCAAACTGAAAATTTATTGATAAAAACACAAAATACTTACAAATATATACAGAGAAGGTTATTACTATTTAATTTGATACAGTATTGGACCAATTATCCGGAATCCCCCAGACCGCTAGCTTTCCGGATTTCTGATCCGTCACCAAAATGACCACTAATCAGGATATTACGTTGATTTAGCACTGTTGTCTAATCGGCGTATTATGCTAAATACAGTATAAATCTTTATATATTTTAGTATAACTTAAAACATATAAATATTTTATTTATTTTCAAGCATCTATTGATCGTTATATTTAAAAAAACTATGCCTCTGAAAAAAGGAAACAATTAAGAATGGTCAAATATGTGAAAAATTCCACAGTAGATACAATAAATAACTTTTCTTATAATTAAAAATACCACATCTCTCAATGATTTTTCTAAAATATGATGAGTCATTATTGAGTAGTGGGGCATTGAGTGTGAAGAAAGAAAGGAATGCGCTCAGCTCGCGAATGCATCTGACGACTTTGAGAGGTCAGTGTGCTAATGACCTCGTGCTTTATAATAGGATCCTTTTTATTTATTATAAATATGGCTTTTCAAACAAACTAGAAGCAAGATATTTATATAAAAAAAGAGCAAAATATACAGTTGATATAAAGCTCAAAGTTGATACCTTCAGTAATGAAAATAAGTAAAATATTTTAAACTGTTCTGTTGCGGAGAAGTTAAATTTGAGTGAAAAACGTGTCAGAAGTTTAAGGGGGGGGATACTACAGACGAAACAGAATCCATTGAAAAATGGGATCCATACTATATTGAAGTGAACAAAATAAATTTTCTTGAACGTTTTGCATTTGGGGAAGGGTTAACTTCAACAACATTATTCTCGTTCCACCCACGAACTGATCTATCGGCGTTCATTTTTATATCCGGTGTAAAAATTTACTCTTACATTTTCATGTCATTTTTGGAGTTCAGAAAGTCAACTTATATACCAGAATGATATTTGTTTATAAAATGTAATTCAATATAAATAATCTCACCCTGTTGTTTTAAATTCACGACTTTGGATGTCCAATAGTTAAAATGACTAACAAATGCGAAAAACGTCCAGATTTTGGATCTCCGGATTTTTGAAGTTATTCTGTATCTGTTTTATACCACAAAACCACTATATTTAAAGGAAAAGAAGTATTTTGTTTTTTATTTTGTTTATATTAATGGAAATTAGTAACTTCCATTGAAAAAAAAATCATTTAAATTTTTTTCCGGTTTTCTGGATTCAGGATAATTTGTCCATTATTGAACAACATCATACTATAATCGCTAATATATATATACATAATACATAACAGCTCTACTAGACGTAAAGTGGTCATTCCTGTCAATAACTTCCTTGATTGGATATGTTGCAACATAGAATCTATCAAACTGTGAATGAGGTTAGTATCCTGCCAAAATAAATCCTACACTACATAAACAGGTCTCCAAAGCTAACTCTCGCTAACATTCTATAAAATAGCTTACCTACAAACATAAAATTTACATAAAAAATGTTCTTTGCAGTTATTGTTATGCCTTCTAGCAAGTCGAAAGTAATTAAAAAATTATATATTATTAATTATAGTTTTAATGAGAATCTGTAGTGCACCATATAAAGCCCCAAGTATGCAAAATTTATCTTTGTCTACACATCCTTGAAGGTCATTCCTCACATTGAAGAAAAGCATTTGGTTTAATTTGCAAATTAACCATTTATTGTTGTTGATTTTGACTTTTGAATGAAATTCGAAATTAAATTTATTTTATATAAAACACATTGTATAATATTAAATGTAAAGATATATAATGGGAAACCAACATAGCACGTATGGATCTATGCTGAATTGACTTTCAAATTTATCATTACACTTTAAATTATGGATTTTTTCCTAACAAATGCAATAACAGTCTCTGATCACTCGTTGCATAAATGCCAAACGTCCAAACTTTGCATTGCAATACAGATTTAAATTTTTTCTTCCAAATGTTTTCCATCGGCAATTGATGGATGGTTCTCTAAAAAGCTTCAGTAGATTTTTTCTTTCTTTATCAATGTGTGTTTAGGAAGCATTTTGAAACTTTTCAATTTTAGGGGGGTTGAACCCCTCCTGCCTCCCTTAATGCCCCAGGGACATTGTAAAAATGGTATTTTACTTATAGTTACTGAATGCAGATATAATGCTTTGTGAAACAATCTGTTAACATTGCTGCATCTAATTAAACATTAATAACTCATTTAAATTCATAAAGAATATCAATCGCACTTTATTTAACAATTTTTCAGCGTACTGACACTTGTTAAAACATAATATTTTTCTTTCCCCTTGCTACTTATTTAATTACACATAGGTCACACTGTAATACCTAAATACAGTAGACACATAAGGGTTCTTGTCATAGTTCTATAATTAGGAAGGGGGGGGGGTAATCTACCTTCATAAAGATTTATTTAGTGGGGGAATTTTCAAATATCAGGCGAAATTCAAAAGATTTGCAACAAAATACAAAACTTTTTTCTGAAAACAGTAAAAGCAAAAATTTCACAGAAATATTTATATTTTTATAGAGCAATATTTATTAACCTTACAATTATAAATTCTGTTTTCTCATTTAATAAATTTTTAAAACTTATTTCTTGTATTTTTTTAATTTTAAGTTTCTCTGTCAGTTTTTCTCATACTCTCCTTTTCTTAAATGTTTTATAAATTTATAGATTTGTTTTATTTATTTTCTGTTCATTCTCTGAATATTTTAAAAATTTGTGTTCACTACTTATTTTTAGGGTAATTTTAAATTCATTTTTTGTCATAGCAATTTAATAAAGATTTTTTTTTTCAGGTTTTATTTTATACCAAGATAACTTATTTCCACTATTTCTTGTCCCCCTCTTCATTTTTAAGTTTTCATATATTGATCTTTTATTTCTGTTCTTTTCCAAACTTTGGGACCATTTGCAATAATTAATTGCTTTTTTTTTTATAGAAAAAGGGACCAATCACTAATTTTCTGTAATTTAAGATTTATTACCAATAATTATACATTATTTTTTATTAATTGATATTTCTGTTTTAATCACATATTCACCAATTTTTCAATTGTTGCGATTGCAATATTTTGTTCATTTTTTTTCATTATTTTATTGAACATTATGACTGTAGCAACTATTTTTATATTAAAATTTATCATTTCATAATGTTTAAAATCATTAGCTTTTAGCAAAAATTTGATTAAAAAAAATATGTTTTAATATTTCTGAATTTAAAAGGTTCCAATATTTTATTTCGTATAAAAATCTTTAAAAAATTGGATATTACATTTTACAGCAATACTATAATTTTTCGATCAACAGAAAGTGGGAGAAATGTGAACACCACCTCCAGCTGCAGATACATTGAAAATGGAAAGAATTTAACCTTAAATTGAAAATAAAAGTTAACAATGGGCACTTCTGAGAACATGACTAAACTATAAACGTCTTAGAAATCTATAGATTTTTTCTTTGTTTATATCGCCGATGATAGATGAACAAGTAAAATCAGAAGATGATCGATAGAAAGGAAATCTGAAATTTATTAGCATGAGAATTTTTAAGCATGAGAATTTTAGCATCAGAATTTTATTCAATTTTTAAAATCATTTTTTTCTTTTAAGTTGAAGCCTTGAATTTTTTTTTAAACTATTTTACAGTATATTACTAAAATATATCTATATATACTAATTGCCAAGTGTCTATCTGTCTGTCATGTTTATTTTATGCATTTCCCAAGTAGATAGAGACTTGCAATTTGGTACACTATTCAATCGTTCGATAAAACCTTCTGGAAAAATTGAATATTTCAAAAATGTTCTATAGAAGGGATATTCCACACCAAAACGTTTGAAATGTGAAAAAATAGGAAAGCATATTTTGCAATGAAATAGATATTTCAAATTTAATATGGGGAAGCCGTTCAAAAGGAAGAAAGTGTGCAATTTCAAATTTTCAATATTTGCTACTTTAGGGGGTGATGCACACTGAAATGTTTGATTTGCCAAATAAATGAGAAATACCTGCTTTAAAATTTGACATTGACTTGAAGTTTTGTATACAGTCTAATCATTTGATGAAACACCCAAGACAAAGTGTTTCAAAAATGTTTGTTTAAAGGGGTGCTCCAGAGAAAACCATTCGAAAGGTGAAATGATGAAAAACCATGCTTTGATATGCAATAGAAACTTAAAATTTGATGTATGGGTAGATAATTTGAAAGGAAGAGCATGTGCAATTTCAGTTTTCCGATATTTTCTACTTTAGGGGATGCCGCAAACCCAAATGTTTGATTTTCTGAATAAATGAGAAAGCCTCCTTTTAAAATGTAATAGATACTTGATATTTGGTATATGGGACAATCATCTGGTAAAAAACACAAGAATAGAGTTTTTCAAAAATGTTCATTTAAGGGGTAACTACTCCACATGAAAGGTTTGAAATAATAGAAAAAATATGCTTTATGCTATGGAATAGAAACTTCAAATTTGGTGTATAGGTAGATAGTTCAAAAGAAAGTGTGCAATAGAAAATGTCAAATATTTGTAATTTTTGGGGATTCCACACTCCAAATCATTCAAGAAGTGAAATGATTGAAAAACATGCTTTGTGATGAGAGAGACTTCAAATTTGGTCTATGGGTATATTGTACGAAAGAAAAGAAGTGTGCAATTTCAGATTTCCAATATTTGCTACTTTAAGGGGTGTCACACACTAAAATGTTCAATTTGCTTAATAAATGAGAAATGCCTACTTTAAAATTTGGTATATAAGCTAATCATTTAATAAAAAAAACCAAGACGAATTGAGTTTTTCATAAATGTACATTTAAGAGTGTGCTCTACATAAAAACGTTCGAAAGGTGATATGATAAAATTACATGCTTCAGTATGGGATAGAGACTTTAAATTTGGTGTACGGGTAGATAGTTCAAAAGGAAGAAAGTGAACAATTTCAGTTTTCCAATATTTTCTTCTATAGGGGGGGGGGGGTCCACGCACCAAAATTTTCGATTTTCTGAATAAATGTGAAGCGTGAATTATTCAAAAATTATTCGAGGGTTGCTTATTGTGGGACTGTTGATTTTCAACGGGTATTCAGCTAGTTGCGATCTAATTTTTGAGTACATCCTGTAAATTAAACTACCATAAGTAACTTTTGAAACAAATTAATGTACTATTATATATACATACTGTAAACAACTTAAAATTAAATTCATATTGCCCTTTTCTTTTAGGAAAAATTAATGACTTTTGAAATTGGCATTCATGATGCAGAAGTTACGTGGATCACCGAGGATTATAGTTCTACTTTTTTATTTTTTATGTTTATGGAGTCAAGCAGCAGGATTCTGCCCAATTCTTCGTTGTGAATGTAATGATGATCTTTTAAGAGTAGTTTGCGATTCTGCAAATCTGGATGTTGTCCCTATTACATTAAATCCTGAGTTAAAAGAACTACATTTAAGTACTAATCACATTAGTACTATACGAACAGCTCTTGGTGTTTATCATAATTTGGAATACCTTGATGTATCCTCTAATGTTATAGATACTTTAGACAATGGTAGTTTTAAAGATCTTCGTTTTTTAAAGATTCTTTTACTTAATCGCAATAAGATTTTTCTTCTACAAGATGAAGCATTCCAAGGTTTAAATTCTCTTAAAGAGTTATACCTAAATGAAAATTATCTTGATAGTTTATCGAGTGAAATTTTTACATATTTACAAAACTTAGAAATATTAGACATCTCACAAAATCTCATTGAATTTATAGATGATAAAGCTTTTTCTGGATTAAAAAATTTGAAAACTTTGCTACTTCGAAAGAACAAATTATCTGTCATTCCTAGTGCTTCATTCCAATATATTTCTAAATTATATAAACTAGATTTGGGTCATAATTCCTTTGAAAACATTCCTGAAAATTCATTTGCTTCCTTAAATGATTTACAGGAACTATCATTAGACAGTTGTAACATTCACATCATTATGCAGGGAGCTTTCAAATGGCTTAATTCTTTACTAGTTTTGCATATTCATGATAATGAATTAAATGAAATACCAATAAAAGCACTTTTTGATATTATTCGTCTCGAAGAATTACACGTTGGTCAGAACAAGTTCTTAGAAATTAGAGCTAAATCATTTCAAAGGCTTAAATTTCTTCATACAATTAATATAAGTGGTTGTCCTGCTTTAGAACTTATCGGGAAAAGTGTGTTTTCTGATAATCCAAATCTAAAAACTATTATAATAAATCATAACAAAATCTTGAGGCACATTCAAGATGGTGCCTTTGACAATCTTCCAAAAATAAAGCATGTAAGTCTTAGAGCAAATGCTTTTGAGACATTTCAGTTCAGCCTCCTTCCATGGTATGAACTACATTCATTAGATGTTAGAGACAATCCTCTTATCTGTAACTGCAGTTTATTGTGGTTATGGAATCTCCTAGTGACCAAAAATTACACATCTGTAGATGATTTAAGTGACACAACTCAAGTTGTCTGTGCAAATCCTCCAGAACTAAAAGATAGTATTCTTCCTAACTTACAAGATGTTGATCTAGATTGTTATACCATGGACACGAGGCGTCAGATCATTATTGGTATTGTGTTAGCCGGAGCTGTAGCATCTGCTGCTATTATTATGGTAGGTTTTAGGTATAGAGATAAAGTAGCTGGAGTATTGAAAACTAAGTGGGGACATGGTCGAAAAGAACCTCAGTATCAAAAAACAAGTGCTGAGGAAGAAAGTACAATTCTTCATGCAGCACAACAATCATTAAAGATGACTCCTGTCACTGAACTGTGATAGTGAAGAATCTCATATAGTGAAAGAATATTTCTTCCACCTTCCATTTTTCTATTTGTTACATTAGAATTACAGATATATAAGAAAAAAATACTATTTTGATATTTTTGTTTATGTTTTGTTAAAACAAACTGCCTGTTACTGTATTGTGGACATGTTTAAAGAGCAATTTGGGGGTCAAGCATTAAGTGCATTAGGTGAGGCTTGTAAATGTAAAATAATTTTTAGAACTTATTTTAATGTATATATCATTTTATGTAATCTCTATATTATTATCTATATTTTATCCCATTAATTTGCTGCTTTAGCAAAAATGTTAAACATAGTTGCAGCAACTGTTTAAAAAGTAATTTTATCACACATCTGGTTTTTTAAATGAGTTTTTAAAACTCAAGATAAGATTTTAGTTATTATTTGTTCAGTGCTTTTAACTGCAAATTGTTTTAGCTATTTTATTTACTTTGTTATATGTACTAGTGATTTTTATGCATTATACAGTAAAATGATGTAATCACTTATTTTAATTAAAAATAATGTATTTAATGCATCAGTTAATTCTGAAGAAAATCTGTGATTATCAGGCACCAAAGATTTGACATAAGGCAAGAGATTCCAGGTATATGCCCCATGTGCCAATTACTAAGGATTCTTGTGTTCTTGGTAAACTGAATATACTAATTTCATTTGATACTGAACAGAGACCGATATATAGGATTAAAGTTATAAAATATATAGACAAATTAAAAAAAGAGCATACACTTGTTGATCAAAGTATTCTTAACACTTTTTTAAAGAAGGCTACTTTGTAGATATACTTCCTTTAAAGATATTTTTTTTTTAAATTACATATGTTAATTTCTAAAAATATTTAAATAAAAATCAAATAAAAAATAAAATTTGTAAATAAAAATAAATATTATAACTTAGTATTCATGATTACGATATGAAAAAATTCTTATAAATGAAATTCATTTGAAGTATAAGCTTTTATGAACTATTTACATTTCTCAAATTTAAAATATTTTCTGATAGTTGAGACATATGCAGTTTTAGTTGAGACATATCAGCAAATTAAAATTTGGTGAGATATGTGTATCTGGCAGCTAACTGAAACATAAATGAACATTGAAAACAAACTTACAAAACTTGATTATAAATTTGTTAAAATAATAACATTTTTCAAACTTTCTTTAAGTTCATTAAAATGGTGACATTACTTCACTATTTCTTTATCCAAACATTTTTTTAAAGATAAAAAAAAAAAGTCTGAAAGTATTTAAATGAAATGAATAAGGTAACTTGATTCATGATTGTAATACAAAACAATTCTTATAAATGAAATTATTAATTTGAAATAAAAAATTTTATGAACAATTTTCATTTCTCAAATTTAAAGTATTTTCTGATGGTTAAGACAGTAGTGTTTGTGCACTTTAGACTAAAAAAAGGGGTTTCTAAAAACCGAAACTTTTAAAGAAAAAAGGGGCACATGTTTTCTATTAAAAAAAGCACTTTATAATAAGGGTCTGTTAGCTTTTTATACAAAAACGGTACGTGTTTTAAGAGATTTAGACCTTCTTCATATATAAAAAAAACTTATTTTGTTAAATATATTAATAAAATTGCAAGTATTTTCTATATTATTTTAAAGGTTTGCCTTTTTAATGATGTTATCATTTGAATACTTACATTTCTATTTCTGGGTGGGAGCAGGTTATGACATAATTGAAGAAAATGCCCTTTACACTTTCCTAAAGAATAAAATCATGCTATTTCTATAATTCCTTAATTATGAGAAATTGTTCTTATTTTTCAGTTTTTAGGGGGGGGGGTGAAAGCCCCAGGCCGTCCGGCTCGTCCAGAGGACTTGAGGGGGGGGGGGGTAATTTTTTATCCAGTAGCTTTTTTTCATTTTTACCTTCAATTTTTTTTTTTTTCAACTTTATTCATTATTTCATATTACTTTGTTTTTTAGACAAAATTCTAATTATATGCCGCAATATATGATTAATACTCCAATTTTGAAATTATATCAAAAATTATTATGCTTTGCTACAAAATATGAAAACCAATTTCAACGTTGATAATTAATTATATTTTATGTCAATTTACCAATTATTAGTATTTTCAATTAATCCTTCATTCATGGCCATGGGTAAATTGAAAATGAAAGCATTTTGACTTTGAATTAAATATATGAAATTTTAACAGAAAGTACATCTGCTAACACTAATATGTGATTTGACATCTACTTTCACTTTCTGTGGACTTTTATATGTTCACATATCACATCGTTAATGCTGGATTTTGATTAACAAAGAAATTCCAATTTTCCAGAAACTTAGGACAGGGGAGTGACTGAAATCATTCCAAAGGGTTCCAAAAGTTCAGAGGCGGTCATTGGGAAGGCCGCTCCGACGCGCAGCACCCTTGAGAAAACACTCCAAATTATTTTTTTAGTTACATAGATTTATCACAATTTCTCTTGAAAAAAGTCTGAAAAAACTTTCAATTCAATTGAATCGAGAATAGTAATGCAATATGTCACTAGATGGCAGCACTACAGCTTTCATGAGGAAAGAAGATCCACAAAAGCTGTAGTACATCGAATTTTCAACACATAGGGAAAAATACAGGGATATTAGTTAAAGCCGCGTCCCTTTTATCAGCTTCTCCTGAGTGAACGAATGGTATAGGAACAATATTAGAAATTTGGCGTGATAAAAAACAGACATTGCAGTTTTAGAACTTGATATGTGTCACGTTTTGAGAGCACTTCTTGCCAAAAAGAAATAGAAAGTAGTAAAACATGAAGAGGGACCTCTCAAATTGTCTCAGTTTCGCTAATTTGGCTTCAATTTTCTACATTTAAGAATGCGTGTTCTCTTTCTCATCTTTTTTTTATGAATGAATTTGGAAGTTTAAATAAACATTTGAACAAGTGAGTGGATTAAATGTGTGAGTGGTGGTGGTGGGGATTGTTTCTGTCTATCGTGAGTAAAATGTGTTGTTTGGGACACTAAGTTTGAGGGATCACTTTACACAGCTAGCTGTCTTACTTATTGAAGTTGTTTCGCATTTCATCATTTCTAATGTAGTGCTGTTATGTCCTTCGGGAAAGGGGTCATTTCTGATTTGTGGCAGTTCTGTGCTCTGGCTGATCTGCTGGAGGCGAATTCCAATATGTTTGATTTAAAATTAGTTCTTTAAACGTCAGAGTTTCCTATTTTTAGCAACTGTGACTGATAAGCTATTTTTAGTGACACTTTTGGAAATGTGTTGTTTCGGACATTTAGTTTGAGGGGTCACGACCTATCCAGCTGTTTTACTTTTTCAGCTATTTAACATTCAAAATACCTAAAAATTAAAGAAATTCTAACTATTTGTTAAAAAAAACTTTAAAATTAGATTTTCAACATTATCCTTTTATCTGACGTTGTTTTCTTCGAAAATTTGACCCCCGCTGGTGATTATGTTGCTCAGATACCCCCTGGGTGTAAATTTTACTTGAGGTAGTTCCCAAATATCTTATCTCGGCTTCTAATTAAGTGATTTTGATTCTGATGATGGTTATAGTCTCTGAACCCTATGTGCATGTCACCTGAATATACATATTTTGTGTCAGCTACCTGGGCATAACTTTTTGTTTAACTAGTCCTGCAATTTTTCATTTCTTTTCCTAATTGAGCGATTGTAGTTCTACTAGTGGCTATAGTCTCTGCACCATTTGTACATATCACTTAGATATGCATTTTTGTTGTGACAATGCTCTGAGTGTAACTTTTACTTAAGTTAGCCCCCCCCCCCCCCCCCCCCCCCGTAAATTTCCCATCTCACCTCCTAATTGAGCGATTTTTGATTCTGCTGATGGTTGTAGTCTGCACCATATGTACGTCTCACCTTGATATACATATTTGATGGATATACATGCTTTTTTAGTCTCAACTCCCTGGGCATAACTTTTAGTTTAACTAGCCCCCTCAATTTTACATCTCAGTTCCTAATTTAGCGATTTTGATTCTGCTGGTGACTATAGTCTCAGCAACATTTGTACATGTCATCTGGATATACATATTTTTGTGTCAATCCCCGAGTGTAAATTTTATTTTAACTATCCTCCACAATTTTACATATCTGCTCCTAATTCAGCGATTTTGGTTCTGATGGTGGCTATAGCTTCAGTAGCATTTGTATTTGTACATGTCACCTAAATATGCATCTTTAACGTGACAAATCCTTAAGCATAACTTTAAACTTTTACTTTAGTTTAACTTTACTTTAGTTTCTTCATATATAAAAAAAACTTATTTTGTTAAATATATTAATAAAATTGCAAGTATTTTCTATATTATTTTAAGGGTTTGCCTTTTTAATGATGTTATCATTTGAATACTTACATTTCTATTATTGGGTGGGAGCAGGTTATGACATAATTGAAGAAAATGCCCTTTACACTTTCCTAAAGAATAAAATCATGATATTTCTATAATTCCTTAATTATGAGAAATTGTTCTTATTTTTCCGTTTTTAGGGGGGGGGGGGTGTAATTTTTTATCCAGTAGCTTTTTTCATTTTTCAGAAAGTACATCTGCTAACACTAATATGTGATTTGACATCTGCTTTCACTTTCTGTGGACTTTTATATGTTCACATATCACATCGTTAATGCTGGATTTTGATTAACAAAGAAATTCCAATTTTCCAGAAACTTAGGACAGGGGAGTGACTGAAATCATTCCAAAGGGTTCCAAAAGTTCATAGGCGGTCATTGGGGAGGCCGCTCGGACGCGCAGCACCCTTGAGAAAACACAACAAATTATTTTTTTAGTTACATAGATTTATCACAATTTCTCTTGAAAAAAGTCTGAAAAACTTTCAATTCAATTGAATCGAGAATAGTAATGCAATATGTCACTAGATGGCAGCACTACAGCTTTCATGAGGAAGGAAGATCCACGAAAGCTGTAGTGCATCGAATTTTCAACACATAGGGAAAAATACAGGGATATTAGTTAAAGCCGCGTCCCTTTTATCAGCTTCTCCTGAGTGAACGAATGGTATAGGAACAATATTAGAAATTTGGCGTGATAAAAAACAGACATTGCAGTTTTAAACTTGATATGTGTCGCATTTTGAGAGCACTTCTTGCCAAAAAGAAATAGAAGTAGTAAAACATGAAGAGGGACCTCTCAAATTGGCTCGGTTTCGCTAATTTGGCTTCAATTTTCTACATTTAAAAATGTGTGTTGTTCTCTTTCTCATCTTTTTTTTTATGAATGAATTTGGAAGTTTAAATAAACATTTGAACAAGTGAGTGGATTAAATGTGTGAGTGGTGGTGGTGGGGATTGTTTCTGTCTTTCGTGAGTAAAATGTGTTGTTTGGGACACTAAGTTTGAGGGATCACATTACCCAGCTAGCTGTCTTACTTATTGAAGTTGTTTTGCATTTCATCATTTCTAATGTAGTGCAGTTATGTCCTTCGGGAAAGGGGTCATTTCTGATTTGTGGCAGTTCTGTGCTCTGGCTGATATGCTGGAGACAAATTCCAATATGTTTGATTTAAAATTAGTTCTTTAAACGTCAGAGTTTCCTATTTTTGGCATACCTGTGACTGATAAGCTATTTTTAGTGACACTTTTAGAAATGTGTTGTTTCGGGCATTTAGTTTGAGGGGTCACTTAACCTATCCAGCTGTTTTACTTTTTCAGCTATTTAGCAATCAAAATACCTAAAAATTAAAGAAATTCTAACTATTTGTTAAAAAAAAACTTTAAAATTAGATTTTCAACATTATCCTTTTATCTGACGTTGTTTTCCTCGAAAATTTGACCCCCGCTGGTGATTATGTTGCTGAGATACCCCTGGGTGTAAATTTTACTTGAGGTAGTTTCCAAATATCTTATCTCGGCTTCTAATTAAGTGATTTTGATTCTGATGATGGTTATAGTCTCTGAACTCTATGTACGTGTCACCTGAATATGCATATTTTGTGTCAGCTACCTGGGCATAACTTTTTGTTTAACTGGCCCTATTAGTTTATTTCATTAGGTTTTTTTTTTAAGGGAAGAAGAGTGAAATGATGTGGCAATGAATGGCATTCTCTTAAGAAATCATTAATTGCAGGGATGTTAGGTAGGAAACAGGAGATTATAGTGGCTGTGTGTGAAATAGCTTGTCTGGAAAATGTGAAGCAAAATCACCATATGCCTCCCCCCCCTCCTTGCTTTCAAAATTTTAAAGACTCCGCTGTTCTGAAAAGAAATTTGATCATTTTATATATAAAAAAAGGTGGTCCGAAAAAGGACAAGATGGATTTTTCAATTTTAAGAAAAGCAAGGCACATTTTTCAGTTTTAAAATACACCTTTAAGGCACACCAAGCCAGTTTCAGCTATCAGCAAATTAAAATTTGGTGAGATGTGTGTATTTGGCAGCTAAAACCTAAATGAACATTTTCCAATTTTAAGAACGAGCAAGGTGCATTTTTCAGTTTTAAAAAACATCTTGAGGGCACACCAAGACAGTTTCAGCTATCAGCAAATTAAAATTTGGAGATGTGTGTATTTGGCAGCTGAAACCTAAATCAACATTGAAAACAAATCTACTTAAACTAGAATATAAATTTGTTAAAATAATAACATTGTTTAAAATACTTGCATGTTAATAAAATAAAAACTGTGTATAAGACTTATTTTCTTGAACAAATAAACATAATTTTGTGATACTTGCCAATGTTTAGATATTGTATCAAGTTATTCAAATCTTTATTTTCTGACCTGTAGACAATATTCTCTTTATTATTAATGTTGACATTTCTGTATTGTAATTTGTACTATAAAACTTCTAGAAAGACTTGTCTTTTCCTTTTTAAGATTTATCATGTAATACCTACAATTATAGTATATGTCGGCTGCTGGAATCAATATACAGTACTGATTATTTTGATTTCCAAGGTCTGGAAGGACCCTAAATTCAGAATGTTTATATTTATTTTTTCGTAGCACACAAGGGGGCTCCATCCCCTGCTTGTATAGGTAGACAGCATGCTCTCCAACTCTCATAACTCACATTGAGAGCTGTTTCAAGCCAAACTAAGGTTTATATTGAAAAATGGTTCATTTCAGCATGTTCTCAAAAGTTCAAAAGCATGTATTAATAAAAGGGAGCTCAGTCTTACAAAATTTCAACTATGTAAGTAGTAAATACCTGCCTGCAAAAATTCGTAAACTTGATATTGTTAGTTTAACCAAGACATGAACTCACAGCTCAAATATTTTGACTTTGACATTAAATATTTCTTAAACTAAAGTTTAAATTTAGAAACGATTTATTTTAGCATGTTCCCCTAACATTTCTCTACACATGTGCCAAATTTTATATTTTACATGCTGTAGATTTTGCTATTGATAGAAACTAGAGAAATGCGAAATTTGTTAAACAGCGACGGCAGCAGGTTTTTTTTTTTTTTTTGAAAAATAGAGAATTTTTTCATTTCTCAAAAAATTTCTCGCATTCTGTGGAGGTTCATTGGTTCAAAACCTGCTTGGTTGCAGCAACAATAGGCAACCTTGGACACTATTGTAATAAATCCTGCTGCAGGATTGGTCAACATGGTAAAACCATCTAACCACTGAACTAGTTTATTTTTATTGCTCAAATTCTTGGTAGTACTTGAGATATTTTAGCGACTTATGCATTGTTCATGCATAAGTAGTGTAAAGAGACATGACTAAAAAGTTATGACTAAAAGTAAGTTACATGACAAAAAAGTCATGTAATCTTAGTTTTCTAGCCTCTTCATTTAATTATCAGTATAACTTGAGTAAGTGTCAGTACAAAATGAGTAATATAGTGAACAGAGGGTAAGAAATTTCAGCTCAGAGTTCACTTACAAAATATTTTTTTTTACTCGTCAGTAGTCAGTACAGTATAAATAACATTGCGTAGCATGTTCGTAATTTCTTATCAAAAAAGTAATTGCATTAAAATGTATCTGCAATTATGTAAAAGTTAACATAAAGTATAAGTATGCACAAATAATTGTATCTACATAAACTAATAGTAATTTGTAAGAAAGTAAAAACATATCCAAAGTGAATACTTTTATTCTTTATTGACATATTTAATATTATCAGTTGAAAAATACCATTTATCAATAACTAATTCTAGATCAAAAGTATCCAAATGTGTACCATCAATAATAGGTTGTTGTGCTGGGTTTTAGTCTATTGCTGCTCATAAGGAGCAGTACTTGAGTGTAAAGTAGACGAAAAGAATTAAAATAGACAACAAAGTTTTGAACCTGTCTCCATTTTGATAGATAAATATCACTTTAAAACATTTTTCATCTAATACTGCACACCATACTCGTCATAATCCATTAATTCCCTAAATTCATTTGCATCACGAGCAACAGTATCATCTATTTTTAACACTTTACAACATAGTTGAAAAGTGTTTGACTTTATTCATTCTGTCTATCTGTCCGTTCGCACGATAACTGCCGTAAAAATGACTTTATCGAGATGAAATTTTATTATGTTGTTCAGACGGTCTGTGGGACCTATGGGAATATAAATGAATAATATCAAATTAGTTTTGGACTGAACCCGGGTTGAAAAAATGAAATACATTGAACCCTTTGGGACCTAATTTTTCAAACATTTTTAAGCGAATTTAAAATTCAAATATTGCTTCGAAAGTTTAAGGAAGTATTCAAATTATCCATTAAAAAATATGAAAAAAAATTTCAGCAAAATATATTCGGTAGTTTTTTAAATAAAAATTAAAATAATAATTACACACATATTATATGAAGAGATCATGTGATCCACCTCAACATAAAATATGGCATCCATCTTGTGTCAACATCGTGATTTTTAAAGTTCTTTTTAATTTATATTTAGTGTCGTATCCGTCCTAAAATCGCTTTATTTTTGCTTAATTTCTGTGTATCTGTATTCTGAAACAGCGCAATTACGATATATTTAAATTTAAATGATCAATGCCATCCATCTTGTGTCATAATTGTGATTTTAAAGTTCTTTTTAATTTATATTTAGTGTTGTATCCGTCTTAAAACCGCTTTATTTTTGCTTAATTTCTTCTGTGTATCTGCATTCTGAGGCAATGCAATTGCAATATATTTGAGTTTAAATAATCATTAAACTTTGATTATTTCTACATCGAAACCTAATTTTCACTTATGGAGAATTTAAACACACAAAGATGCAGACCTTTCTGGTAGGTCGGACGGTCTGGGTCTCAACAATAACACAAAGATGCAGGATGAGTTGTATAAGAATTGCTGAATTTCTTTAACTCAAAATTATTTATCTCTGGAGTCTGCAATATAGCTGATATGAATGAAACATTCATTGATTTTACATAGAGACGCAGATTTTTTCGATAAAATTTTAAGCGTAGAGTTAAATTACTACTACCTCCATGGTTTTACATTTTTAAATAAATTATTGTAGTATTGTGATGAATGAAAGGAATGTAATAAAAGCGCATGAATGAAATATTTACAACTTTTACATAGAGAGCTGGGCGATTCATATTTCAATGACGTCATTTGAATAAAGTTAATTTTTTTCGACAAAGTTTTAAGTTTTCAAATACAATAAATTAATGTAGTATTGTGATAATTTTAAAAATATTACCGCTGACTATATCACATTTTAGAGATGTTTAAATAAAATTGCATTGCAGCTGGAAAGTGTTTCATAATCAATGCTTTATGCATGATTGATCTTTCTTGTTTCTCATGTCTTAGCAATAACTAACTGCATTGCATCTCTTTCATTTACTTTTGAGGGGGCAGCATTGCGTCACTCCTCGTTACGAAAGACTCGCCGGCTATTCCCTCAGCCCGTGAGGATCCTTTTGGGCCAGATGGCATAGTACGGGAGCAGTAATCGAAAGGTTCCGAGTTCGAATCGATCCCCCACCATGGGTGAATTTGCGACCCTCCACAATGGTGACCCGGCACGAGATTGCAGCATTACAGTTGACACACTTTCACCTCTCCTTTCCTGGTTGACTACGACTAACGTCACGGCGCCTCACGATGAGGTACGACACGCTTCTCAGCTATTTCAGCTTGGCGACGCGTTGTGGGTTTTCTGGCTGGCCCCTCTTACCGAAATTCGACCGAGCTCTCGCCAGGAAGGGGAGTGTGAGGGGCAGCATTGCGTCACTCCTCGCTACGAAAGACTCGCCGATTATTCCCTCGTCTCGTGAGGATCCTTTTGGGCCAGATGTCATAGTACGGGAGCAGTAATCGAAAGGTTCCGAGTTCAAATCGATCCCCCGCCGTCGATGAATCTGCGGCCCTCCACAATGGTGACCCGGCACCAGATGGCAGCACTACAGTTGACGCACACTTTCACCTCTCTTTTCCCGGCCATCCAAATAGTTGCTCTAAGTCCACGGACGAGTCGGGTGGTCTGGGCTTTCGACACTTTCACCTCTCCTTTCCTGGTTGACTCCGACTCACGTCACGGCGCCTCACGATGAGCTACGACACGCCTCCCCAGCTCATCGACCGAGTTCGGGCTAAGCTAATCAAGACGTTTTCGCCGAAGGAAGAAGATAAATTACTGCTTATTAGAGATTTATTTGTTAAGAGCTTTGGAAAAACAGAGGAAGAGGTACAGGAGAAACTAGAGCAATATAATTGGATTTCAAAAGAAAGTGTACAAACTGAGGGACGACAGAAGATAGCCGAGATGCCTAGGCCTATACAAGAAAACCAACGACAGTAAGGAGATACCCCAAGGCAAAGAAGAGGACGTGAAAGGCAGACAGACCAAGAGTAAGGAAAAAATCGTTTCGAAAGGCACAGGAAGGACAAGGGAAAAGATACTCTCAGCTGGGCAGATGCCATGGAGATCGATGAGAAGGAAAAGAAAAGACTTGGACGGAGCAGCACGTGCTGAGAAGTTGGTGCGACAGGCGCACAAGACTCCTGAGTACTTCACATCCTTCGCTGCCAGATGCGAAGCAAGCGTAATATATACCCCTGAGACACCCAAAAATGAAGTCTTCGATATCCACAGACACTGTGAGATCTATGACTGGGCCAAGAAACACCTGGATGCCGAAATCGCCATCGAGAAAGCCAAGGACATCGACAAGGCGGCACTCATCAAAGAGATATTGGTAAGCATAACTTCTGATGCTATCTTGCTAGCGGATACCCCTACCCCTGAGAACCTCTTGGTTAGGAAATCCTATCAGGCTACGGCTTATGTCATCAAAACATGGAATAGCTTGTCTGAGGATTTTTTGTATAGTCAATACAAAACCAAAATCGCGAAATCTTTCAAACTAAATTTTGAGCTCCCGCGCAATAAGCGCAGGAAGCCTAATGACGAGATTACGGCTGCTGAGTTAGCTGAGGCCATGCCACGAGAGGCTGCATCTAGTAAGGACTTCCCTCTACTTAAAAATAAATTCATGCCGCTTGATAATCAGGAAAAAGAGAATGGAAATAGTGACCCAAAACCTAATCCCAAAATTTCTTCCTTCTATGTTGACTCCTCGAGTAATTGGGGATCCCTCATAGAAGAATTAAACAAAACTTTAGGCACTAAAATTGAAGGACTGCTGATGGGGAGGGTGATTAGGTTCACTCCTGGATCCGTTGAGGATTACAGGAGCGTACAGACTCACCTGACTCAGAATAAAATCCCTTTTAGCTCCATATGCTTAAAAAACGAAAGACCAAAAAAAGTAGTGATAAAAGGGCTGCCAACCAACACTATCATAGACTGTATTAAAGAGGGTATATCCCGTGAAGGATTCAGGATTGTTAGGATTTCACAGCTTAGAAATCGTCGTGATAGGTCACCTCTCCCCATCTTCTTGGTCTGCCTAGAGCCGGCTGAGAGGTGGGAGAAAATTTACAACCTCACCTCCATTCTCTACATGAGAATCGTAGTGCATGCCTTCAAATCAAAAGAAGTAAAAATTTGTTACAATTGTCAAAATTATAACCATTCTTCGGATAATTGCTCACTTCTCGCCAGGTGTTTAAAATGCGGAGAAAACCATCAAACTCGCGAATGCCTTAAACCTAGGGACCTTCCCGCAAAGTGTACTAATTGTGGTAGGGCCCACCCCGCCAACTTTAGGCTCTGCCCCAGAAACCCTTGGAACCGTAACAAGTTCCACGAACCTAAAACCAAACCCCAAAGTTTTCGTACCAATAGATCAAATAATTCAAACCTGAGCATGGAAAACTTTCCACAGCTCCCTAAATCACAAAACCTCGAAATTGTTACAGACAACGTGGCGATGGCGCGTGCCGAGACAAGAACACCAAGTTCTGAAGAGCACGTGGCCCACACGCACTCAGATGCCCAAAAATCTTCAAATCAAACCCCTAACCTCTTTCTAGAAATCATTAAATTCTTTAAAGAAATACAAGATTATTTCAATATCAATGATGTCAGGAACTTCTTAAATCAAATCACCAAAATAATTAAAGCAGGCGTAGACCCGATGCAAAAGACCTTTGATATAATCACACTAATTGCAGATCAAAAAACCTCAAACTTTCCCCATAACTTAAACTAACTTTGCCTTGCACGATGGTTTTTCTTAATTGTGCTCCAGTTCTCTTGACCAACAGGAAAAACAGATCCCGTTGCTCCACCCACTGTGGGTGGTCCTTATGGACTCTATCTGCACACCTGCAATCCAGCTAACTGATGTCAAAGCTTCAAGATACTCAACGCACACATCAAAGATACGGCACAACCTGCCAGGCGCTTCATATATGACGAAACAACTTTCAGCTTGGCGACGCGTTGTGGGTTTTCTAGCTGGCCCCCCTCCTCACTGAAATTCGACTGAGCTCTCACCAGGAAGGGGAGTGTGAGGGGCAGCATTGCGTCACTCCTCGCTACGAAAGACTCGCCGGCTATTCCCTCGGCCCGTGAGGATCCTTTTGGGCCAGATGGCATAGTACGGGAGCAGTAATCGAAAGGTTCAGAGTTCGAAAATATCCCCCACCATCGGGGGATCTGCAGCCCCCACACTTTAAAAATATATACAATGCACAGCAGAGGCTGGATTGCCTAGGCTTCAATTTTCACAAAGATTGCAATTTCAAGCTCTCTTCTTGGTCTTTCACATACACAGATAGAAAGGCTACCAAAGTCATCTGCCAAACAATATCACTTTCATTCCAATACATACGTATAGTTTATAACCAAAATTATATTTTTCAGAAGCCACCACAGATACTAAACATCCCATTAATTAAAATCTGTATCAGAGCCAGGTTGAAAAAGGATATTTAGATTAACTCCAAGGATCAGCCAAATTTTAATATATTAAAATGTTCAACTGGACTAAATTGTGTACCAAATTTTAAATATTTAGAACGTTGGGAATAATGTTAAAAATACCATCAAAAAGATTGAAACAGACAACCATCGGTCATGATGAATTCAGTAAATGACTTTTAAAAGGTTTGATTGGATATCTGATGAAAAATTGATTACAAGAACGCAAAAGACTAAAGCGTATAAAATAAAATATGATAAAAGTTTGTTACACGATTTTAGTAAAATGCATTAAAAAATAAAAAATCATTTTTCACAACATTCTTGGTCATATGTGACCAGAAATAAAACCGTGGGGTGCTCATAAAGGAATTGTATTTGGACATTAACCGAATTTTAAGAAACAATAGAAGTGATAACATAAAAATGACATATACAGGGTGATTCAAAATAATGAGGTAAATATTTAAGGGGTGATAGAACGCATCTAAATAAGCACTTTTCGTCATACAATGCATGGTCGTAACGCACGCGGCTAAGGGCTAGAGAGCACTTTCCAGTGAACGCATTAAGCGCCTGTTGTCACACTCGTCGTCAGTTCTGCCGTGGATTTCAGAAGAGATGGATTGTTTCACGAAACAGAAGAAGACCCACGTGCATTTCATGTACGAAGTTGGGGAAGGCCCAAATCCGTATGTGGTTCCAATACGACGGAATGCTACCCATTTCAGCTTGCCTGTGCGAAACGCCTTGAATGCAACATTTCAAAGATGATGAATTAGTCAGGATGGTCCCATCACTTGGCCGGCACGATCGCCCGATATCTCATGTTTGGACGTTTTCTTATGGGTCCATAGAAAAAGCCTCATCTACGATAGTCCCGTCGATTCCGATGAGGACCTTGTTGCCAGGATTTCTGTTGCGGCTGCCGCTGTACGAGAAATGCCTTGCGTATTCGCCAATGTACGACAATCAAGTCGCAGGTGTGAGGTCTGTATTCATGTTGGCGATCGCTGTTTTGAGCAGCTTCTGTGTAAGTTATTCATTACAACTTGTTTTGTAATTTCTTCAATTTCTTGTTTTCAGCAGTCATGTGTTCCGTACTTTCTTCACACCTTCTCTGTTATTATTGTGTTCATTATTTCATGTAACATTATGTGCTAACCCCTAATGCTTAACCGCTTGAGTTACGACCAATCATTGCATGACGAAAAGTGCTTGTTTAGTTGTGTTCTATCACCCCCTTACAGTTTTGCCCCATCGTTTTGAATCATCCTGTATAAGAATAACGGATTCTTAAATCAGTATTGTCAAAGCAAAATTTAAATGAATTGAATGTAATCATTCTTTTCTTTTGCACAAGTGGATCCATGCAGCCGGTAAGACTTTGGAATCCTATGAAACCAAACATCGCAAGTTTTCTCATCATTATGGCAATTAGCAATTGCACAACAAGGCATAACACTTTTTCAGAAAATACAGGAAAACAAGTTTTAAAATGATTTACAATTATTATAGCTCAAGAAAGATCTACGTGGAAGAAAGCAAGAAAATAGCTTTTCGTCACTCTGACGTCTTCCATCTCGTGCAGATAATTTAGTAACAAATAAATAAATTTAGTTCAGAAAGACTTAAGTATTAGTAATTAGAAATATCGACGTAATCAAGAACCCCGATCCCTCTTCAACCATGAAGGAACGTGTAACACCATTTATTATCTAACACTTATCCTCTAACCCAAAGCTGGAATCCAACCCCAAGCCTCTCGGCCAAGCGGACGACAGTAGTTATAAAATGGGGGTTGAGGGCCACTTCGCGGAGGTGGCGCAGGAGTAGAGTCCCTCTTTTGGGAGGATCCTCTCTTGAGACCCCCCAGGAGGGAGGATACTCTCTTCAGACCCCCCTCTTTTGGGAGGAAGCTTGGTGAGGCGCAGCACCGGATGCCTCTTTCGAAAGAGGCCTGATGACTCATACCCTCGAGTGAATTGTCTTGAGAGGGGATGACCTTTGAACCTTCGAAAGTGGTTTCAAGGGATGTCGCAATCAGCGATTGCACAATCTGGAAATGACGTGTCGCAATCACCGATTGATAACATTGGAGATGACCTTTGACAGGAGCTCTTAGCACACGTCCTCCCTCGACGCTGGTCAATGACAAAGTGATCGTTCTTATCAGCGTGACGTAGTTAAAGTGCCCTCTGGCGAATTTTGATGAAGTGCTGCCATCTATCGGCATTTTTCCCCCAAAAGAATTTAATTTCTCACTTGTCAGGAGCGGGACTCGAACTCGTAACCATTCGATTACAATGCCTGCGTCTTATCCACTTGACCACAAGGCCTTGCTCCGTAGATTATTTTCGTTGAAGAGTACCTTATCAGAGGAAGCAGAAGATAGAATATTTTTCGAGGTTGCGCTCAGAACAGATTGAATAGTGATGTATTTTATAAAGGGATTTCGGTGCGTTTCAAAACAGAATGTTAAGTTACGAATTGAATATAAAATTGTGTTGTGAACAAACACTATGATTTTTAAAACAAATTGAATACGGATTTCCAATGAACACAAAAATTGTATTAAGTGGATTCTAACACTACGATTTTTTTTAACGAATAGTATAAACTCAAGTTTAAACTCAAGTATAGTTACACATTTTCAAAATTGTGTTAAGTGAATAGGATTCAACCCTTTTATGTGTTATGCACTTAAAATTTAAAGGCATTATACTTAGCTAAAATTAAGTGAACAACCCTTTTAAGTGTGTACTTAAAAACATGAATGCAATACTTAGCTGAAATTGTATTAAGTGAATAGGATTCGACCATTCCAAGTGATATATAGCAATGTGATTTTTTAAAAATAAATCTAACAGCATATATCAATATGATTTCGAATGTTTAAAAACAGAAATATAATAGATAGTACACTATTTTAAAAATTTCCAGTGAACACAAAAATTGTGTTAAGTGAACAAGATTCCACCCTTTTAAGTGTGTACTTAAAAACATGAATGTAATACTTAGCTAAAATTGTATTAAGTGAATAGGATTCGACCATTCCAAGTGATATATACCAATGTGATTTTTTAAAAATAAATCTAACCATCGAAATGATTTTTTTTCTTTTTATAAAAGTAATAATGAAATGATTTCGAATGAAAATTGGAACTCACATGCGACGTCTTCACTAGCTGCTGTCCAATCTACAAATGAGACATATGCACTCATTACGCTATTAAAAATTAGATCTTATCTATAATGACGTCAGCATTATGAGGTGTTGCCACCTATTTTTTCTAATAATATATTTCTAGTAACTGGATACTTCAACGGTCTGATTTGCTACACATAATCTGAAATACATCATTTTAATGATATTGTGCATTGAATATGATTTAACCATTTTTAAAGTGGTGGATATAATTGAAATATCCAGATTTAGAATTTAACAAGCTAAAGAATTTTCACATATACACCCCAAAATTTTAGCATTTAGTTTAAATAAAATAAAAGCCAACGAATATGATATGACCATTTTCACAGTGCACATCCTAATTTTAGTATCATTTTTTTAATTACTACCGATTTTGATTTCTTCTTAATTTTAAATCACTTATTCCAATTATAAAAATTTTAATTACTTCTTAATTTTAAAAGGTTAAACGGCTATCTTGCGAACCTTGGACCAATGACGTCATTTTATGTGAAATCTTAGATAAGAACTGGTAAGCTCTCATCTAATTGTTGCAATTAGTGTGTTTATCGTTCATTTCTAGTTTGGATGTCGACTTGTGAAGACCTCATACTGTTAGTTATTTTCGTGTTTTTGGTAGCTATTCTTGTATATTCCGCGTGATACATATCACCTAAAGTTATAAAAATATATACAAAATTTTTCTAAGTATATAATATTAATGTGATTTAAAATTAGGAACTTTAAGTAAGTTTGGTACATATTTTCACTCTATGATTTCGAAGCTGAATGAAATAATATAGAAATTTTCTCATGTAGATAACAATTGTATTTACCACAATCTAATGTTGTACGATTCATTAAAAATTATAAGTTCTAATCACTTCATATCTTATGTGATCTGTTTGCACACGACACTCGATTTAGGTTACGTGATTATACTTATGAAGTTGTTTGATAAGTCATTTCAACTTTGGGCATTGTGTGGATAGGTTTGGTTCGTTCATAGCTGCGATAAAATTATAATGTTTTAAGATGTTAGTGTTTTAAAAATAAATCTTATACTGTGAATGTCGTAGTTGGATGTTACTATCTAAAAAGAATGTCTAAAATTCAAAGTATGCCATCACTCGAGCAAATAATTTCCAGTGTAAATAGTGCGGAGTTGTCTGTTCCTGCCCTAGAAGAAACAAAATCTGTGGACATTGTCTCAGATGTGATTAATTCGCCCTCACAAAAATTTGCTGTGGATTGATTAGAGACCTATCTTATGTCTTCCAAAACCCCAGCAGAAACATCTACTGTTGTCAATTCACAAGTTCTCACCGAGGTTGAAAACTCAACTCAAGATCTGCTTTCTTGTGCTCTAACACATAGCGGAGTGTTATCCTCCACTACAGAATCAGTTTCGACTGAATCTACTTCTTCAGATTTTATGCAAGATGCACTCCGTCGTTGGCATTTAGGTTCTAATGTGTATGTATATTTGAAACTTCGTCATGGGAAGTTAAAAGTGTATATATGGGAATATCTCTCTAACGATCGAAATGAATTACAGCCTACACGTGAAGGTGTTACACTGTCACCGGCTACATGGAGTGAATTTTCACAAAAATTGTGGTCGTTCAATATTCTATATGCAGATACCTCTTTCGTCAGTCGCAATGAGTTGTTTTGTTTCAATGACAACGGAAAATTGCATTTGCAGAAAATAATTCAATTATATGATTCAAAATTTTGTCTAACACAGTGTCATATTACCTTAGATAAAAATCAAATAGCATGTTTACAGAATAGTGTTAACAACATTAGTATAAATCTTCGAGAAAGTATATTTATAGAGTGGTTTCCTGCTCAAATATTAAAAATAAAGAACACTATAACATTTCTACCATCACTTATTTGTGACAAAAATTTTGCATTCGAACAATTAATCTCTTGTATTCATGACAGCATCATGTGTCATGTAAGAAAACTTTTCAGCTGTGTTGGTCAAATTGAAGATTTAAGTTACCATGAATGTCTACAACACTCCATTACAAATGTATGACAGAGTGGTTGAACAAGTACTTCTAAATCTTGACATTAATAACATTTCTAAGAAAGTTTTGTTGCGTGGTGAAGAAGTCTTTTACTGCTATGATAGAAATTTTTTCGAGTCATTCAAATCAGAGGACTATGAAAGTGCGATAAGGAAATTATTTTAACTTATTTGTTTAAATGTACGACTGATAATGGTTAATGTGTATTTCATGAATAATAGATTCATTAAATGGTTTTTATCTTTCAAATTGAATTCCTTATTTATGCTCATTAGTTAATTTTTTTTTAGCATGGTCCATTTAAAAAATGTTATATGGTTATGAGTTATGTATCTATGCATTCAAGTGTAACAGGTTTACTAATCTCACTTTTTAAAATAAAATATAAAAAATTAAAAATAGATTTATTCGAATCATATCAAATATGTACAGTGTGAGTTTCATAACGAAAGATATTTACACTTTACAGAGTTTAAATCATAAAATTTCTAATCAATGTTAAAATTCTGAAATAGCATTTATTCATTCAAAATACAGTACAACCTCGAAAATCCGGACATCCAAAATCCGGAAACCTCCAAAATCCGGACGTTTTCCAAATTTTCCTTTTTTTTTCCCCCCGGACTGACGAAGTCGCGGATTTAAAAAACAACAGGGTAAGATTATTTATTTTATACATAAGATTATATATTTTACCGTATTTTCCGGTCGAACCCGGAAATGAAACGAAAGTTCATTTCTGAACCCGGAAATGAAACGAAAGTTTAGATGGACGGCCGTAGATAGATAGGCTCGTGGTTGGAGCGTGAATTGCGTTGTTAGAGTTAATCCCTCCTCCCCTTATTCAAGTCACAACTCCTGATGAATTATTTCGCATAAAATATACATCGTTATTTAAATACGGAATTTTTATTATCCAAATTTCCTTTTCTCATTATTGAAAAAGACATTTTTCCGAAACAATGTAATTTTTAATATTAAACCCTTTAAAACGTTATCGTAACATTTTATCACAGATGTTCAATTAAATCTAAAAATCCCGAGAATTCATATTAATGCTCACGGAAATTTATTTTGTTCACTTCGTAGTACGATTTCCATTCTTCAATGTATTCTGTTTTGTCTTCAAAATCTCCTCCCCCTCCCGATATCTGACGATTTTTTCGTTCTCATCGAACGTGTCAGCTTGAAATCGACTGTATATTTTGCCTTTTTTGTTTAGAAAGCCATATTTACATACTATAAATAGAAAATAAATAACTAAATAATATCGTATCGCACAGAACCGAGCAACAAGGTCATTAACAGAGCTCTCAAAGGGGTCGGCTTGCCACCGGTGACAGTCGGCTGTGTTTACGATTAGGAACTAAGCAAATTCCTTTCTTCGCTTTCCCTGCCCCACCACGTCCGGGTGCTGCTGTAACCTAGTAATGACTCATCGTAATTTAGAATAATCATTGAGAGGAGAGCTATTTTTCTTTTTTTTTTTTGGAAAAGATATTTATTTTATCTACTGCGATATTTTTTACATATTTGACTATTACTAATAAAGTTTTTACTTTTTTCAGAGTCATCAGTCTTTTTAAACATGACATTATATAGATGCTAGATAATAAATAAAACTTTTAAGTTCTTATTTTTTTGTTTTTCGTTCGTTAATAGCGAAAACGGTTTAGACACATTTACACCTTTAAATATATCGTTAAAAGTGCTAATCCTCGATCTTTATTAAATACCGGCACTGCATTAAATCTTCCGGCGCTTCATTAAATCTCGACAAAGCCGATATAACGGAAGTTCTGCACTTTGATGATGATGCGCCAATCGTAAATAAATTGAGTGATGGCGAAATTCGCGATATGATATTAAATAAAAAAGATCGAAGTAGTGACGATAAATGTGGAAAAGAAGAAATACCCATTGATAATCTTATGCAAAAAAACGATCATGCAATTAAAGGTCTTGAACAAAGAAGCATTATAACCGAGCAGAAGTAATGTCCATCTACAGGATAAAGAAAACGGTTTTCCCATAAACCAAAATTAATGAAATAACAAATGTTAATTCAAATATTTAAACGAAATGATAAAATGTACTTTTATCATTTCGTTTCGTTCACACATTCTAAATTATTAATGTGTATATTTTTTCTTAGAAATTTCTTTTGCCCTATTTTTTAGATTAAATAATATGTTTTAATTGATTAACTTAACTTTTGCCATTATTTTTACTAAAAATAGTGTTTTATAATGTATTTAGTTAATATCATATCTGAATTTTATTGAAATTCTATAATCCGGAAAAATCGAAAATCCGGAATCGGCAAAGTCCGGACGAGTCCGGATTTTCGAGGTTGTACTGTAAATGCTAAATTATTTTCCATTCTTTAAAGTATGAAGATTCATAAACAATGTTGTGTTTCAATCTCTAAGAATCGATGAAAATTCGACTCTAGTTTCTTAAAAATCTATGAAGTTGAGATTTATTCGGTAATAAGTGTAAAATTTTGATGTAGATCTCAGTTTAGTCCTGTCATTTCCTGTGTGTTGTTAAATATGTACATTCAAATGTGATCATTTATTAAGAGCAGAAGGGTCTTATGGAGCACCTATAGCCACGAAATCATGACATTTCTATGTGCATGACAATAATGTCTCGTATTAAGATATCAAAACTCATTACATGTTTCTTTTAAGGTGTTAATTGCATATCTTTCATATTTTTAATGTTATTGCACACAATGTAGTGTACTTGTCTCAGAGGGTCACTCTTTCATTTAAATTCAATGTTAACAATCGCATATCCTTAAAAGCAGTAAGTTATATTTTATTCTTCTTTAAGACAGATACCTAGCTCTTATTTGATAGTCATGCACTAAATTGTTGTATGTATTGTATAATTTGATAAATTTTTCATTTAAATATGGGATCTGCTTTAAACAATAACATTGTAATTTTCTCACTTTGCGAACATGAACTTTGGGTCACTATCTGTTACACTGATAAGCACGATAAGCTATAGAGCCGATTTGGAATGTATTCAGGGTGAGAGTCGTTGGCTTGCATATTGTGTGTGTGTATGGTGGTGGTAGTGTTGGTGGGGATCTGCATTTATACAAAATATGTGTTCATATACATATTCTTTCTCAGAGCAGATTTTTCAAAATAAGATCCACACATATTAGTATTGTTTATGGAAATGTAAGGTTTCAATCATGCATTTGCAATCGTTGGATTTCCACTTGGATGAATTCAGACGTGACATACATCTCTAATGTTTTTTTCAAAACCATAACTTAAAATTTAGAAGGTATATGGAATATCTGCTTATATGAAATTAAAAAAAAAATGGTTAGCATAATGTGGTTAATTACAAGTTATTAAAAAAAAATGCGTAATTAGGAAAGAATAATTGCCTGGTGGCAACACGTCAACATGATGACGTCATTATAGATAAGATCTAATTTTTAATAATGTAATGAGAGTGTATCACTCATTTGTAGATTAGACTGTAGCTAGAGAAGACATCGTTCTGTGAGTTCTAATTTTGTTAACTATTTTCAGTGTGAATATAAAAATTATATAAAATATTTCTAAATATTCAAACTTAGAAGCTTAAACTAAGCTCGGTTTCATCGAAATATTTGTCCTGTAAATATTTACATCGGTAAAAACACCATTGGTAGTTCAAACAGTCGATTCGTGTTTAGAAAATTCTAGAACCGTAGTGTACAACTGTAGAAATCTATTTTAAAAGCTGTCGAAAAAAAAATGTACTCCATGCAATTTATGTCTACCGATGAAATACAACTATGAAAAATGGTCCATTCCTGTTCTATAGATTTTAAAATGTGCTGGTGTCCTGTAAAATTAGTCGAAACTATACACTCACTTCTAAATTCTATAATGGTAGTAAAAATTATACCCTTCACTGTTAAAATGGTTATATCATATTCGTTGACTTTTATTTTATTTAAACTTAATGGTAAACTTTTGGGGGTGAAAATGCTCGATTTGTTAGTTTGTTAAATTCTAAACCTCGATATTTCAATTACACCCACCACTTTAAAAATGGTCAAATCAATCCTATTCACATTATAAAAACACACACTTCTAAAATTCTATGATGATACTAAAATTAGGATGTGCACTGTGAAAATGGTCATATCATATTCGTTGGCTTTTATTTTATTTAAACTAAATGCTAAAATTTTGGGGCGTATCTGTGAAAATTCGTTAGCTTGTTAAATTCTAAATCTGGATATTTCAATTATATCCACCACTTTAAAAATGGTTAAATCATATTCAATGCATAATATCATTAAAATGATGTATTTCAGATTATGTGTAGCAAATCAGACCGTTGAAGTATCCAGTTACTAGAAATATATTATTAGAAAAAATAGGTGGCAACACCTCATAATGCTGACATCATTATAGATAAGATCAAATTTTTAATAGCGTAATGAGTGCATATGTATCATTTGTAGATTGGACAGCAGCTAGTGAAGACGTCGCATGTGAGTTCCAATTTTCATTCGAAATCATTTCATTATTATTTTTATAAAAAGAAAAAAAATCATTTCGATAGTTAGATTTATTTTTAAAAAATCACATTGGTATATATCACTTGGAATGGTCGAATCCTATTCACTTAATACAATTTTAGCTAAGTATTACATTCATGTTTTTAAGTACACACTTAAAAGGGTGGAATCTTGTTCACTTAACACAATTTTTGTGTTCACTGGAAATTTGTAAAATAGTGTACTATCTATTATATTTCTGTTTTTAAACATTCGAAATCATATTGATATATGCTGTTAGATTTATTTTTAAAAAATCACATTGCTATATATCACTTGGAATGGTCGAATCCTATTCACTTAATACAATTTCAGCTAAGTATTGCATTCATGTTTTTAAGTACACACTTAAAAGGGTTGTTCACTTAATTTTAGCTAAGTATAATACGTTTAAATTTTAAGTGCATAACACATAAAAGGGTTGAATCCTATTCACTTAACACAATTTTGAAAATGTGTAACTATACTTGAGTTTAAACTTGAGTTTATACTTGAGTTTATACTATTCGTTAAAAAAAAAATCGTAGTGTTAGAATCCACTTAATACAATTTTTGTGTTCATTGGAAATCCGTATTCAATTTGTTTTAAAAATCATAGTGTTCACAACACAATTTTATATTCAATTCGTAACTTAACATTCTGTTTTGAAACGCACCGAAATCCCTTTATAAAATACATCACTATTCAATCTGTTCTGAGCGCAACCTCGAAAAATATTCTATCTTCTGCTTCCTCTGATAAGGTACTCTTCAAAGAAAATAATCTACGGAGCAAGGCCTTGTGGTCAAGTGGATAAGACGCAGGCATTGTAATCGAATGGTTACGAGTTCGAGTCCCGCTCCTGACAAGTGACAAATTAAATTCTTTTGGGGGAAAAAATTGCCGATAGATGGCAGCACTTCATTAAAGTTCGCCAGAGGGCGCTTTAACTACGTCACGCTGATAAGAGCGATCACTTTATCATTGCCCAGCGTCGAGGGAGGACGTGTGCTAAGAGCTCCTGTCAAAGGTCATCTCCAAGATTATCAATCGGTGATTGCGACACGTCATTTCCAGATTGTGCAATCGCTGATTGCGACATCCCTTGAAACCACTTTCGAAGGTTCAAAGGTCATCCCCTCTCAAGACAATTCACTCGAGGGTATGAGTCATCAGGCCTCTTTCGAAAGAGGCATCCGGTGCTGCGCCTCACCAAACTCCCTCCCAAAAGAGGGGGGTCTGAAGAGAGTATCCTCCCTCCTGGGGGGATCTCAAGAGAGGATCCTCTCCAAAGAGGGAAATCCCCTCCCAAAAGAGGGACTCGCCACCTCCGCGAAGTGGCCCTCAATCCCCATTTTATAACTACTGACGACGAGCTAAACGTCGATTTTGTTATATTTAAGTTTAATGTTTTAACATTCCTGTTTAAATAATCTGAAAATACGTGGTTAAAATTTCCGGGGATAGAACCAAGGCTGTTTGGCCTTGATAGAACCCTCCACTAACACGTTTGCTTCACACCTTTCTCGCGGAACTGTACGGCTGTGCTACGAATGGCGTGGCAATTTCTTTGGACTGACGATTTGGACGGCGTTTTCTTTGGACTGACGATTACAATAAATCTGAGGACAGAACCCTTCGCAAAAACGTTCACTTCCCGCGGCACTCTACCGCGATGCAACGAATGGCGTTACAATTTTATTTTATTTGTATAAAGTTTTGTCTAGATTGGCGATTACAGTAAATCTGAGGCAGGATCTACAAAATCCATTGCCCTCAAAATATTTATTATTTAAAACTGTAATCGAAAAACAGTTGCGTTTCAGATGAGGACAGAACTCGCTATCAACAGATCTGAGCACACTGCCGAACTCTTTCTTTAAGCACTAGACGGTTTAAATCAGGGAGAAGATTGAAACTAGAAACAATTTAAATTTTCATTAGGAAATAAAATTAAAAAAAGAGCCAGGAAGTCCCTGAATGCTATATTTTAGTTTAGAATTATATAAAGGGGACAAAATCAGATGCTATATCCAATTTTCATTATACTTTATAATAGAAAGATTCATCAGGCTTTGACCTCTTACATATAAAATTCTAAATTGAAATGTAGCATTCAAGAACTTCCTGGCTCTTTTTCACCCCTTTTTTATAATGAGCAATATCCGCACGGGAAAAACTCAATTATCATCTGATTTGAACTAAAACTAAAATCTGTGTATTTTAAAGCACAAGCTTTTTTTGCTATTCAATTTCTGAGAATCTGTCGAAAAGATTTCCAAAATTAATTTTTGTTTGATAGTTGATACTTTCCGGATGAGCAGATGATATAGAACTACCTCCAAAATGCAAGATTTTAAAATGAGATGATAAGTACATACTTCAAATTATTTTATTGTTATTAAATGGGTGATCGGTATGGTCTGGCACAGTCAGAAAAGCATGCGCTTAGTAACAGAAGTTTCGGAGTTCGTTAGGCCCTAACTATATAGCAGAAGGTCTCCGGTTCAGAGCTGGCTTGAAAAAAATTTACATTTTTTCAAGTAAAATTAATAAAAATTTTAAATTGACTCTTTTTCTATCTATTTTTAAAACAAAAGCAGTATTTTATCACTCAATATTTGAAGATCTATAAAACTGATTTTAAATTTTTTTCTTTAACAATTGATATTTTCTGGATGAGTTAACATTAATAACCAGGTCCGTAAATTAATTAAAAACCTTGGTACATGAACTGGCTGGCTCAGTGGTCATGTTGTGTTCCTCCGTTTCTGGAGGTTGTGAGTTCGAATCCATTCGGGGTTTTTTCTGATCAGTCTCTTTATGAAGTTTAAAAATATTAATTATGATGTTCTGCAAGTGGACTGGCTGGCTCAGTGGTCATGTTACCTGCTTCTGGTTCCGAGTGATGTGGGATCGTGTCCACATTAAGTCGTTTTGATATTTGTGTTCTTCTCACCAATTGCCATTATGTTTAAATAGATTAATTAGGATCTTCGGTATGCTGGCTGGCTTAGTGGGCATGTTGTTCGTTTCAAATTCCAGAGGCTATGGGTTCGAATCCATCTATCTGTATATATATATATATTTTTTTTAATTTAATGCTTGACCGGAAGTGACGTATAGGAAGTGATGTCACTCCGCTGACACGGGAGGAAAAAAGAGATGCGTCGTTCTTGGAAACGCATAACATTTCGGTACTTCGTTAACATGTGTCACGTGGTGCAAAACAAGCCCTGCACGAACTTTGGACGAGGGAGGGTGGGAGCGCGACACCGCAGCAGGCCTGAAGAGAAACCCCGCCAGCAACGGTGGGGCTGAACCACCGCTCGTCCTCCATCTAGTGCAGATAATTTAGTAAGAAAGAAAGATATTTAGTTCAGAAAGACTTAAGTTTTAGTAATTAGAAAGCCCTAAGACTGACCTAATCAAGAGCCCCGACCCCTCTTCAGCCACGAAGAAACGCGTAATACCATTAATTCTCCAACACTTACCCTTTTAACCCAAGGCTAGAATCGAACCGCTATCCTAATGCCCCTCAACTTGACGCCCCAAGCTTTTCGGCCAAGGGGGCGACGAGCTAAGCGTGGAACTTGCCTGTTTAAATAATCTGAAAATACTCTGTTAAAATTGTCGGGGATAGAACCCTCCACAAAAAACGTTTGCTTTAGCCGCTACCGCGCCACTCTACCGTTGTGCTACGAAGGGCGTTACAATTTTATTTTATTTTAACTACATAAAGTTTTTTCTGGATTGGCGATTAGAATAATTCTGAGGACTGAACCCTCCACTTCACGCCGTTACCACGGCACTTAGTGCTGCGCTACGAATGACGTTGCAGTTTTATTTTACTTTAACTATATAAAGCTTTCTCTAGATTGGCGGTTAGAATAAATCTGGGCAGAAATTACAAAATGTACTACTCTGACAACGTTGTTTATTTATTATTTAAAACCGCGATTTTTATTATTTAAAATTGCGTTCGAAGTGAGGACAGAACTCTCTATCAACAGATCTGTGAATTTGCTGACCAACTCTTTAACCATTAGACTGTTTGAATCACGGAGAAGAGTGAAACTAGAAACTATTTAAGTTTCCATTAGAAAAAAAAAATTAAAAAAAGAAACCCAAAAGTCCTTGAATGCTATATTTTAGTTTAGAATTTTATAAAGAGGACAAAATCGGATGCTATATCCAATTTTCATTATACTCTATAATAGAAAATTGCAAAAATTCATCAGGTTTTGACCTCTTACATGTAAAATTCTAAATTGAAATGCAGTATTCAAGAACTTCCTGGTTCTTTTCCCTCTTTTTAATAATGAGCAATATCCACACGGGAAAAGCTCAATTATCGTCTGAAATTGAACTAAAACTAAAATCTATGTATTTAACAACACAAACTTTTTTTGCTATCCAATTTCTAAGAATTTATCGAAAAGATTTTCAACATTTATTTTTTGTTTGATAGCTGACACTATCCGGATTAACAGATTATATAGAATTGCCACCTCTAAAATCCCAGATTTTTAAATGAGGTGGTAAGTACATGCTTCAAGTTATTTTATTGTTATTAAATGGATGATCGGTATGATCTGGCACAGTCGGAAAACCATGAGCTTAGTAAAAGTTTCCGAGTTCGCTAGGCACTAAGTGCGTAACAGAAGGTCTGCGGTTCAGAGCTGACTTGAAAAAAATTGACACTTTTATCAAGAAAATTAATAAAGATTTTAGATTTAACTCTTTTTCTATCTATTAAAAAAAAAGCAGCTTTTTATCACTCAATATTTGAGGATCTATCGAACCCATTTAAATTTTTTTTCTTGTTTAACAATTGGTATTTTCTGGATGAGTTAAAAGTAATAAACATACCCGGATTAAGGGTTGTCCCAGAGGGACAATAAATCCCGGGCGCCCCTCTCTCGAATGGCTTCCCACTATTATCTTCTTTTTAACACTTTACAATATAGTTTAAAAGTGTTTATGACTTTGTTCATTCATTCTGTCTGTCCGTTAGCACGATAACTGCCGTAAAAATGACTTAATCAAAACGAAATTTTAGTATGTTGTTGAGATGCTCTGTGGGACCTACGAGAATATAAATGAATATCACCCAATTAGTTTTGGATTGAACCCGGGTTGAAAAAATGAAATACACTGAACCCTACGGGACCAAATTTTTCAAACATTTTTTAAGCAAATTTAAAATTCACAAATTGCTTCGAAAGTTTTAGGAAATATTCAAATTATCTCATAAAATATATTAAAAAAATTTCAGCAAAATGTATTCAGTAGTTTTTAAATAAAAATTAAAATAATAATTACACCATTTATATGAAGAGATCAAGTGACCCACTTCAAAATAAAATATGCCATCCACCTTGTGTCAAAATCGTGATTTTTAAAATCATTTTTAATTTATATTTAGTGTTGCATCTGTCCTAAAACCGCTTTATTTTTGCTTAATTTCTGTGCATCTGTATTCTGAAACAACACAATTACAATATATTTTAGTTTAAATGATCATCAAACTTTGATTATTTCTACAACGAAACCTAATTTTCACTTATGGAGAATGTAAACAGATTAGGCTGTAAGATGAATTGTATAAGAATTGCTGAATTTCTTTAACGCAAAATTATTTTATTCTGGAGTCTGCAATATAGATGATATGAATGAAACATTCATTGATTTTACATAGAGAAGCAGATGAATTAATGGCAGACTTTTTCGATGAAGTTTTATGCATAGAGTTAAATTACTTTTACCTCCATGGTTTTAAGTAGAATAAATTATTGTAGTACTGTGATGAATGAAATAAAAATGTATGAATGAAATATTTACTGCTTTTACACAGAGATCCAGACGATTTATATTTCGATGACGTCATTTGAATCAAGTTCGATTTTTTCGATGACGTTTTAAATTTTCAAATATAATTAATTATTGCAGTATTGTAATAATTTTAATAATATTACCATTGAATGCATCGCATTTTAGAGATGTTTAAATAAAATTAGAGTTGGAAAGTGTTTCATAATCAATGCTTTATGCATGATTGATCTTTCTTGTTTTTTTCTAAGGCGGTGGAGAACCCTTCTCGGAATTTTTGTGTTGACATATTCTTTCTAATGAAAATAATTATTTTTCATGCAGATATGTCTTTCTATTTTTTGCGGGATTTTTTAAGGCGGAGTGGAGAGGGGCTTAGTCCTTAAATTTTAGAAATTTGGTAGCCCCCCCCCCCCCCTCCACACACACACTGCTGCGGTTTTTTCTGTCCTAATTCAATCGTTATTTCTTTCATTTTAGGGATGAAATTTTAAATCATATCTCCTTCGACTTTCAAGCAATTCTGACTGAAAACGGTATTAGCATATTTGAGGTTCTGATGGGTACGGCCACCCCCAATGAATTCTTTAATAAGAGCTGTACCTTTTTAGCAGAACATTGTCTTGATTATGGATCCCCTATCGTACTGACGATTTTATATAGCTATATTATTATACGAGTATTCATGTATAATCAAGATCGAAAATAGATAGAGCTCAGACGGTAACTGATATAGATTTAGCATCAAATTCCGGAAGCGGCAGAAGGGCTCCCTAAGTATTTCACTTTTTAGGATTGGGGGGGGGGGGGGGGGAGATGTCACTTCCGATTTATGTTTGCCTTGCAACATTTATTTTTCAGGATTGACTTTAGGATAGAGCATAGATGACGACTAATATGAATTTAGTCTCAAATTCTGGACGGGATAGAGAATTTCCTAAGGTTTTCCCTTCCCTGTTCTGGATGTTTCAAGGAAAAATTCCATTTTCCTTGAAATGATCATTTCTTAGAATCGTCTATAAATAGATTTTAAGTCAGGTATGAAACTTACAGAAGAGCCAAATAAAAAAAAAACATTTTTGTGAGCAAAAGACTTTCATTTATTGTTTTTTCTTCAAAATTTATTTTAAAAATTTTTACATATTCATATTCAAAACAATGATAAAAGAGCCAAATAAAAAAAAAATCATTTTTGTGAGCAAAAGACTTTCATTTATTGTTTTTTCTTCAAAATTCATTTTAAAAATTTTTACATATTCATATTACAAAACAATGATAAATACCTACTAAATTGTTTTTAAGTTCATTCAGGAGGTTTAAAATGATGGGATGTGAGTCCAGTGACATTGTGATTGAGCTAGTATTTTTCCATATTCTGGGAGGAGATACATTCTTAAGAGAGAAGAAAGATGCTTATCAAATCGGTTTCCAAGACCAATTTTTCCATGTTTCATAGTGCCTATCCCTAGTTTAGATTAGTGTTTTTCAAAAGGGACCATGGATAACGAAAAAAAAAGGAATATTGGGCTTAAAAACGGAATATTGAGGGAGGCGCAGAAGCTTATACGCACTGTATTCTAAACTGTTGTTGAGACCCAGACCGTCCGACCTACCAGAAAGGTGTAAGGTAACTGTTTGGACGGCCGGGAAGAGCCACCAAATTTAGACCGGAATCCAGTGGGAGAGGCATCCACAGGGACCGTACCCTCCTGTATCTGTAAATAGTTCAATTAATAAATGTATCTTGTGATTTATGAAAGTGTTTTGCCTAAGCATGGAAAACGAACCACCGAACGGGCTCAAGGCGATAAGCAATTGGAAATGAGAGCCGAGTTCGTGATACTATCGCTGCCGACAGGATACATGAGAAGCAAATGTGCAAATCGCTAAGCAAAGGAAAACGGCAGGAATACGTTGAAATACCTGCGTAATGATTGGAATAAATTGGATGATAATATATCGGCGTGAGTCATATGTACTCATTTGTGTGTGTGTTTAAGGTACGTAATGGATTAACGGTATAGCTTGTGACAAAGACCCCAACCCATAAGAAAGAATGATGATGACATCTGGTACAGAAGAAGAGGTAAGTTGTTGTTGAGACCCAGACCGTCCGACCTACCAGAAAGGTGTAAGGTAACTGTATGGACGGCCGGGAAGTGCCACAGAATTTAGACCGGAACCCAGTGGGGGAGGCATCCACAGGGACCGTACCCTCCTTCCCCTACCACCAACCTCTCGGAAGGACTTACGGACCCACATGTTTAACGTGATCGTACTCCGCATGAACACGGCGGCATTTTGTGGTAGCGTGCAAATCTAGCGCGCAAACCACGGGGATACCGCACCCGAGATGGCCAACAGCACGCGGTGTTCCGAAGTGGTCACCCACCAAGTACTAACCGCGCCCGATGCTGCTTGACTTCGGTGATCTAACGAGAACCGGTGTTTTCAGCACGGTACGGCCGTTGGCCAGAAGAAGAGGTAAGTGGAAATTTTCACAATTTATAGGTGATGCTCTCTGGGCTAGAGCGGATTTTAAATTAAATTGTAAAATTAGTAATGAGTTTAAAGTGAGTCATTTGGTTTGTGGGGAGCAAATTGTTGATGGGAGTAAATTATGATTTTTAAAGTTTTGCTAATAAATAACGGAAATTCCTAGATGAGCAGTGACAGAAATAATATATGGATAAAAATTTTAGTTCAATATACAAATGTGTTTAAATGCTGGTTTGATAAGGGATAATAGTAAAGGGTTGCATGAAATTGTGTTACATTTAATATTAATGAGATATTTGTATGTGGAAATATAAATAATATTATGCATAGGGTATTTTACTATTAAGAGAAATTTAAACTATATTACTTCTAAGGTATTTGGTTTTATATTAAAGAAAAACGTTTATGTTAAATTTAAGATTGGGGATAAATAATAGTGGTAAAGAGAAGCCATTTCACTGTAAAAGAAAAAATGATATATGTGATTGATAAAAGTGATTTGACATGTATATATATTATGTATTTTGGATCAAAGGGAAAATGCAGTATTGTGTATTAAGAGGGTGGTATGGTGTAAATTAGGGTGAGCTATTATTGTGTAGGTAATCTTTGGTTCTCACGCAGGGGTTTAGGATGGCATATTTATTGGAAGAGAAAAAAATTGATCTTGTGAGGCTCTGTTATGAAATAGGCGAGACAGTGGATTCTGAGTGTGATGTGGTGGAATTAAAAAATATAATTTGTGGGAGCAAGGAGTATGAGGAAGAAGCGATAAGGAATATATTGTATTCTATTAGGGAAGAGAGAGAAGAGAATGAAGAACGGGATAGAGAGAATAAAGAGTGGGAGAAAAAAGAATTAGAGTGCGATAGAAAGTTGAGAGAGTTGGAGAGAAAGGAGCAGCAAAAGAGGGAACGCGAGATCAAATGGTTAATGTGGGAACTGGGAATGAACCAGGATAATAGTGAAACCCAAATTGCACGGAATACCATTACCCGGAACTATAGCGGCCAAATTGGCAAAGCAGTGAAAAAAGTGCATAAGAACACCGTGTTGTGCTTCGCATGTAAAAAGGTAGGGCACTATAGGTATGAATGCTTGCAATGCATTACATACAATCATATGTCTAAGATAGCCGCTGGTTCATCAAAAATGCATGAAAACCGCCTTGTGCGCTTTTCCTGTGAGTATTTTTACTTTCCCTGCAATATATGATAATGTATAGGGAAAGTATTGGAATCATGTCGAAAATCGCAACTCGAGTTTTCGACAGACCTACACGTTTTGAGACCTCTAGAATACGAAAAAACTATTTTTAGCGTGACGTCTGTGTGTGTGTGTGTGTGTCTGTCTATGCAGATTTTGTATCCATCTAATTGACCGAATTTTATAAAATTTGGTAGGTAAATCACTTGTGGGCGAATCTGCTGCTGATTAGTTTTGGGTATGATTCGGGATAAAAGAACCCGCCTTTTTTTGCGAAATGGCCCGCAAAAGCTTGTATCCACTCTAGCTGAAAATTTAATGGACCGAATTTCACAAAATTTGGAAGATAAAGCGCTTGTGGATTACCCTGGTGCTGATTAGATTTTGGTACGATTCGGAAAAAAACAACCTGCCTTTTTTGCAAAATGGCCCTCAAAAATCGACAAAATCTAAAATAGAAAACTACGTATGCTGAAATATATCCATTAAATGCTTGTATTATACGTAATGTTTAACGAAGTAAAGAATAAGACCAACCCCATTACATTAGGACTAGCTGTTCTCGAGATATTTTTGTTTTTTTCTCTAAGCCACCTTTGAAAATGAGTCCAGTTAACAAATGCGAACGAAAATTGAATTAATAGTGAATTAAATTTAATTAAAATAAAGAGAACGTGTATATAAGTTTGCAGGGAAAGTCATGTGCTGCCCACATCAGATTTTTTATATTTGATATTATAATTTTTTACTTTCCCTGCAATACATGGTAATGTATAGGGAAAGTATTGGAATCATGTCGAAAATCGCAACTCGAGTTTTCGACGGATCTACACGTTTCGAAATCTCTAGAATACGAAAAACTATTTTTAGCGTGACGTCTGTGTGTGTGTCTGTCTATCTGTCTGTCTGTGCAATGTATGTATCCACTCTAACTCAAAAACTAATGGATCGAATTTCATAAAATTTGGTAGGTAAATCACTTGTATGTGACCCTGGTGCTGATTAGTTTTGGGTACTATTCGGAATAAACCAACCCGCCTTTTTTTGCGAAATGGCCCTCAAAAATTGCCTGTATCCACTGTAACTGAAAAACTAATTGATCAGATTTTATAAAATTTGGTACATAAGTCAGTTGTAGGTCACCCTGGTGCTGATTAAATTTTGATACGATTCGGAAAAGAACAACCAGCCTTCTTTTACGAAATGGCCCGCAAAAATTGTATATTTCCACTCTAACTCAACTAATCGACTAAATTTCATAAAATTTGGTAGATAAGTCACTTCTAGTCAACCCTGGTGCTGATTAGATTTTGGTACGATTCGGAAAAGAAATTCTGCCTTTTTTTTTTTCGAAATGGCCCGCAAAAATTGTATATTTCCACTCTAACTCAACTAATCGACTGAATTTCATAAAATTCGGTAGATAAGCCACTTGTGGTCAACCCTGTTACTGATTAGATTTTAGTGCGATTCGGAAAAGAACAACCTGCCTTTTTTTAGGAAATGGCCCGCAAAAATTTCATGTATCTACACTAGCTAAAATACTAATTGACCAAATTTCACAAAATTTGGTAAATAAGTTACTTGTGGGATACTCTGATGCTGATTAGATTTTGGTACAATTCGGAGAAGAACAACCTGCCTTTTTTTACGAAATGGCCCGCAAAAATCGGCAAAATCTAAAAAAAAGGACTATATATACTCAAATATACCAATTAAATTCTTGTTGTATGCGTAATTTTTGACGAGGAAAAGAACATAACACACTCCATTATGCTTTGGGACTAACCGTTCTCAAGATATTTGAGATTTCTTGAATTTTTGTTACGCCGATTTCGGGAGAATGTCCAATTACCAAATAAAAACAAAAATTGAATTAAAAATGGACATTTAGTGTTATTTGGTGCAATTAAATTCAATCTAACGAATTATTAAAGAAATAAAGAACATATGAATTTGAGTCTGTAGGAAAAGTCATGTGCTGCCCACATCAGATTTTTGTGATTATGTTTGTAACATTTTGCTATGCTCTATTAATATAATACTGCAGTAAACTTTATTGTATGCTCTGTATGTTTTTATATTGTTTGAAAATAAATGAAATTTTTATCCATTTGTTGTCAATTTGTTTTTTATTTACTTTCCCTGTGTGCATAGTATAATATATAAGGAAAGTGTTGTGACGGAGTCAAAAATTAAAGTTTTTGACGGAAGAGCATGTTTTAAGCATTCGTAAAATCAAATGAATTGTTTTTAAAGTGATGTGTGTGTGTATATGAATGGAGATATCTCACAAACAAATGGAGCATGTTGGACAAAATTTGGTATAAAGTTTACATTTTTTATGCCATAAATTACATTTTTACATAAAAATTACAATGGGTGAACACTAGAAGCCTATTGATTTAAAATGCAATCAAATATTTGGAAGACAGCCAAATTTTCAAAAGAAATTTTTAAAAAATCAGAACTTTCAATAATGTTACAGAAATAATCATTTCGTATGTAATTTTTCATTAAAAAACTAGTGACACAAATTTAAGAATGCTAGCATGAATCATTCTTGAGATATCATACTTTTTAAAATAAATTTATCAAAAAATCACATGAAATTTAAAAAAAGTATTAACTGTTGTAAAATATGTTCACTTTTCATATATATATTATGTGTTAAATTTGTTAACATCGTTCTCATGGATCTAGTTCATTCTATTCTTGAAAGAAGGTACTTCGTGTAATTGTTTTATATTTTGACACCAAATAATTTGCCATCAGTCATTTATAAGAAATGTTCTTCTCTCTGGTTATCTGTAACGCTTGGTGATAACTTTTGGAAAAGTTGGCTACTCATTTAATTAAATATCGCCAACTTGGCTATATTTTATCCCCAGATTGATGAAACTATCATTAAAATTACAAAAATGTTGCCAACTTGATAAATTAATTATTAAAATATTTTAATATATGGACTATTGCGGATGCTATCAATATTGATAATTGCCAATTTAGAGTTGCATGAAATATAAGTAAATTGGGTACTTCTAAATAGTTTTAGATGATATCACCAGGAAAAGTGCCTAATGTACAATTCAGCTAAAAACATTGTGACATAGATCCTATACATTATATTTTCACTGTGAAAGAAGTAAATTCATTTCATTATAGAGGGAAAGTCAAGTGCTACAGACTTCAGTTCTTTTTTTTTTTTTTTGAAATACGATACGAGTGATTTGGCATTCCGATTCATAAAATTTTCTATTTCGAGTTCTGTTTCAAATTCATTTAAGACAATTGATTTCATTATGGATGAAAGAAAGGATTACATATATGAACATTAGGTTTACTTTCTCAGGAGTTGTAAAGGTAAGAGGTTAAGAAAACTTCATTAGAAAGGAAACTTTGAAAATGATTTATCCTAGCATATCAGAATTAATTGCTTTGGATTAATTGGGAAATTTTCATTCAAAGCAACCATTTTCTAAATATAGCTGTGCATATTTTTTCTCTTACTAGGGTCGACATCATCAAACAAGTCTTGTTTAGAAAAAAAACTTCATTTTTTTATTACAAGCAGCACTATATATCTCTAACAAATTGAGCAAATCGAATAACATTTAGTACTCTTATTTCAATCAATGAACATAGAGACCTATTAATTTTGGGAGTGAACAGACCACAGAGAAGTCCCTCCATTTTTTGAACATTTATTTTAGAAAATCGAATAAGCAATATAAAAACATAATAACATATAAAGATGTTACAAAAATAGGTATTTAATATGTGATTTTTGTTTACATGTGAATGCCATCTCATTTTTAAGATGTTAACATGTTCTCAAGACAGTGGCGCACCTAGAATATTCCTAAGGGGGGGGGGGGGGGGCAGTGGTGCAAAAAAATTTTATGAAGAGGATGACTCATCGATAAATTGTCCGAGAAAAAATGGTCAGAGGCCATATCAATTAACAAGGCGGTTGTTGTTGTTTTTTTGTACATTTATTTTTATCAAATTACTAACAATTCTGCAGTGCAGTGCAAGATAATTAAATGATTAGAAGAAGAAGAAGTAATAGATATTTATACAATACAACACAAATTAAGAAATAGATGAAGATAAAATTATTTGTTCTGGTCTGCTTATACTGTATACTTGTTTTCAACCGCTCTCTCATGATTACATATTGTTAAATTATTCAATTATGATCTATACATATTTATAAAACGAAGTCCAGCTTCCTGTTCTTCTTTGTAGCCAGAGCATTTATTATCTGGTCTGGATCAATTTCCACTTCACGGTGAATGTTCATTGACGCAAGTCCATTCAGTCTGGTTTCACTCATACTGTTTCTCAAGTAAGTTTTCAACCTCTTCATTGTGGAGAATGACCTCTCAGCACTGCTTGTTGATACTGGGAGGGTGGCATACACTTTTAAAAGTTCAAACACAGTAGGAAAAGTCCTTTGGTCACAAAAGTTAAGCAGTTCGATTGGGCTTTTAGTTTCCTTGTTCAATGCAGAGACCTTCATGTACCACAGATGTAGTTCAGCTTTCAGAGTATTATCTGATCTAGGTCCTAAATCATCTGTAAATTTCCTTGATAAGGCAAAAAATCTCTCGTTTTCTTCCAGTGTCGGCTGCCTTCCATTCGGAACGACAGATGCAAAACTTTGTAGAAATTCCTTATGTTTGAGAAATTTTTCATGGAGGTGAGTGATGAAATTATCAATCCATAGAATGAAAATATAAAGTCTGTAGTATTCTTCAGGAGTCTGTACGTTGAAATTTGATCTATAAATTTGTCTGGTGGCACGGCGTGGTAGAGTAATGTTTTCTCCATGCTGTTCCAGCTTCTTAACAGCTTGTTCAAACAGATGGTGAAACTCGTTCTCTGCTTTCTCTCGAATTATAGATATAGCTTTCGCAACGTCTTCTACGTCCCTCATAGCAGTTGCCAGATCAAGGTTCACTTCCTGCAGCTTTTCACTCAGATGAACACTGTAGCTGAGTAATCTGTCAGCTGAAAAAAGTGCTATGACAAACTGTGATGTTAGCATTGAACATAACAAGGTATAAGCCTCTGTTGATGTCTCCTTGTCATTCCAGGTAGTAATCTCCTCCAGAGCCTCAATTACTTGATCAAACAATGAAACCATAACTGTGACGGCATCATGTCTCTCCACCCAACGAGTAGGGCATAATTTCTTCAGTTTTTTGGCACTGATTTCTGTCTCTCCCTGATTAGCTGCATTAATTTTGCTGGTGAGAACAAGGTTTCGTTTTGGTGTATTGAAAAACTAGAGATTTTCCCTATTATTCCAAAGCTGTTTCGGATATCCGGAACTCTAGATGAATAAGTTATGGCTAAGTTCAAACAGTGTGATGCACAATGAACGTAGGGGGCTTTGGGGTGTTACTCATATATAATTGCTTGGGCGCCATTGTACTCCCCACTCATTGCAGAAGCTCCATCGAACCCTTGTCCACGGAGGAAAGACGTATTAATGTTGCAGTCTGCAAGGCCTTTAAGAACAGCATCTACAATTGCTCGACCTGTAGTTTCAGTCAGGGGCACAAACTTAAGGAAGTTCTCCACTATCTTAAATTCAATTTTATACTTATCATTTGTATCAAACCGTTTCAAATAACGAACGCAAAGTGTCATTTGCTCTACCGTTGCAATATCTGTGGTTTCGTCACATAAAACCGCAAAACATTTGGCCTCATTCACCTCAGTTGCTATGTGCTTCACAATGGAATCATTGCATGCTGAAATAATCTCATTTTGTATATTCCAACTTATGTAAGTTGCATTTTTTGCACAACCTTGTAGGTGAGTTTTCAGTATTTCTTCTCCTGCATCAACTCGGAGTCGCAAAAGGGCTCTAAAATTTCCTTCGCTTTGGCATGGTTCTGACAATACGTCCAAATCCCCACAGTCTCTATGCTCTCTCATGGCCAGCCCTTGTCTTCCACAAAAAATCACTGTTTTGATAATAGGTTTAAGAATAGCCCTATTCTGCAAAACTTGTTTTTGCTTGCCTCTGTCCATTACTTGATCTACAGGAACCGTTTTTCTTTCCGTGACTTTTAAGAACTCATCGGCTTTGAGAACTAAGTCCTTATGATAGAAAAAAGTTTCATGTTGACTGAACTTTTCCAAGGCCTTCTTCCAATTATTAAATCCTTTTGAAACAAGTTGACCTGTGGCTTGTGTCGATCTTAAACCGACTTCATGGGGTGCAAAGAGAACACAAAATTTGCAATAGGCACTGTCCTCTGCCTTTGAGTAAGCTAGCCAGTTATGCTTACTCAGCCAAGATGAGCAGAATTTCCGAGTGTGGTGAGGTTTTCCTAGACTTGATACAGCACTAGTGACAGTGGCAGGAAAGCTGTAATTTGCATATGGTTCCCAAAGATTTTTTAGCGCTGTTATTCTATCTTCATCAGTGGGGTTAGATTTCTTGACATAATTAGAAATATCTGCAGCCAGAATTTTCATTTCAACTGTGTTTGATATTGTGTTTTGGCCTACCTTTACCTCCTCACAAGCGTTTGAAGACAGCCCCGGGTCACGGCTGTTACTTGCTTCGACTGCAGTCTCATCAATGTAACCAGAGCTCAGGGGAACGTCATTATTTTCAATCTTACTTTTTTTTTTTAAATAATTTCCCAGTGTCTGTTGGCCTAGCCCTTTTCGTTTTTCACTCATTGTTGTTTTTTTTTACCTTGCTCCTCAGTTATTCAAGCTCAAAATTTGCTATATAGCCGAAATACGCACATAAACACACACACTGATCGTTAAAGATGCATTTCACTGTAAGATCAGTTGAAAGTTCAGGACCATTATTAAATTCACTTATTCACCACGCAGGCCCTCGTTCCGAAACTACCAATTCACTGTTATCACCCTGTGTCGTAAAGTCTCACTTTATTTCAACTCACAGCAACACTTAATTCGCGAGGCGTTGGCACAATCTATTTATTCACTTCCTCAATTTTCTCACTGGATAAACGAAATCCTCGAGTTTTCGAGCGAACAGCCGCTTCCCCGCCCTTCACTATTTATATAGGGTCAGGGAGGCGCCTGTGACGTCACTCTTCAGAGTAGAGCTCCTCTACTGCAGGCTGACTTATCAAGCATATTGAAGCCCAGTAAGGTTTCTACAAATACATGGGTTACCATATTTGGCGGTTTAACACGTGCTCCATATATTGATTTTTACAGGTACGTATTTGATAATGTTAATAAATTTACAATTGATTTATATTTTTATAAATATGAATTAGATTGGAGTAACATTCGTAATTACGCAACACTTATTAACAAGAATCAAAGCATGATTCTCACTCTGTAAACAGATTAACAAATAGATGGACATTTTTTTTTTTTTTTTTTTACAAAAATCCGGTCTTGTGTGTCAATTACCCGGGGGGGGGGGCTTTTAAATAAAGAGGCACTAAATTTAAAGCTGCTAAAATTTTAAAGAGAGGCAATTTTGTTATAAACCTGTGGATGTATAGATTAAACAAATACAACATATAAAATCTTAATAATAATAATAAATTATATAAATCTGTATTGTAAACGATATATTTTTTATGCCTAGTACAAAATAATTGAAGTACTTTGAAAGATAATATTGAGAAAATCCTCTAAACATAGCGCTAATGTTTACATCAGATGATTTGCGTCAATCATCGTCTTGGCGATGAAAATATCAGTGCCATTCCAAAGTAAATTCTAGTCATTCAGACATAATTTCTATCAGTTTTTAGTAAAAAAAATCCTATTTGATCATTCATTATCGTTTATGATAATGGCAATTCTATTTACCATTTTAGTTTATGTTTACATAATTATTATAATATGATAAGATTTCCACTTGACGACAGTTTGTTAACAGTAGGATTCAACAATTTTATGTTTCATTATACTCTAAAAATGCAATAAAGTGTATAAAACTTGAAAGATATTGGTGTAACATGAATAAATCTTTAATATATATAAAATTTGAAGCAATTATACTTTTAAGTTTGGAAGAGAGAATAACACATTCATAATTACAAACCACGTTTACTAAGATAAGACTATAGCAAATAAAAGTCAGTAATAATACATACTACAGTTACCGAAATTATAAAATGAGTGTTTAAAATAAATACATTATATAAAAATAGAAGTTTCAATTACAATATTGTAAAATTTAGCTTTCACAAGTATGCTTCTGTACAGGGAATCCAATGATTCTGTCGACTATTTATAAGCCATTTTTTGTATTCCCTCTTCATTTCTGGGAAAGCGAAATTACCTAAATCTTTTTCAAATATGTTTAGAGTAGTTTGGTGAGGCACACCCACCAAAAATTATGTCAGTACTTCCTAAAGTGAAAATACGAATAGAGCTAATGTTAATGGATTGCGCTTTCGGCCTGGGTGGGCTTCAATATGCTTGACGAGTCAGCTCGTGTATAGCCTTGCTTCAGAGTATCTGGTACTTTTTCGAAGGCAGACCTAGTTCTCCCTTGCGCTAACAGCGCCCTTCGCTTTTTGCTCTGTCAGCCCAAAGGAGGGCCCTCGGCCCCCCCGTGGGTGCGCCACTGTCTCAAGATTTTACCAAAACATAAACTAAACTCACTACTATTAAATGAATGAATATTTTGTACATACATAGTTTTAACCAGAAATCAATGGACACAATTCTTCATTATTTAGAAATTATCAAGAGCTGTTCTCGAGATCTCGAGATACAATGAAACTTGCATATTTTTTTACAATTAGCCCTATATCTCTGAAACAAAAAGTAAATAGAATAAAAATTTGTGTGATTTTTTGAAGTAATAAATGTCAGTTCCTAAGCGATTATCGGAGAACCATCGGCATCAAACTGCAGAAACATTTTCAATATTTCAAACATTCATTTTAGATCAAAATATTACTATAAAAATATAATTATGTTACACTTTATTAAAAAATCATTTTATGTGTATTTTTTAGTTTAAAAGTGAATGCAACATAACTTCCAAAATGATATTTTCAGATATTGCATATTTTTGGTCTAAAATATTATTTATGTTTATTAGTTATGTAATCAGTACCAACAATAAGCCTACTGATTTCCAGTGAAATCTATAATTAATAACATAATATGTACTATTGTCTTCCCACCAATTCAAAATTTGGGGATCTACAGATTAATACAGATTTATAAAAAAATAATTGTTACTACATTGTTTTAAAGCTTCTACAGCAATATAAGCAGAGGCATATTTTGAAATTCAATTTTTGAAGAGATTCAGTTCTAAATTAAGCTCATATCAATCTCAAGGGATCTAAGTTAGAGGTGAATCCTTTATGGGCTCTGGCCTGGCCCGTGAGTTTAGGCCCAGTGTTTTTTTTTAGGCATACATCTGAGAGGGGCATTTTATATTAACCTAGTTTCTATTTATGTGACAACATTTAGATTTATTTATATAAGGTAAATAGAAAATTAGCCTTTCTCTTAAGTTTCATTCCCCCCCCCCCCCCCCCCAAAAAAAAAAAATCGTGAAAGAAACTCCCTTAAACATGTCCCTGAATATAAGCAAAATTTCCAGTGTATTAAAAGCTGTTAACTAAAATATTTTTGCATGTAACAGAGTGGGGCATTATTGTGAAAATTAAGTCAAGTATTCAAATTTTTCATCTGTAAAAGTTTGTATTACTGCTGTTAAAAACTTATCATTATATTTTGAAAGAGGAAAAAATGTAGCTTTTCTGAATATTATACAGAGTGTCCCAAAAAGATTGAAACACACTTTAATTCTTTACCTGTTGGAGATAAGTGGGCAATGTAATTGCAAAAATGTTGAAAGTAAGGTAGGAAATATGACTACATTAATGAAATAGTCCTCCCATTAATTTTCAAAAAGTTACACTTTTTAAATTTTTATACGACCCCCTTAGACAAATTTGGAAACAGATATTTTTAAACTTCTTTTTAGAACATCAATTTAAATATTTTAATAGAATGAATAACAATGTCATTTAGATTACTTTAGGAATTTGCACGTAATTGTAAATTTTAAGTTTCTTTATAATGTATATTCCATATGAAGAACAAGTATACTCTGCAAGTACACAATAAAATTGAAAGTGCAATTCATTAAATGAAGAGTTTAATTCCAAATGGGCCTAAATCACATTCGCTTGGGTATCATGTTGCGGCAGCTCCTAGTAAGTACTAATTCATATCATGAATTACATGCACCCATGCAGCACAGCGGGTCAAAAGCAGGTCTGCTAATAAAAGATGATTTATTTTGTGAGTTGAATAATGAAAACAAAATAAATAATTTGGAAATTGCACCCAAGTAAGACATTTTGGTAACTGGGGAAAATTGGTTAGATGCTATTGTTGCATGACTTTATGTTCCTACTTTTTAACCCTGCATATATAATGCATTTATTTACGTTATGTTGAAAAGGGCTTATTTACCATTTCCCAAATGATAACAAGTTTAACCATAATTACATTGTTTAAAATATGAAAGTAAAGGAAAACTCTTACTCCATTCTATCAAAAGTATCCATGGAGTAAGATAGGTAGTACCTTTGCCTCCATAATGATATCTCAAACACTAATTACTTTATTCAAGTTTTTGTTCAACAATGAAATTATATGTTATTTGATCTAAAGTTAATTTAATTTACATAAATATATGGTTTATATTTTATTAGAGTGTCGTATAACAATGAATCCACATATGTCTGGTGATATTAAAAATGCAGGAGTGATACTGATTGTGAGACAAACAAAACTAAATACTAGGGAATATTAATGTTTAAAAATGACTCGCACTCTAGAGATTGTGTAGTAAGTTACTAACAGATAGTGAGCATTAAAAGACACTAGAGCGTAGATGCTCTGCATGGATACATCTAGTGTATAAAATTTTCTGACAGCTGTTCAAAATATTGCCTTTTTATGCTACAACACAAACTGGTAGTAATTAAAGTTTCCATTTTACAATTATGCACTAAACAATAGGGTCAATTGGAACTTCCCATGCTGATACATTTCAGCAATTACTTTTCTTAACAGAAAAGTTGTCCTTTGCGAGCAAGAGATTTCAATTTAAAACTCTATACAGAGAATAACTTAGCTGGCCAGTATGCAGTTTACAAATATAAAAAGGAGTACACTTCAAATACAACTATAATGTTGATAAAACCTCATAACTTAATATTTACAAATTAATCTAACATTTACAAATCTAACTTAATATTTAATCTAAATATTAACATAATATTTACAAATTTAAGCATAATTTAAAAACTAACAATATGTCATTCAATTTCAAGCATTGCACATATTAAAAGCTAGCAAAATTATCTTCTATGCCAAAGAATTCAATTATGATCTCTGGGCAAAGAAGAAACTCAGCTGGCAAGTATATGTAAATTATTTTATAGTATGAACAAATTTTAAAAAGTAATCATTTCAGTAAAAAACTAATGTGTAAAAATAAAATGATAAATATATTAAATTAGCAATGCATTTATCCTACGTCTAACTATTAAGAAATTTTGAAAACGTTATTCCAAACAAAAAAATTAACATACATATAAATAATAACGGAAAAATTTTGCTAGAATAATTAGTAACATTTTATGTAATGTTATTTGTTCTTCATAAACACTGAAAAAGTTATACCATATATTTCTTCATATACAGCCAGCACACACGACATATAAACGTACTACAAAAAGCACTATTTGGTTTGGTTTATTTCACAGAAGTAAAAAAATAGTAAATTCGGCTGGTAAGGGTTACCGCATTGTTTTTCAACTGCACAGCAAATACATACAAAGGCATCACAGCAAACATACAAAGGCGCGTTATTGGGATTTTCGCCAAGGACCGATGTCAGAGCACCTGCCGGCCATCCTGGGTTCTGTACGCACCACCGATTCTGAATATACTCACGGGAGGCCTGTAGGTGCATCAAACAGTTGTAAATCCTCGTCTAGAATATAGGTCATGTGGTATTGCATATTACATATTACTCCCGCACTCGTGCTGTCAATAGCACTGCAATACTCAAGGGACTTAATGGTAATAATAGTAATGATAATAAATAATGTTACTACTGTTGTGTTATTCATTGTAACTAGGGCAGAGATTTTGTAGAAAAATAATAATAATAATGAAATTTGTCGAACATTAGTTGAAAGTTCCAAAATTTCGTCCATATTCAGCGAAATGTTAAATTTAATTCAAACAGTGAATAAACTTTAAATTCTAAACTTTTTTAATGCAATTATTAAAATTCTAAAACTTCCAAATATTCTCATTTTTAAAATACAAGAAAGGCCAGCAAAATAATTTGTTCAGAATTTTGCATTCTGTTAACTATGGGTACAAATCATATTAAACAACCTGAAAATTCTAAGTATAAATGTATTTTCTATAGCTGAGTGCACTGTTGAAGTTTAGCAAAGGTGGAGTGGGTCTGGCATCCTTTACTACTTTTATCATGTTTGTTAAATTACTGCTTGAAAAGGGTATTTCTAATAATTCTTGAATAATACATTTATCGATCAGGTACACACTGATTTTCTTGTTAAAAAGTTTTAAAAGTAGGAAAAATATTAAACTGCTTTACCATCCACAAACGACAGTATAACAAGGAATACTGCAGTGTTGCAAAAAATATTTACTCATGAGTGCTACCTGCAATGGCCTGGAAAGTTCTGCTCTGAGATTGAGCAAGCAAAAATTTGGTCACATGACATCGCATCTTGCCAAGCGCTGGACTGCAAATACCTCCATCATAGAGTCACATGCACAGAAGCACTAATTTGGTTCGAGGTTTAGTAGAAACTCTGTCGCCTCTCTAAGATATCATAATAAATCATCGCATTCTCTGCTTCGTTGAATGATGGTATGGGTTGAAAGGGTTGAGAGGCATGAATGAAGGCGCTGATAAACTGTTTATTTAGGCTATAGATGCATATATCTAATTCAAAATTTCCCAACAAAGTACTACAATTTTTTGTTGAATGCAGATTTTATTTTAATTATTCCTTCAATTCTAATGATCTGGTGGCACCATACTGCAGCATTCGTCATTGGCTTCACAGTATCTGGATTCAAGAGACCTACAAAACTATAATCTGGCCAGGGATAGAGGTTGGACATAAGAGCAGTTTTATGACAAACAAACGTAAACTACATTATAAAGAAGCCAACTGTATTGATAAAAAGATGCTTTATAAAATTTAATTATAACTGAAACCTTGAGATTTCTACATGTAGCCAGGTTCTTGGAAAAGAGAAGGAGTCAATAACTAAATGCTAAATGTCATTTAGATAATGGCAGTGTTCTGACTGCTCCATTGGCTATGTCCCTTAGTTTGTGATAAAATTATAAGGACACATACATTTTGATTCAAAATCATGTAAACTGTTTTGGGATCTTCAAGGAGGATCCAATTTAAAGAACAGATGTGGGTGTGAAATATAGGTACGATGCTGAGTTTGAACTCAGTCTGATTCTGCCATTTTAAAGGATTTGAATTTTCTTTAATTCACTTCTGCATACTAAAGTAGAGAAAATATTTCCCTCCAAATTTTTTAATTTAGTATTTTGCTGGAACATGTTGAAACCTGAACATTTAGAATGCTTGTCTCTGAGGGTGTATGCTTTTGAGATGTAGTTAGGATAACTCATGAGTGAACGTATGCATCAAAATTAAATTTATATTTCTATAGGATATGTAAAATATAAAACTAGATAGAATACTTTGGATTGCAACAAACAAAATATTATTTATAATAATAAAATATGTTTGTTTATTGGTCACATAGTGAAAACTCTATGGGGGCCATAACTATAAAATTTGGTGCAGTGATACTTCAGTTCAGAGTTGAACACACTGAGGAGTGATTTGTTTTTAAATTTGAATAAATTTTTAGTTATTAAATGTTGAAGCATCATTTTGAGTGAGCTTCGCACAAATCAGTCCCTTGGCGATCAAAAATATTATCGCAACATTTTCATCTTGACACCATAGGAAACACTGAAGAATTCTTTTTCAAATAAACTTTGAATGGAATCCATACTATCAACATACAAATTTCAATGAATTTTTAAAACTATATACTTTTCATGTTTTGAAAATATACCAGATTTTAAAATTGTAATATAAATAAAAACTGACTGACAAGCCAATCTTCATAATTTAGCAGCTGCTCCTGTAAATATTACAAAAAAATGCCTTCCCGGCCAATCAAATTCCTGCTGTAAGCCCTAGAGCCAGCCGAGTGGTCTGGACCTTCAACACTGCTTCAAAACAAAAAACATTTTCCTGAAGCTATCCATTCATTAACTATAATTTTTATAAAGTATAAATGTATCGCTAATTTTTATCAAACTTTGGACTTCTGTACAGGGCCGGCTCAAGGATATTTCCGTGTGTGGGCAAAACAGTTTGGGGCCGCCCTTTATATATATATATATATATATATATATATATATATACACTCTGTTGCAAAAATATATATGCATATATATATATACACTCTGTTGCAAAAAAATATATGCACCCATAAAAAATTGGGCTACATCCACGAAACTCGGCATACAAATTTCGTTTTAAGAGTTATGCAAATAATCAAACTGTCAACACCAATGACGTTATAGGGCTCATGCAACGCGCATGAGAACGACGTATCGTGTAGTATTTAAAACGGCCGATGTTCTCACTTATGGGTAAATTGGAATTGGATTTTCTGCTTTGATACTGAAAGTTGTTTGCATAGATGCCTTTGAGAAGTACTCGACAGAACTACGAGCAATTGTCGGGTTTAGAGAAAAGTCGCATCATAGGCCCAAAGGAAACTGTTTGGTTCAACAGACTATCAATCGCCATCTTGGTCGGAGCGATATGGTAGTTCCTCGGTGATGGAAACAGTGGATCAGAGAAGACCTATGTAACCGTAGCAGAGGCCCAGAACCCTCGAGACAGACAACTGCTCGAGAAGATCGTGCAGTCAGGAGAGGAGCCACGTCTACACCAATGGCGGCGCTATCAAGACATTCGAAGGCATTTGCCACCCCCGTGCATTCTATATCAATGTATATTATTCGGAGACGACTGGCAGAAGGTGGGATTAGTTGTCGACGTCCATTAACGCGCCTACCACTGACACATCAACATAGACAGAGCCGTTTGGATTGGTGTTGAGCTCGGTCAACATAGACAGTGTCCGAGTGGAGGCATGTTGTCTTTAGCATCGAATATAGTTTCTCTCTCATTGCTGATGAATGCCACATAGGCGTGTGGAAAAGGACTGGACTTTTTTCATGATTACACACGAGAAAGATACCTCAGCAAAGCATCTTAGATAGGCAAGATCAGGAGGGGACTTATCCCCTTAAAACAGGAACACCATCACCTTACGAAAATTATTTTATTTCAATGACCTATCCAATTTTATTCTCATCTAAATTTAGAGCTCTAATTAGCGGTTTAGAAAATGTAATGCTATACATTTTTTTCTACATACATACATACATAATGCAGCATTAATTCATAATACAGAACTGAATTATTTTGAACTTTATTTGTAATTTCCCTGCATACAAATAATGTATAGAAAAAATATTATGATGGGTTCGAAAACTCTTAATTCGAATTTTCGACGGATTAATATACGTTTTGGATATCTTTTAACCTGAATCAATTACTTTTAAAGGAATGTCTGTACGTATGTGAGTGAAATGTATGTATGGGTCTAGAGAGACATTTCTAGAACGAATGGAGTGAAGCGAATGAAATTTATAATTTGAAAGGAAAATGAACATTTGGAAGGTCATAAATTTTCATACTTCTTTTAAATTATAAATAAAATAAAAACGGCATCCAAAAATGTTAAATAAACAAACATGTTTTCATTAGAAATGAAATGGAACTTACTTTAGAACGATAGTATGAACCGTTCTCGTGCTATTGCACTTTTTTTGAATAAATGGATCAAAAACTATGTATAAAGTTAATAAAAGACTTATTTATACGATAAATTTATTAACGACATTCTCGTATATATAGCGCGTTCTATTCACGAAAAAAGACATGTTGATTTTGTTTTGTTCAATAATGCTATAAATTTCTGTTTACGTTAGTTAATGCACTGCTAATATTATTGTAAAATAAATTCTAGAACGAGGATACAAGGTTTTTATTTTACGTTTTACTATGTATGGGGTTTCTGTGGAGGGAAAACGAAGCGTTACGAAACATGTAAACCCTTTGGGCGCTTATAAAAATAATTTCAATATTTAGAACTTTTTTCTAGAAAACATAAAAAGTATTTGTCCGAGCGAGTGTTTTTTATTCTTATTTTCATTTTAAACTATAAACTATAGATATAAATAGTAAACGACAAAAATAAGTACTAGGAAATTTGATATCAAAATAAATATTTATTATTAATAAAAAAAGGTTTTATAGTTCTCAAGTAATCGTCTTGCCAAATTGAAGAAGATTGAAAATTTTCCAATTTTCAAGTTTGTGATGATTTATCTCAAAAACCAAAAGCTTTGAACAATAAGCATGAATTTGTAGCTCTTTAAAAGCCCTATAAGTGTATATAATTAGATTTTGGATAGAACTCTATAAAAAAAAAGCTTTTTTCCATGTTTCATACTTTCACTCGAAATATCCTCGAAAGTATAAAAGATAGATATAATTATTAAGCAACAGAAATATGTATGAGAAAATTTAGTTTCTAAATCTATATGTATATTTAAAAAAGTTCTTATAGTTCTCAAGTAATCGTCTTGTCAAGTGGAAGTTTTTCAAGCTTGCAATGCTTATATCTTAAAAGCTAAAAGTGATCGCTACAAACAATAAGCTTGAATTGATTTCTCTTTAAAAATCCTACAATTGTATATAATTGGATTTTGGGTCACTTTCTTGGTTTTTGATGTATAGTGGTTATAATTTTGATATTTTAGCATTTTTACCTGGGTTTTCCAATGGGTGGGAAAGCTGTAATATTTGAAATGCCACGATTGTTGCAGCTCTGCCTAGTTACTTACTCTTTTGTGAAATATTGGTGCACATAAGCACGAGATATTTTGTTTTGTTTAAAAAGAAAAAATAGAAATGTAAATGAACTTGGAAATTCTAAAAATATTTAGTGATTGGTGAGATTTGAACAGAATAGGTGGAAATATACGTATTCAAGTACTACATATTTATGTGCCGTCAGACAAGTTTATAGATTAACTAGAATGTAAAATCTCGTCAGTGAGTTTAATTTTTATACCGCAAATCATATTGGTAGAAAACCCAGACCACACGACCAACCCATAGGCTAATGGTAGCTTTCACAAATCATATTGGTGAAATAATTTAATATATTAAAATGGAGTCTATGGTCGGAGTTTCCAGATGAAATCGGGGCGAAAACTAAAAGCGCAAGCTAGCTATAAATAGTTTCCGAGTAATTTGCGTGCTTTGAAAGCCTGTAAATGAAACAAATGAGTTTGAAAAAATCGAATAAACTCATTGAACATTATTGGATTTTTATCTTACAAAATATCATTCACGCAAAACAATTTCAGCTTCATCGGACTGGAGTCGCCGCCGATTATATTTTTCTGAATTTATCAGGCGTCAGAAGTAACTTACTGCATTATGTAGTGTCATGAAAGTTGCCCTCATCATTATTTTTAATAAAATTTGAATTTGCAATTGGATAAATTTTATGAATTATTTGTACATAATAGCAATAAAACATTATAAACAAATCAAACAAATGATCTCATGAATAAATTAGAAAGGGAGAGAGATGAAGAAAAAGCATTTCAATCCCTAAAAAACTAAGATATAATATAACGGATAAAGTTAGAATTTTGCAGGTTATTATCAGCAATTTATTTAGATAGCTAAAAAGCTTTAAATATTAAATTAAAAACGCAAAAATATTTAAATTTATTGCGTTTTTGATTTCGCAGATAAAAACCTGGAATCCTATTTCGAAGCTGTTTGTGACTGTCCATTGTAGCCCCTCTGAAATCTGATTCAATTACAGCAGGAACATAGATGCAAAATAATGGAATACTATCCAAATTACAAGAAAATTTTACACCTTGACAAATTTAAAATTTGTTTTTTTGTATCACTGCAACGAATTACACGATGTTGACAGGGACGTAAATACCCCCCCCCCCCTCCTACGTAAATAATACATTTACAGATAACACTACTCAATTTTCTTCAAATATTAAATCGGCGCCAAATTACCACGTACGCTATTCACAAAGCAAAAAGAAAATACACCTTCTCCGTAATGCAAAAAATAAATGAATGAAAGATTAATAACCTCCAAGAGATGAACTTGGCATTAGATCATTACGGTAGCTATTAAATCGTATGAGTAGCTGTTAAATCATATACATAGATGGCTGGAGGTTCTGTAACTGTTAAATCGCGAATAAAGCTGCTAGGTCATATCAGTAGCTGGAGATTATCTGATTTTGGAATTTAAAACTTCTATCTATTTAAAAATTCGTTATAAAATCTAATTAAAATTTTGAAAAAAGGCCATTGAGATGCATTAGTTCAAGTATAGATGCGACAGTGTTGAAGACCCAGACCGTCCGACTCATCCGAGGGACTTGAGCATCTATTTGGATGGCCGGAGATGCAACAGTGTGAAAAAATTTAGTGCGGGGGATATCGCGCAGCATTGTGGATAAACAAACAGACAGATTCTTCATTTTATTATTATAGATTCACTGGGGGTGAAGACGATAGAAATGTAATGCTTAAAATGTCCCTGAGTTTGTGACAAGCGAATGAAAATATATAAAAAATGTTAGAAAATACAAAACCTAATCCAAATGCAGGAAAAATATGGGACAATTAGGAAGAAAATGGGGGGGGGGGGGGGTTAAAAATTAAAAATATTCTTATTTTGTGTCAAAAGATAAAGCGCATCACAAAATTATGAGAGGAAAAAAAATCATATTTGCAATCATTGGAAGATACGGCGGTAAAAAATGGAATATTTTTTAATTTTGGAAAAAATAATAAAAGAAATCATCTGAAAAGAATTTAGAGATACATGGGCCCAACAGAAACACAAGGAATGCTTCCAAATTCATTAAAAAAAGGGGGAGGGGGGTTAGAAATTAAAAATATGACTTTCGACTGGGGTAATAAAAATAGGGCGTATTAAAAATAAAAAAAATTCCATTTGTTGGAGAAAAAAGAACGTCAATCTTTCAGATAACTTCTTATAGACGGCGAAGGCTGAATGATTTGAGCTTCTAAAACATTAAAATATGCGTTTTAATGGGAAAAATCCTTTGAAACCGTGTCAAAAATTTTCTAAATAGTATATATACATTCGAATGTTATTTAAAAAAGTATAATAAATAGAAGTATGTTTAAATAATTCTTTAAACTAAATTTTAAGCATGGGAAGCTCAGGTTTTTAGCTTCAATGGACGTTACGCCACTGGGTGGAAGTAAGAGGAATTGATTTTCCCAATAGGGTCCCTATATGAAAAATGTAATTGATTAGTCAATGGGAGAGGGGGCGTACTGAATGTACTAACGGTAGTTAAATGACTACGAATAAGTTGCCTCAGATTATTCAACTAAAAATGCTATCATAAACGATTTATCACAAAATGATCATGTGCACAAGTTCATAGACTTACACTTTCTGTATTACAAATTCTATATACATCTCTCCCCTATTGGCTAAAATATCGCATTACTTTTCTGTAGAAGATATATTGGAAAACGAAAACCCGCTCTATTAGCTCTATCCATTCGATCGTCGAGTTCTTGGCTACGCCTAAATGTGTACAGAGGGATAAGGATAATAAATTGTGTGGGTAGAAAATAAAATCACAATATCAAATATGCATTTTACAAATTCTAAGACTGTTTACTTAATACTTTACCTAAAAGTATATTACAGTATAATTATAACTAAAATTGCAATTATACAAAAATAAAATAATATATACAGATTATTAAATGTATATCTAGGCAGAAATTTATATGCATGAACAAAAGAATTTATCAAATTGTTAGCTATTGTGCCTAGAGAATAAATTTATTAATCTACAAAATAGCTCTAAAAATTTTAGAATAACTTTTGCACTTTTAAGCAAATATTCATAAGAAAATATTTTACTTCCCAAAACCCTTTTGTATCTTTTTTTTATGTAAATCAAACCGGAAAAAATTATTAAATGAGATCATTCTACTCCCTCGTACAATAAATTGTCAATTGGTATAATTTAAAAAAGTTTTTTGGATGCGCCCACAAAAGCATTATATAGGTATTATTTTGGTACTTAAAATGAAAACATGAAAACATTTCTTTGTTTATCAATATTATTCTGTAGTCAATTGCATAATCTAAACTCACCAAAATATTAAATCTAATAATAAATCTATATTCAGCAAAAGACAGTCAACTAAGAAATTTTAGGAAAATACTTTAAGTAATAAAAAAAATTACCTAAATAGTTAGACTCTCAACAAAAGAAGAAATAAGACAGACATCTAAACAGCACGGCAGTGATATAACGCAATACTCTTAACACTTCTAGCCACTGTGCTATCTGAATGGAAAATGCTTCAGCTGTCTGTTCTCCAGCCAAGTTAAATGAGCTTCAGTAAATGACCAAAAGAACAACTATTCTTATGGGACGCTCCAGGGCTCCGGTCGGCATATTTTATGACATACAAATACCCTTTCTTTCTGCTCCTTCCAAATTTACATCCTTTTAGAAGTGCGATAGAGACCGCATCCATGTGTTTACAATTTGAATTTGAAACTAGGAGCAAATCGTGAGAATAGCCCTCGTGCTTTTTCGCAGCCGGTATTTGGGGACTCCCTCAGGGATTACAGGCTTCACTCAGCTGGAAGCTGTATAAAATCTAATAATCTCCTAACTGTTTGAGCGCACGTATTTTCCAGGTAAACTATACATTGTTGCAAAACAGACCTGACAGGAGAGAAAATGATTCTATAAAAAGTTACATCAATTTCATTTATATTAAAATGGCACAGAGTTTAATTTCAAAAATTTTTTTAATGCGCCCGCAAAAGCCATTCTTACTACAGGTAATTTTACTTCCAAATGGCCGCCCCTAATTTGGCCGCCATGGGCAATTGTCCACGCCACCAACGCCTTAAACCGGGTCTGTTTCTGTAAAGAATAAGGTTCAAAAATCAGGTCCCTTTATGCATGCACATAAACACCAATAAGCAGATTACGATATGACAACTCCCTTTGAAATATCGCAGGAAACACCAGCTGATAGCAGCAGGTGTTGTCACTCAGGGACTGTGTTCATAGGATTTTTTTATTGCAAGTATTTTAATTCATAAAACCAGAGGGCTCCGCCCCCTGCTAGTCAATCCCTGTAACTCACTTTGCGAGTAGGAGGCTTTGCCGCCTACTCGTTGAGCTTGTTTTGCGATTACTTACTGCTATGCAGACGTAATATGTCCACTGGGGACTCTCCCATGTTATCTGACATTCACCAGCCCTGGAGTATGAACCTTTTAAGCTGGCTAGTGCACATGACTCCCTATGTGCCCTATGCTCACAAAACCTTGCGTCTCCACTCTTCATTCACTGCTGCAGCCATGATGCACCTCTTAGGGCTTTGCCCCCTTATTAGCTGATGCTCACCAACTCCCTTAACTAGCTTTGCAAAAAATTTCACCAAACTCAACCCTCAGTTCACTATGCTTTGCATGAAACTCTTTTCATGAGTTTCAAGGTTTCGTCTCCTATTCCCTGGCGCTTGCTCAGCCTGCATTGCGAACTCTTTCATGCCACCTGCTGCTATTAAGAACGATTTTTACTGTATTACAAATAAATGGCAAAATTTCATAACTGTACATTTTGCTGTATGTTTGTAATACAGTCAGGGCCTGACTAACACAGTTGCATATGGGGTATCTGCCCTGAATCACCGAATTAAACAATTTCAACATAAAAAATTGATGCCTGCTTTCTCACAATATATATATGCTATCGAAATAGGTTTTCCCAGCAAAAAGATTCACTTTGGGGATATATAAGAATTAAGTGAACTAATTTAGCATGTTGCCAATGATAAGAAAGTTGCCAATAACTTAAATTCCATTAAAATATATAAGAACCATATTTTGCATACCATTTTCTAGAATACAATTATGTTTCTGAAAAATATTTTTGTTCATTTCATATATATATCACGCGGTGAAAGGGGGTCTCAGAGGAATGTTTGCACTGGGCCCCAGATAGGCTATGTCAGGCCCTGAATACAGTGACAAAATATTATGTTGTTTTCAGTATACAGAAATATATAATAAAATGTTGTGCAATATAACAGTTAAATCGTAATGTTCACGACAACAATAGTTGCAAAATGCTCAAATTTTCACTTCAGTACATAAAATTTGAATATCTCATTAACTAAATCGAAAATAAGAAAAGGACTCCATCCTGCAAAAATTCAACTATATAGGTACATGCCACCAAAAAATTCAAGATCTTCCTATTGCTAGTCCATCCAGGATGCGAACTCGCAGCTCAAATACTTTTCCTTTGACTTTGACATTAAATATTTCCTAAACTAAATTTTAAATCAAAAACGGTCTTTATCAGTGTATTACACCTAATACTTTTCTACAAATATACAAAATTTCATATTTTTGTATGCTATAGATTTTGCACTACATGACAGAGAAAGACGAGGAATGCGAAATTTGTCAAACAGCATCGGCAGCGGCATCAGCTACTTTTGTTTAAATACAGATAACAATTGAGAATTGAAGAGTCACACAATTACAATATTTGGCAAACATATTGTGTGATATTTTCACATTCTAATAAAAAACAAGTCAAACTGCAATGCCGGAATTTTAGTTAAACTACAACCAGGGGAAGAAATTGATTTTTCTGAACTGGAAATATGAACTGTAGTGTGCACAGGCATCACTTCAAAGTGTTGATGCATGATATCGCACATGTTTTATTCAGTTTATAGACCAATGTGTTACTTGATATTATCGTATTTAGATTTTCAGGTATTTCCAATTGTACTATTATTTCTTCTGTTTATATCTCAGTTTTCTTTTTGTGACTGAAATGTAGAATACTTTATTTTTTTTAGTGTTCTTAGCATTTCCCAAACAACAGCAATCTTGTGTTAACACAGTATTTAATCTTTCAGAATCCTAGGCAATATCGGGTCCACATTTTTTAGTCTCAAATATATGTAACTACAGAAAAATGACAATAGTTTACAATAAATTAATAAGCAGTGAATATCATTAGCTTGGAAAAATTATAGTTTACAATTTGCCAGTTTAGTAAAGTCTTTTAAAGTGATTTTTAAATCAAATGACATAAAAAAGAAAACTCTCCTACAAAAAAGCTTTTTTATTTTCTCATACTATTGTTTGAAAAAGTATTGTTTCCCAAGATTTTGAATTAGAGATTTTGACAATGAGGCTTGCTTATTTTGAGACCCAAACACATTTCAAACACACACAGTAAAGATGTCAATGTATGTGTGTGTATGTCTATAATATGTAAACATGACAACTTGAAAATGAATGCATGTACTGTCAAAAAATTTTATATGTGGATACATTATTTCAAAACTATATAGAATTCCAGTTAAATTTCAATAATTAGAATTCAAATTATTCAAAATTTAAGATTTTATAGCATTATTTTCTTTAGAAAACAATAAATCAAGAAACATAATGGTATGGGAAAATAATAATTGGCCTATATGAGAAATTGATAATTTGAGCAGTAATATAAATTTAAAGGGTTATAAAATGCTAAATATTGACACAGATAAGCTATATGCATTAAATTCATTGGCGTGACAGATCTATTGCCAAGTTGTGAAAATAATTTCATTAAAGAATATTAAGAAAATATTTTTAAATTAATTTGACACAAAAAAATCTAAAAAATATACATCTTTTTTGTCATCTGAAACTTATTGTGATACATGTGAATCAAAATACTGTGGAATATAAATAGCTGAGAAAGTAAGAGTAGAGACTCTTACTCCACATATTTTATTTTGATATACATGATACAAGTAGATAGTATAAATAATATTGACACTATTAAAATATATCGGATTAGCCCACGTTAGTATGTGTGTGTGGTAGTGAGTTAATTAAAGGTAATGATCTTGACACGAAGACAATCATTTGAAAATTAAAAAAATTAATATTTTTCATTATTTAAATTCATTAAAAAAAAGCTTCAAAAGGTCAAAATTTAAGACATTTGTATCTACGATTAAAACACTATTTCTTGGTTTAGAAAGTCACCTTTTTTTTAATGGCAGGTTCAGATCTTGACAAATTTTAATGGATATTTAAAATATATATACTTTTGCAGGTTAATACTCCTTTTGCGTGTTAACCTCTCAGGCTTTTATATTATGATATAAAAAAATTGATGTACCATCAACTACCCCAGAAAAAAAAATTTATAAACTTATCCGTTGATTAACTATAAATTTTTTAACCAAGCCATGTCTTAGATTTTTCACATTTCCCCAGGTACATTTTCTAGTTTAACATAATAGGATACTACAGCAGCTATGAAAGTCATAACCAATATTTTATTTTAAGGTCTATTGTCTCTGTACGGAAAGGTACAATGGAAACTGAAATAAAAGTTGTGAAAAATTGTGTTTTAATATAAATATCTACGTCTTTTACTTCATTTAGTGCCCCCAAAATGTTGATACCAAGATTTGTGCATAAATCAGGTTCTGGAGAAATTTGCCAGTAGGCTTGTTAAATTTCTTAGTCACAGCATATGACTCTTCTTTTTGAAACCACTCAGTAAGTAAAGAATTTAGGGCCACTTATGAAATAAGAATATTGAATTTGTCAGGGTCACTTTATATTGCCAGTCTGCAACTGAATGTGGTTTAGAAATAGTTTATATGCTTTGTATAATGCATTTGGTTTAAAAGACAAAATATTTTTTATCATGGTTTAGTGGAAAGAATGTAGGTGGCTTACCTTTAAAATATACTGTCCTCCAAAAATTAAGCATGAAACAGTAAATCAAGTATGATTCATGAAGTTCTGCATCAATTGATTACAAATTTGACATAAGGATCTTGTCATGAAACCTTCACAACATCACAGTGCCATATGTGAAAACATGATGGGCAAAACTCAATTTGTATGTGAAGAGAACACTCACTCATTGTGTTTGGCTGCAAATCACATGCTCGTGACACCCCTGTAAACATGCTCTTCTGGCTCTTGAGCCAAAAATATATAATCTTTTAGTATTTCTGTATAGAGACCTCTTGTATGCAGTATTTGCTACACAGTATTGGTTGATATTGGTCTTCCTATGGCTGCAGGAGCAATTATCCATAGAGTTGGTGCTGTTGAGTGGCAATCACATCTCGTCAGTAAAGTTATGTATTGGTAATTGGAAGGTGTTGTGACCCCTAGGGTATCTTGAAATAGGTTTTTTGGTACCTGTTCCAGTCATTTAAAATTGTGCCCACAAACAAGAAATGTTGGACACAATAAAACTGTCACCTCCATGATAGATTCTTCAACTTTACATCTCCCAACAGCATGCCTACCTCTATGAATTGCCCATACATATTCCTTGGATTATGTTAAAATAAATGGTTACTTCAACTTTCTACAAAAATTATCTTGTTGCAAATTAAGCTATAGATACAAATTAATCATTTTTGCTGAATGCCTATTTTACATACTTGGAGCAGAGCCAGTCCCTTTATGGCATGTGTTTCAATATTTGCATATTCTACCCAAAGACCACATTAAGATTCGCCCAACAATATCCATGCATGTGTTTTCTATCTGAGAATTTGCATTTCATTAACTTTTTTTCTAACTGAAATGCAAAATGCAATACATTCAGTGGTGATAATTTTTTAATTATCACAGAAATACCATAATTTATTTTACTTGAAATCTTAAAACTTCATCGAAAAAAAAAATGAACTTTATTCAAACAATGTCATCGAAATATAAATCGCCTGGTTCTCTATGTAAAAGCAGTGAAAATTTCATTCATACATTTTTATTCCAGACTCCAGAGTTAAATAATTGTGACTGAAAAAAATTCAGCAATTCTTATACAACTCATCTTTCCAATCACTTGTTTACATTCTGCATCCATTAAAATTAGGCCTCATAGAAATAATCAAATTTGATGATCATTTAAACTAAAAAAAATTGTAATTGTGTTGGTGCAGAATATAGATGCACAAAAATTGAACAAAAATAAAGCATTCTTAGGACAGATGCAACACAAAATATAAATTTAAAAGAACTTTAAAAATCACGATTTTTACTCAATGAAAAAAGATGGACACCATATTTTATTTTGAAGTGGGTCATGTGATCTCTTCATATTATATGGGTGTAACTATTATTTACAAAACTACCAAACATATTTTGCTGAAATTTTTTTTATATATTTTATGGGATAATTTGAATATTTCCTAAAACTTTTGAAGCAATTTGTGAATTTTAAATTTGCTGAAAAAATGTTTAAAAAATTAGGTTCCATTGGGTTCAATGTATTTCATTTTTTCAACCTGGGTTCAATCCAAAAGTAATTGGGTGTTATTATTCATTTACATTCCCATATGTCCCACAGAGCATCTCAACAACATACTAAAATTTCATTTAGATAAAGTAATTTTTACGGTAATTATCATGCGAATGGGCAGACAGAATGAACAAAGTCATAAACACTTTTTAAACAGTTAATGGGTACAAAAATATTACCCACAAATTACATTTTAGAAAACAATTTTATAACATCATATAAAAATTAAAATCACACCCCACTAGAAAACAAGTGTGCCTGTAAAGGGGAAGCATGCTGCACAGTTAAGGAATATTTTGTGTAAAGCAAAGCATTGCAAAATCTTCCTGTATAAAGAAAGAAAATTATCAGAGTAAAATGAATAAATAAATCACTCAATTTCATTGTTATTCTTTTTAATAAAATTTGATTGATAACACTGTCAATCAGAGTTGAACAAACAATGAGTGAATATGAAACATTGAAATGATTGTCTTGAACAGAAGCGTAACTAGGCAGTAAGATGCCCAAGACAGATAAAATGAGTCTCTTCATTATTGCACAAGTTACACTAAATAAATTTTTGTGCCTCTTATGCATAAACTCAAAGGAAAAAACAGTTCTCATCTACATTCCAAGCGATGGCAAAATAGATGTTTTCATTTTTAATTAAATCTAACAGAGACCCAGGTCACCTTTTCCTAGTTATGCTACTGATCTTTAAACTGTTAAAATGTACATAGGTGTTTAGAACAATGATATATATAGGTGTGTGTGTTATTTTCTATAATACAAAGAATATTATACCAATGGAGAACAAACAGCAAATCAAAAATTACAGCAGTGCAAAAAGTTATTTAAGTCAATATGAACATACATATAGGGAAAAAGAAGAAATACAATGTTGTGTGCCATTTGAAATACAGATACACGTATATAAAACCTATGTATGTATATAAATACATACAGCTATACAAACATATACAAATACATAAGTGCATCTAACGAGATGTGTATGCAAGTAAATAAACACAAAAATGCCTTTTGGTATAAAAACACAAAATATTGAAGTGCTTTTATGTGGCAATAATTGTTTACTAAAATTTAATTAAGAGTAGATTTTCTAATGAAGTTTAAATTAATTTTAGATATAATTAGAAATAGAATAAGTAGAAAGAAAATTCCTTTAATACAAAAAAGAAAAAAAATATTTTCTACAGCATAAACTATTTGCCATAGAAACAAAACTTTTCAAGCATTTTATTTTCATGATTTGAATAAGGTATATTTTTACTTTCAGTTCTTCCTGTGAAAACAATCATCTTTTTAATTTATAATATAAATACATATATAAAATAAACAAGATGAGAAAATGGACGGAGTACAGGAAATATACTGATCTATCATTAATATATGAAATTTCATAATACAGAATTTGAAGCTAGTAATTAAGAAACAAACAAAACCTTAATTTTAAATAAAAATATTTAATAAAGTAGTTTATAAATTTATGAGAAAAAAAAGAATACATAATTTGGACTAATAAGCTGAAATTAATTTATATTTTTAAAAAATTGCAAAGGTTTAAAAATATTTTTCAAGAATCAACCATAAGTATAAAATAAATTTTGCTGTTATTAAGCAGAGTTCCCCCAGGCAGTTTTGGAAGAGCACAGTGCACTGCCTGCCCTTTTGTTACCCAGGTATGTTGCCCACCTACTTGCTCTTTGTATCAATTTTCGGAGCAGGCAAAATTCTCTTTTGGAGCAGTATGAAGTGTTTTGGAGTAGATATAAAACTCACTTTTGGAGCAGATTTTTCCAAGTTAAAAAATGAGTGCCCATGTAATTTGATAATATAATTTACTTTTTCTGTTTCTAGAAATGTATAAAATAGAGTATATTTTTAATTAATTTATAAACTAGCTGAAACTTGTTTCGAATCATTGATACACACTTTTATACCCACTACCCTTCGAAGGGGTAAAAAACAAGTTTCAATGAGATTTTTTAAGGTGGGAAAATTTGAAAAAAGAAAGAAAATTTTCTTCATGACTGTGATTATCAAAGCACAATTTATTTTTTTGTACAAGAATAAATAAATGTGCTAGATATATAAATTTATTACTATTTCATTTATTGTTTATTCAATAAGAACATACTTTTAAATAAACAAGTAATAAAAATAAATAAATTTAAAATAAACACATAATAAAACAAATTTTACAACTTCAAAAACTGAAATTTTGTAAAACAGAGAAAAATAAATGCTTTAGATTTACAGCACAGCAAGGGAATGCCTATTGCTAAAGAGCTAACTTTTATACTATTTGGTAAATTGTACAAAATATTTCTTAAAGCCCGAAAATAAAAACTGAATTGCACTATTTATATGAAAATAGTTAAAAAAATTAACCTTTAAAATTCACCAAAATATGAAAATAAGCTAGTTTAATCAAGCTAATGTGCAATAATAAGGGGGTGGACATGGATGGAAAAATATAATTGTGTACTCTCAGCAACGCCAAAAATAAAGACTGAATTGCACAATAGTATTATTTATGCGAATATAATTCAAAAATTAACCAAAATATGGAAATACGTTAGTTTAGTCAAGTAATGTGCAATAATAAGAGGATGGACATGGATGGAGGTAATTGAGTACTCTCGGCAACGCCTGAGATAATAAAATCTGAATTGTGCAATCATAACTTTCATACAAAAATAATTAAAAAATTAACCTTTAGAATAAACCAAAATGTGAAAATAAGTTAGTTTAGGCAAGCTAATATGCAATAATATGAGGATGGACATGGATGGAAAAAGATAATTGGGTACTCTCGGCAAAGCCAAAAATAAAAACTGAATTGCGCAATCATACTATTTATACGAAAATAATTTAAAAATTAACTAAAATACGAAAATATGCAAGTTCAGCCAAGCTAATGTGCACTAATAACAGGATGGACATGGATGGAAAAAGATAATTGAGTATTCTCGGCGACGCCCGGGAATAAAAACTGAATTATGCAATCGAATAATTTAAGAAAAAAAAAAATTTATTTAGTAAAATAATTGCTTTTTTGCACTATAAAGATAAAATAGCTTTATAGCTCTGATATGGAATCATTACAAGATGAAAGTGGATGCAAACTGATACGAACGCTCAGCAAAGCACTGAAAAATTAATTGAATAGTGCAAGTTTTCATCCGTAAATTTGCACATTTTAAGGAAATAAATGAAAAAGTTGATCCTAGAAAATATTCCTAAAGTACCGAGGTATGTGCATGAATTTTGGAAAATTTGCGGAGAATTTTTAATATTCGCCGAATTGGTGCAAAATATACGGAAAATATAAAAATTGGCGCAATTTGTATCACAGTACTAGATTTGGTGCAGGTGCAACATCCCTGGTTACCAGAACAGTGCCCTTTTGTTAAGAGAGCAATGTTTGTGTCCTCAAAAGAAAAAGCAACCAGTCTTTGTATGACCTCAGCTAAGTCCTAGAGCCCTTTCTCTATCTTCAATACCTTAAATTTTTGATCCTATGTTATCTCCCCACCTCCTTCAAAGAAAGAAAAAAGATTAAGCTGTGGAGTGATCTAGTGTCAAAGAAAAGAGGATTAAGATCCTCCACATTATTTCTTTCCTATATTAAAAGAAACAAACCTGAAAGGGGAAGATGAAGCACTTACATTCCTTCTTCTACCTGATAAAAACTTTTAAAGTAGTTTTTTTTTCAACTTAAATTTCTGTTAAATTAGTCCATGATTGGTATGCATTTGAGGTAAAAAATTCTGAAAATTTAAACTTTATAAGCATTTTTGCTCTGAAACCCATATTTAAAAATAGAGCTCTCCGGATTAGTGTTCTTTGTGCCATTTGCAGGAAGATGTTTATGTTGATTGAGACAATTCAGTTAAACTAGAGGGTGATAGGAAAGGGGAGAAAAAGTTGTTAGATTAGCATGGTGGTTCTTCAATTTCTGCCAGCTTTAATGAAATATGGGATAATTTATTTTATTTATATTATTTATTAACTGACTTTGACAACCAGTCACCAACCCCAATGCTTTTTGAAAAATCTAAGTAGGTTTCTTGCAATAGCTGTAGACTGCATACCCCTGCTACAATCATGTAAGTCACGGCTAATAGTACTTCCATTACAATTCATGCAATAAGCTATCAGCTGTGTATCTGACCACAGCCACCCATAGGGAGTGTCAGACAACACTCAAGCAGTGGGGCCTGGACCTCATAATAAATTTTAAGAAAGAAGACAGGAAAAATGAACAAAAGGGGAAAATGAAATATGAAGGGGGGGGGGGGGGGACGAAGCCCAGAAATAACAATAATTCCATTACATGTAATAGCGATATATATATGCTGCGTGGATGCATGCAAATCATGTAGTATTGCAATAACTATTATGCATATGCCCACTATGCAGGCTTATGATTAACAGATCAGCCCATTGCATGAGAGCATGCAATCCATATAGCAGATTTAAAACACAAAATAAATTCCCTTATATTAGCGGATTCACCTTTGACTGCTCCACAGACACATGCAATAAAATAATCAAGCGCATTTAATAACGATATACTCGCTGCAGGAATGTATCATAAAGTAGTTGTTGATTGAGTACAGACCCACAGTGGGCGCTCACGGTTTAAAGATATAGCTACTGTGTGGGTACATGAAATCAGCATACGTTATATGCATTATTCACAATTCTGGTCGATGGAATAATGATCAATATAGCAGATAGACTTTTGCTAATTCATATTTCTTCAGCATTTGATAAGGTGATTGGAATTTTATTTAGTTGTTTAAATCAAGTCTTTTTTTTTTGTGATCAATATATAACAACAAACAATTAAAAATATTTTTAACATTTAAATGTATTTTGTGACTGTAAGATTATCAAACCTCATTGATTAATGAGAAAGTACTAAAAATCACAATTTAATATTCTCCTTTTTAAATTTAATAAATGTTAATTTATATAAATTCAATAATTGTAATTGTTAATGAACCCAAATGCCCAAGATTATAATTACATTTAATATACAAATAGCATTTTTTCATTACTAAATTTGTTCACAGCAAAAGAAACCTTTTCATCAGTGTTACATAACTTAGTGGCAGTGGTTCCAGTCCGATAAAGCCAAAATAGTTTTGAATGAATGAAATTTTGTAAAATAAAACTTCAGTAAAGTTCAATAAATTTATTTGAATTTTTCAAACTTATACTATCATTCAAAGGCTTTCAAAACGCTATAATTACTCGCTAACTGTTTATAGCTAGCTAGTACTTTTTTGTTTTCCCTCCGATTTTATCTGGATACTCCGACCATAGACTTCATGTTAAAATATAAAATTATTTTACTAACTTCTTTTTTGGTACATAAATTAAACTTATCTGATAAGATTTTACATTCATGCTAATCTATAAACTTGCCTGGAGGTACATAAATATGTACTTGAATACGTATATTTTCATTTAATTTGTTCAAACCTCACCAATCATTACACATTTTTAGAATCCCTAAGTTCATTTAACGTCCTAATATTTTAAATAAAATAAAATTATCTCATGCTTATGAATAAATATTTCACCAAGGACTAAGTAAAAGATTGAGCTGCAACAATCATGACATTTTAAGTAAATTATAGCTTGCTCACACATTGGAAAATAAATATTAAAATTATAACCAATATACTTAGAACACTAAGAGTTCATCAAAAATCCAATTATATACACTTGTAGGGCCTTCAAAGAGCATATTGCTCACAGATAGCACTTTTAGTTTTTGAGATATAAGCATTACAAACTTGAAAAAGAGAAAATTTTCACTCTTCTCCAACTTGACAAAACAATTATGCAAAAACTATAAGAGCTTTTATAAAATATAAATAGAGATTTAGCAACTATATTTCCTAATGCATATTTTTGTCATATACTATTTATTTCTGTCTTTTATGGTTCTGAAGATATTTTGAGTGAAAGTAAAAAAAAAAAAAAAAAAAAAAAAAAAAAAAAAAAAAAAAAAAAAAAATTTGCTTGGATAGATACTTTTTAAGTTTTTTGAAATACAAGTTCAAAATATTACAAAATTGAAATTAATTTTATATATTCACAATCTGGATCCTATTTCTGACAAAACAAAAAAATATATTTGCATTTATGTCAATTAGATTTGGAGGCATAAGTGCCCAAATTGTTTACATTTTCTGCAACAGAAACCCCAAGTATGTTATTCATGCGAAAAAAATGTTTTTTTTTTTAAATAGTACCCGTTTTTCGGTAACAGCACCCTGCCCTTTTTTATCCTGGGGGAAACTCTGTATTAAAAAATAATAGTTAACTGAATTAGAATAATTAACACATTTTTCTACATGATACTGATGGATACATAAAAAGTATGACTTCAATAACATACACTAGACTGCAAACTCTCTCTCTTGGAAGGCTATCATAAAATGAGGCATTTAAAAGCAAATCTGATTAACTCCACAAAATTTAAGCTGAGAAAACATGAGCTTAAGTTTAAAGCTCACAGTTCCTTACAGGGTTTGTAAGGAGGAAGTTGGTGCTGAATATCAGTTATTATGTGCTTTACCCAGGGCTAGATTTATACATTTGAGGGGGGGGGGGGAGCTACTAAACTGTAAATGGTCTACCATTAAAAAATAATTATAATAAAATACAAATTTATAACTCTCCAAAACAAGCCTTTTGTAGTATTTGATTTATATGTTCAATTTAAAAAGTTCGCTAAATTTTGCATTCAAAACAAATAGACATACTCACAACAATATGTTGTAATTTTACTTTAAACTTCATCATCAATGACTCAACAGTCTACTGTTGGCCTTAGCCTTTCTAAAAGATCCATCTTCAAGAAAGATCCATCCAAGTGATTTCTTTTGGAGCAAAGCTTCTCCAATTTTAAACTTTAACACCTCAAAGTCAATCAGTCTCCACAATCAATCTATCTCAATTTCAGTCATTCTCTACCCTGATCCGTGTGGACATACAATTTTTCTTTTTCATACTATTGTTATCCATTAATAGCAAATGCCTTGTCCATTGCATTCTGTTAATTTTAATATATTTGATTAAGCCAGAATATTTATATAATTTGTATAGTTTGAAATTGTATCATCCTTTCTAAATACCCTTTTCCTGAATTCCATCAAAAATATTGCACAAAACATTTTGCTTAAAGATACAAAGAGCTTCTTCATCATATCCTGTGAGAATCCCGGTTTCTGAAGCATAAATTAAAGTAGGTTTTATAAGTACTTTTTGTAATTTTGCTCTTTTCCAAATCAGGTGTGATATGAAGAAATATCTTGAAACAGCAATTACCATGAAAACAGCAATTTACAGCATAATTCGTTTTTAGATTTTTAAACTAATTTTATTTTATAGTTTATTTGAGATTCCAGGTAGTTAAAATGCCCGACAGATTCAAATTTGTACAAACCAGTCTCAAATATGAGGGGAATGGACCCACATCTTGTAAAACAATTATTTAGTTTTGCCTTGGTTAATTTTCAGATGCATTTTATCAGCAATGCTTTCCAAGGCAAAAATGGCCTCCTTCAGATATCATTAGTGGTTTTGGCTGTAATATTGATGTTATCCGCATATTCAAGAATTTGAATACATTTGTGGTAGATATTTCCTTTAGTGTTGATATTAGAATGTCTAATTACTTTTTCCAAGGCTAGCTTAAGAAGTAAACAAGCAAATGCATCTCGCTATCTAACACCAGCTACAAAATACTACAAAACTGAAACTAAGTATGTCTTGTCTTTTGTTTTATATTTTTATTCTTTGGATTTTGAACCATATTGGTCTAGCCTGTTCTGGGCTAATAGAAAGCTACATGCTTTGGGGAATAACTTGAGAACAGAAGCAGCTAGAAAGTTTAAATTTGCTACTCTTTGTCTATCATGATATATTTACTTTGGATTTTGAATCTTACCAGTATAGTCCTTCCAGAGCCCGCCATAAGAAAGTACATGTTTTGGGGGAAATTTAAGCGAGCAGAAAACAACTTTTAAAGATCCACACAAACATTTATTTTAAAATGAAGTAAAAAAAAAAAAAATTAAAATCATTTTATTTGCTAATTTTGGTTCCTGGTTTTATGTCTCTCCAAATTATTTTATCACACTTCACCACCAATGGTCAAAATGTTAAAAATATTGTGTGGAATACATTGAAGCTCTATATTTGGGTCACTTGTTTCTCCTTCAAATTAACTATTGTTAAATGTCATCAATTTCCAATGATGAAAGTTTTAGTAGTTTTCTATTATGTTGCACCACAGGAAGTTATACTCATCAAGTGACAAAATAAAAACTCAGTATAAAGAAAAATGCTAATGAATAAATATTTCCTCAAATAAATCGAAAAAAGAAATAAACAGACTTAAATCAATAAACACTTCTATTCATTGGGTCAGTTATTTTATGAACTATGTAAATTTTAAAATTCATCATTTGAATGACGAGACTCCTAGAGAAAGGGGGGGGGGCATGAAGTGGCTGCTTTCCTATTTATGGTAGATCTGGCACTGGCTTTGCTTGATGATGGTGCAGAGGACATGATACAAGTAGTCAAATAAAGACCTATGCATTCCCAGTGGTATTAGAAGCAACCTCTAACTAGTTTCAATAGAAGACAATAATGTTTACAGATGAGGAATTGCACAAGAAGAAAATTGAGAAAATTTGATAGAACTATTTTATAAATTTTACTATTAATCTAATGTAAAGAATTTAATACCAAAGTGAAAGGGGTGGTTCAATTAAGAAATTATGCAGGTTTCATCCTATTGAAATTATGACACTCTAGTGCAGTATTTAAATGATCTATTATCTAATCAAACTCAATGACTGCTACAATCTAGTTGGATATGGCTTCTAAATGCCTCATTGGTACTAAATGTGATAAAAGAAAAAGCATATATATAAATAAATAAAATAATGCAAGATATTTTAAGTAAGATTTGAAATGAATGAATGAAATTACTGAAATTTTCTGGAGAAAAGTGGCAATATTAGTTTAAGAATTAGTTTTTAATCATGTATACGTGGTGCATATATATGTTGAGATTCTGAGTTTTCAGCATTACTGTGGCTAAATCAACACTTTTAGGTCAATGGTAGAAATTTCTGAGAAAAGAAGTAGGTATTGATACCTGCAAAAAAGGGGTGCCACTTTAAGTATTTTGTGTCCTAAATAACGGATTGATGGCCGAACATACTTTTTATGGCAGTGCATATCATAAAGAGTTCTAAAAATATGGTATGATTTTAGTGCAAATTTTTTGTTTTATAAAAATATATAATACAGATATTACTATGAAATAAAGATTTTGCTTTTTAATTAGATAAAAATACTTTCAATTTCTGAGTATTTATTAATGAAGTATTGTTGATAGACAAAAGTGCAAGAAAATAATTCCTAAAATACATCTAGGTTTTGACTTTTGTTACAACATATTATACTGCAATATATCTATATTACAATTTCTTGATATGAAAATGCAATTTGTTCTTACTACAAAGATATATTTCCAATTTTGATTCAATATGTAATATTTTAGCTTACACTCGATTTAAAGTCTTGTAAAGAAGACGTAGATTATCTTGTGCACTCTTCATATCTGGCTTTAGTCTTAATGCAACTTTATAGGCAGTTTCTGCTAAATTATATTTCTTCCACCTGTGGTATAGGACACCTAAAACAATAATGATATTATTAAAATGAAAATAGGACAACAAAATATTGTTAATAAAAATTAACATGTACCTTATTAAGCTTTCTTAACACATTGAATGCCATGTGAGTTATATTTAACTAATGCTGTGTTTGATCAAGAGGTTGCATAAGTTAAATATAACTCCAATAACAGATTAGATTCTATTTTCTGTGAGTTGAATACACTTCACATTAATGCAAATGCAGACACTTTCTGCATGGCTTCCCAGACAAATTACCAAGTTGGCTCAGATAAACTGATTTTTGGTATGCATTGAAATGAAGACACACTTTTAGGTGAAAATTTTTTCCACATTCAAATAGTCTTCAATACTGATAAATCTTGTATATTTTTAAAGCAAATCAACAATAAAAATATGTGGCCTAAAGGGTGGGGCTATTTTTTCTTTTTCTAATGTGGCAGCCAATGTGTTAAATACATAATTCTGCGATGTTTTCATTTTAATTATTTTGGGGCAACTCAGGGTTTGAAGAAATAATATATCAACTGTTGTATATTAATATTACAATGATAAAAATTAATAAATATTATCGACTAATACCAAAATTGGATACACATTTTTTTTTAATATAATAGCTATAAGTTGAACACCCCCTTACCCTTGTAAAATTAAAATAAGGAATAAAGTAAACATACAACTAATTTAAATTCATTTAGAATACTATTAAAGATCAGATGAGATATTTGAGCTGTGTTAAAAAAACTCATCGATGCTAAGCCATAATATAAATATTAAATGCTTATATATTTTATAAACATTATGTTTTTCAGTCATAGAATTTATTATTGATCTACAATAGTAAATATTAGCTATCAGTTTATCCAAATTTAGTCAGTTACTTTTCTTATAAATTTAAAATAGATTGTAACACTTCAAACATTTCCTTTGCAATTGCACTTATCAGGTGTAATGAATACAATAAAATCATAAGACCAGTTTTGATTCTGTCTAACAGGTATGAAACTAATCACATGTTTATAGATATGAATTTGCCATGTTCAAAGCAATAATGCTACTATTTCCAGATACAGTTATGCAGAAGTTTGGTAAAATCTAAAAAATGATTTGAGAAATCAAGGAAGAGGTGGAAATCTAATTTGAAGAAAGAAAAAATATAGCACTAAATCCAAACCATTATCCTGCAAGAATATAAACAATCATTTTAGTGGTTGAAATAGGGATGAAAAAAAAAAAAAAAAGAATGAGTGTTGTGTGTGTGTGTGTAAGGGGGGGGGGAGGGTATTTTTATATTAAAGAATTATATTATTGAAGTGCAAGTTAATTTTTTTAATTTCTGTTTATTTCATTGGTATATACATGATCTCAGAAAAGCGGGGTCATGGATCAAATGGGAGGCAGATTACAAGGCTGGATTGCATTTGCCAATATGGACTTTAATTGTTCAACCAATGAGCATTATGATCCTCTGTCCCGCTTATGTCACTAACAGATTTCATGCAATCAGACTTGAAATACTTTACCAAATATTTGCTGTGCCAAACTAATGTTTCAACGTATTTGCTCTATAAATTTTTTTATTGCATAATAGAGTCAATAAACGTATCCCTCTATATACGAGCTCAATTTGAAGATTGGTTTGGAAATAATCATTTGTTTTAGTCAATGGTGGGTTACAATAATACATATAGCCATAAAACAAATACACAAAACGCAGACAACCAAAAAGGAAAGATTTGTGCTACAAGATGGAATAAAGGCCTATCTAAGTCTGGTTTTTAAATGATCCTGAATCAACAATTTTAATGAGCTAAAGGGCATGTCAGTGTGAGAGATCTGTGCAGTAGTTGCAAATTTCTCAGCTAAAAGCTTAACCTTTTTGTTACCTGTGACCCTGCAGTGGTCAAAAACCCATTGTAAAGCAATGGTTTTGTTTTTTGAAAATATGTTCATGAGACTCATTTAACTTTTCTTGATTGCTGCAGACTAGGGAACAACAGGAAAGTTAATAGCCTGCAGGGCATCTTTAGAATCAAACAGGATAACAGCTTCTGAAAATTGCTGAAGCTGACACTACAGTTGAGATAAAGCTATTCACAAAGCTTCAACCTCTCCGCTCCACCCAGTTGGAGCATAAATACAAAAGAGATTGTAAAAGACCTCAGCTCCAGCATCAATACATCCATCCATATGTGAACCATCAGTAAATACAGGAAATAATCTGGAATTGATCCCCTTGATCTTTATATATGTTAACCACATTATTGATTTGGAGATCACTATATAACAGGGGTCAAAGGTTTTGTGCTATGTCCTAGATATATCGTTCATGTATGGTATAAGATTTTAAAGTAGAAAATGGGGGCATATTTTTTTTGCGGAAAAAACAAAGAAGATAATCAAGAACTGAGACATTTTAGCATATATTTAAAAAGCTTTAATGCCTGAAAAAAGGATCTGTTTAGGAAAAAAGAGTATTAATATTAACACTAGAACGACGGATATTTTGAACTATCTAGAATGACCGGCAGTGGCCAATTTGATTGCCATAGAAAAAATACAACATACCTTTGATTCAAAACCAAAACATCATAGTTACAGCATTTAGGATGTTTTTTTGACATATTTTTTGCAATAAGCTTTATATCCCGACGTTTTGAGATTCAAATCTCCCGGAAATAGCGGTGCTTTGATCCAATATTTTCCACTCAGTACCATCTTTGGCACGAAGATTTGCTGAAGTAGAGGTATTGAACTGAAGGCGAGTTGAATTGGACGTATCGTTACCATCAGTCTGTTTGCTCCTCTGAGGTGCTGACGCTGTGCTCTGCAATTTCATTTCCATCAGAAACTACAAAATCTGCATCACTATCACCGTCGTTATCACTGGAATTCTTGTTAAGTTGTTGCAAAAGTGCTAGACACTCATCAGTAGTCAGTAGCTTCCTATGAGACATTGTGCCAAAATTTTATGCAATAATTTACATCGAACACGGGCACAGTTGTTCATCCTTGAAACAGAATAATGCTAAAAAGCTGATGCAATCATTCTTACAGCTTACAGTAGCGCAATGCCACAGTCGGATTGCATCATTGTGTGAAATCCCTCTAGTGGTCATTTTGACCACTGCCGTCGTTCTAATTTTCTTCTGTGCTTTCAATAACTTTAAGAAAATAAGAAAAGTCATAAAATTTCAATGGGCCGGGATTAGCCATTTTGGAGGAATCGTTTCTCAAAGTAGTTATGTGGTCAAAATGACCGCTTTCGTCATTCTAGTGTTAGCCCTATATAAATGTACCAAGAATTATGAACAAGAATATAAATGAATTTTTTTTTATATATATATAATTTTATTTGGGTAAAATAACTTTGATGTGTACAACAGTAAAATAATTTATAAATAACCAAATACTATTTGCAGCAATATTTTATAGTATGTAGAATATTATTTACTATCTTACAAAAATGAAATTCAATGCTTTAAAATTACTAGATTAGATAAGGTACAGTACACTCTTAAAAAAGGAACATAAACTTTATTCAAAACATACCAAGATTTGTATGATATGTAGGATTTTGATCATTCAATTTTATAGCCTTTATAAAATGCTTTTCAGACTCTACATATTTTCCAGCTTTGCCCAGTGTATTAGCTAAATTAAAATGTAATGAAGCTTCAGAGGGTAGATGTTGCAGAGCTTCCCGGGCCACTGTCTCAGCTTTAACCAAATCACCTGGAAATAATGGATTGAAAATTTTCATATTTTCATTTTAATTTAATAGTTCATAGCATTTTAAATCAAAGATTCAATCAAAATATGAGAGTACAATATTTAGATGTGATATACTTTGGAGGGTTATTATTAACTACTGTAAGAGCAGGAATGTATTTCAGAATTTAAAAGATAATATTTACTGCATATGAACTACATACTAAAATTTAATATATTTGGAGTTGCTGTAGATAAATCTAGTTATAGAAAATGCTAATTTACCATAAAAGATTGACTGGCATAAATAAGGCTTAATATGCATTTATGTCAAAAATTGATGTGAATCTCCTAGTAGCGATACATGTATAAAAATTATGTTATTCTGTATCAATATGACGGATGAAGTGAAAGTATTTACTTTTTGTGACAATATTAAAATACAGTGATGATAAAACTAAAATAACTTCTTTAAAAGCATAGGTGCCGAATTTTCAAAATCTCAGTGGGGACACAATCAAATAAAGTTATAAAATACATAGTTAAATTAACTTATAATACTTCCTTGAAGAAAGCAAGCATATGTCAGTCAGGTGATTAAAATTGTTTTGAGGGCATTATAAGACCCCTACTTCAGGTAAAAAGAACAGTATGTGCATTTAACAACCACTAAGAAGGAACTGTCTATAGAATGGCAATCTTGATCTGAAGAAAGGAGCTAATAATGCCACCGAAGCAACTGTAGTCCCTAACTGACATATGCCTGCTTTTTCTAGGAAGTCTTGTAAATTATTGTCTTACAAGCAGCAGTTTTGGGGTGGGATAACCCAGTGGTTAAGGCATGGGGATTATATTCAGAAGACTCGAGTTCATATTCCCGCTCTGTTCAAACTGTCCCCGTGTTCATGCGAAGTATAAGTACACTAAATCTATGAGTTCAAAAGTCCTTCTGAGAGGTTGGTGGCAGGGGAAGAAGGGTACTATGTGGATGTTGCCCCAACTGGGTTCTGGTCTAAATTGGGTGGCATTGTCCCAGCGGTCTAGACAGATATCTTACACGGTCCCTGTGGATGCCTCCTCCACTGGGTCCGGTCTAAATTGGGTGGCACTTCCCGGCCGTCCAAACAGTTACCTTACACCTTTCTGGTAGGTCGGACGGTCTGGGTAACAACAACAACCCTTGGTTAAGTGGGACAGCCTGAGTTGAAAAAAATAAATTAGCAGTTTTATTTAGTGTATGATAAAATTATACAAATATCCTTTTAAGCCTGTACCATACTACTTTACCAATTATACAACTTGAGCTCATAGACTCCTGAACTCACTCTCTCATTGACGCACCAGATACTATATTGTCTACGCATTCCATTTTCCCTTCAAAGAGCAATTGGGTGTTGAAAGTGCATGTGTGTGTGTGTCTGGGGGGGGGGGGGCTACAAGGTACTACAAGTTTTCATAACATAATGCTCTCAAGCATATTGTTAATTACCCCAAATGCCCCATACTAGATCCGGATATGGCTGGTGGGATCTCTGAAGATTTCTCGGTGGGTCGGATCCATTGCATTTAATTTTTTTGTTATCAATGATGTGCTACATAATCAGCCGAAGTTGAAAAGGACAATCATGACTAGTTTCTTTTGGGTCAATCTTGAAGCTAGTATATGTGCTTAGTCCACATCCATTGGGGTAAATTATGATAAAGTTTCAAAACATTAAAATCAAAGTTGGAGTTAGAATATGTGACGAAACCTTAAGATTTCATCACATATAAATTAATATGAATCTGGATGTCCATGCCATCAGCTGTGTAAGATATGTAAAAATAAGTTTCATTAAGAAAACATAAATGTATAAATGAAGAGCTTGAAGCAGCAACATGACTAACGACATTTTTTTTACCAAACTGGGATTTTCTCATCAAATGACACCTCTGTATGCAGCTATTTCTGGAAAAATCCCATTTTTGTTAAAATTGTAGAATTGCCATTTTTCACCAAGCCCTTTAAGTGAAATATCTAATACAGTTATATTATTTAATTCAAGAACTTATCAGCCCAACTTTGTAGAATGCGAATTTCAAAATTTGGCATAAATCGCTAAACATTTGATTATGGTTGCATTTACTCACAAGATCTAGATTTGTAAACTTTCAGTCAAATTTTGGGCAAATATACGAATCTCTTGGTGTTTGAAGAGTTTAAGAAGAAATTCCCTATTTTTTTTGCCCTTTAATTTTCTTGGCAACCATGGCCTACATTTGGCCCAAAATTTTATATTCTAATATTGATATGTTTTAAATGCATTGTGCTTTATTTATTTGTTGGCAATATGGAAAAGATTATCTGACAATATCCTGAAAATCAGCATTTATATATGATCCTCATTATATTTTTCTTTACTGTAAAGGTAATTTTAAGTTTTGCAATGTTTGCACAGCCAAAAATTTTATTAGTAATTTCATGTTTTATGCAGGAAAATTACTTTTCAAACATATAGTTAATGAAATGATGGGTAACAACGATAATAAAACAATGATTTAGGCACTGCCATTTTGACAAAATATATTTAAATTTGATGTATTCCAATCTATAAATATTGGTATTATAATTTTATTAAAAATAAATAAATGTTATTATCTTTAGTGTAAACTTGTATTAAGTCTCAATAATTAACTTCTTTTATATTTTGACTCTTTCAATAATTTTTTCTTAATAACTAAATCTGATTCTGATTTAATTACATATCATATATTTTTAATAATATATAATTTTATTTAATTAAGTATACTTTCTCATTACAAAGCTTTATGTAATACATTTATATTTAAAAATTGAATTATAATTTTCTACAACATTCTAGAATATTCCAGTAGATGTTAGAAAAGTGTTCCAAATTAAGGAACTAGATAGAGAAATGGACTTAAAATTATCAAAATTTCTGGTGAAAAGGCCTCTGCTGATTTTAAAGCTGCTGAAACATATGTGGACACATTTTATTCCATAGTTAATGAGGAGAGCCTGTCTTCTGAGCAAGTCTAGAATGCAGATGAAACCTCATTATATTGGAGATATCTTCCATGCAAAACTGTTGCTCTCCCAGAAGAGTCCACCGCAAGTGGCTTCAAAGACTCAAAGGAAAGACTGACTGTGCTTGGGTGTTCAAATGCAGCAAGCACATACAAAACAAAATTGCTTGTGATAGGAAAAAGACCCCCCCCCCCCCCGAGCTTCTAAAGACATAACAGTATTTCCAGTAATCTATAAAGCAAATAAAAAAGCTTGGATTACAAGAGACATTTTTCAAAATTGGTTTGAAAATCATTTTATGAAGGAAGCCAGATCTTACTATACATTTGCAGGACTTCCTGTTGACACACAGATTTTATTAGTGTTAGATAATTGTTCTGCACACACCCTCATCCTGAACTTTTGAACATGTGTGATTGCCACATTTTTACCCCCAAATTGTACTTCAATTCTGCCACCCCTAGATCAGGGAATTCTTCACTCATTCAAGAATCTCTACAAGAGTGAGTTTTTGAGAAAAATGTTTATGCAATGCAACAATGGTAGTGTAGTTAAAGACTTCAGTCTAACTTTAATGTTAAAGATGCTATTTGGAGCATTGCAAGTGCGTGAAAAAAAGCAGAGAAAAATACACTGGTCCATGGATGGCATAACTTGTGGTCATCAACAATATTATTAGATGAATATGATGAATCAGATTTTGATGACTTTCGGATAGCAAAAGAAAATCAAATTGTGGAGGAATTGCTGCAACATGCAAAAAGCTTGTCCAGCACTGAAAGTTTATTGGATGAAGAAGCAGTTAATGATTGTCTAAATATTGACATAGATTTGCCTGTCACTTTGCATATGACAGACAGTGAAATTTGCAAAATAGTAGCAAATGAAGATCAAAACTTGGATGAAAGTGATAGTGATGAAGAAAATAAAATTTCCACAGAAAGAATGAGAGTTGACAGATGAATTAATATGTGGCATGGAACAACAGAGTTTTTATACAGTGCAACAAATAATGTCTGAGTACACAATTCAAAAGCAACTTTTGAAATACAGACAGTTTAGCCCACTTTTTTCAGATATTTTTTCTTTCAAAAATTTCCTTAATCATTAAATTTTATTCCATAATTACATGTAATTTGCATTTTAGTTAACCAAGTATGCTTTTTCATATAGATTGTAAAAAAGCTTTATTTAATACATTTATGTTTTTAAAATGAATTATAATTTTCTATAAAATTTTAGCCCATTCCAGTAAGATTTAGAAAAAGAATTCCGAATAACAGAAAAATCCCTTATCCAGAATGCCTGAAATCCCAAGCATTCCGGATAATAGAACCTGTACTGTATATTGTTTTGAAATTAAAAAATTGGATGAAGTAAACCATGTTGAATAATAAAAATGTTAGGAAATAAATTTAGAATCATATCACATCGTTGTAAAATACATATTCTACATATGTAATCTACATTTGAGTTTTCTACCATAGAAAACCCAACGCTGGTCCTATTCATTGTCTTCTTAAAAAGCATTACTTTCAGCATTACCTTCTTTATAAAAAAAAAAAAAAAGAGAGATCTTGTAACCACTATGATGTTTTTAGTCATAAAATGATTCCTTGAGTCACTTTCACCTATATCATAAGCAATAAGCTAAGTTATATTATTCCATAGTCAACCTATTTCAAGCTGCAACTTTCTGTTGATTTGCAGAAGAATTATTGAATGGCAGTGTGTGTGTGTGTGTGTGTAGGGGGGGGGGGTGAAACTTAGATGTTTTACCCTGAACTACAAGTATTTTTATTATATTCTCATTACACCAATTATATAATTATACTTAACACATTAAGTATTGATGTGCAAAGTAAAATTTGTTTTTTAACAATAAAAATAAGGGCTAGATTTTAAAAATATATGATAAAAGTTAACAAGTTAAATTTATTGGTGTGGGCAAGCTCTCCAGGTTGAGTACACTTTCCCTTATAAAAATTTCAAGGACTTTTTAAGGACATTCAAGTACCATTCAATTTTTTTTTCAAGGACTTTAACAAACGATTCATTATGATTCATTATGCTGTTATATTTTTTCTGGGATAGTGAACTGATGCTTTGTTTATTGAGCAAAACATAGCAAAACTAAAATCTGTTAAAAGATAACTTTATGAACAGTTGGATCAGATTAACTAGCTTTACCCATGAATTATTGAAAATGCAATCTTTTGATATTTGCAAAAGCAATGGGTTGACAGACTTAATGGTAAACTTCAGATTCAGATGTTTCTTAGACACTTTAGAATAGCAACAATAAAAAAGGCTAATAAAAATTTGTATCTCCTTATATATTTACCATATTATCACAATTTTTACAATAACAAAAATAAAAGAAAAATTATATGGGAAAAGTGTTTAACATGTCTATTAACATTTCTTTAGTTCTTGGAAGTTTTTCCTCTAATAAATTATCAGTTTTTGTTATATGTGCTATCTTTTAGTGCAGTTTTTCGCAGACTGTTTGAATTTGTTAACAAAATCATTATAGTGGGTCAACCAGTCTCTATAACGTACGTCTTCTAGCCAATCGAGATTAAATACACATTTTCCAGGCATGGTCATATATAAAATATGATTTAATGAAATACGTACAATGCCAAACATGTGCAGATAACGAAAAGCATACGATTCTAAACAAGTGCAAAATTGCAGACACAATGACTCTCCTTGATCTAGAACATACTTTCAGTCCTCTACTAGTGAGAAGCAGGCTTCAAGAAATCGCCTGTCCTAGCCGGATTAAAATTCAGCGAGGAATATCAGTTTTTTTAAGGTGTCGTCCTCTCTTACGATCTTGAGATAATCATCGTAAAATTATGGCGAAAGCTGCCATTTTCTTTGCGATGAATGAAAACTGAAATGTCCTTACCTGCAAACCCCCATTCCTATAAACTTAGCTGGTGTGCATTATCAAAGCCTTCTTCTAGGAGAGCCGTCAGGTGGTCTGTATTGTAACCACAGGTGTTAATTATTTCTCTCCCCTCATTCTCCACCCAGTAAATCCGATTACAGAACGAAAATGCGATAGCACGCTCAAGATCGAAGTGACACGTTTACAATTCATTCATGAGATTTGTTCCAGTTGTCTGGCAACTGAAGTTAAGCTATGAAACATCTATTCAGTCCAAGAAGATTTAAATCTTGATTCAGTCACATTCCATAGAAATTAAGAGTGTCAATGAGACTAGGGACAAGAGGATTTATAGGATTATTCATTTACCACTCCTTGAAGTTACCAAACACTACAAGGAGAAGAGATTTCTTTCATCTCTTACCCTTCTGCACCTACCGGATCCACAGATCGGAATGCAGATAACCTATATTCTTTAGGATATCTAGGGATTGGAATTCTGCAGGTTCCGGCCCTCCATCGGCGAGTTTGATCTTTAAACTGTTAAGCACTGCAGGGTAGTGTATAAATATGCAGTCATCGCACTTCATAGTGAGGCAGTTTGTTCTAATGTATTATTGTTGTGCGATGCATTTAAGCACATATATTAATGAACATAATGTAAAAAAAACTTCTTATGAGGATAGGTAAAAAATATCAATAGCCGCCCTCACGGACAGGATAGATTTTACAATTTCTCAAAGCCTGTTGAGAAGTGCAGTGAACTTTAAACCTCTTCAACTACAGAAGTAAGAATATCTAATGATTTGCTTTCCCACCTCCTCGGTTAAAACAAAATTTCTTTTCTCTACTGAAAATATTTCTGCCCCTTATTACCAACTTTCTCCAAGGCCAAACGTAGATCGAACCCTTCTCCCTCCTACATTTAAGCTCTTTGACCTCTGCATCTTAAATAAGAAAGAAAACATCTGCTCCGTCAACTGGAGAGACTCAGTCAACTTTATGAAGATAAAGAATTTTGTTTTCCTTCTCTAAGCAGATGCCTCTAGAGAATTGCAACTGAATCGTTTTTCATACTAAGCTCAGAAATGTTCGACATCCATAGAGATGGAGCCTTTATCAAGCACTTAACAAAAAAATGTGAATTTTCCAGCACTTTCAAGGCCTTGAAAATGGCCATCTAAAATTCAAGTACTTTCCCAATTTTCAAGCCCCCATACGCACCCTGGTATGCATGGATAACACAATCACTTTTTGAAGATTTTCTTCATAAACTGGATAAGAAAATGCGTTTGTAAAAGCGAAAAATAATTTTACTTATTGATCAGTGCAGCGCTGATGTTGATCTAAAACTGAAAAATGTATGTGTCTAATTTCTTCCTGCAAATTGCACGAGCAAGCCACAGCCTCTCTCTTGTGACTTGGGGATTATCCGATCTTTCAAAATGAACTATAGAAAGTTATTGGTGAAAAAGACTCTCCTTGCTCTTGACTCTAGTAATCTTCAGGATGCTTTGAAAGAAAAAATAAATGAACTAGAAGCTTTACATTTGATTTCTTCTGCATGGGATAGAGTAGAGAAAAAGTGCGTTTCTCTTGTTTTTGAGAAGGGTGGATTTTCAAAGTCAACTGATGAATTTCCAGAAAAAACAGCCCAAGGAAATTGATGAGGAGAATTTCTTGGCAGATCTTGCTTATCCAGAAATAGATTTTCCAAAGTATGTTGACTGCAATAGAGATGTTATCACATCAGAAATTCAGACAATATCTGATCTGATGCTATCAGATGAGAGTGAGGACGATGACGAGACCCAGCTTGCCCTCACCGGCAGAAGAGATGGAAAGTTTAAAAATTCTGAAAAGCTTTTCAGCTATATATGAAAATCAATAACTTAATTTGCAAAATCTTTAAGTATTGAAAACGAAATATGTGATATTATAACGAAAAAACAAAAAACAAGCTAAAATAACAGATTTTTTAAAGTTATAATAAAGGCGAGTCTTTTTCCCTCTTTTTAAATCTTTTTAATCAAATGCCCATTTTTATGTGACCAAGTTTTTATGTTTTCCCGTTTCGTATGTTTTTTTGCTTTGGTCCCCAGAAAAATGTAAAATCGAGGTTTCACTGCATTATATTTAAAAATTTATTAAAATTGAGAAAGATGCATTTGGGTAAGTATGCATCTTTGTGGACTCCCCCATACTTTGTGTACTCCCCCATTAGAGGAATGACATGCAAATATTATCATTATCAATAACCTTTTCTTGTACACACATAACCAGTAGTATACATAAGATTTCTCACTGTGTGTGTTCATGTGTAGGGGGATTAAATCACTTATAAAACTTTGGTAATTAAAATAATTTTATCATAAAATATTTAGATGATAGGATAGTGTACACATGTCTGCAGCTTATGACAACATACAAAATTTACAATTCTGCAAATGTAAGTTTAAATCAAATATTGTGTGATCATCTCAAATTGTGATGCATTTTCAAACATTATAAAACAATAAAAAAAAGCATATTTGTTCAATAATAAGTGCCCTTTCTAGGAATAGGTTGCTATTTTGTTAACATATTATCCTGTCCAAATTTGATCCTGGGGGAGACTCTAATTAATATCTAAAGGAAAACTGCAAAATAATGTAGTAAATATTATTTTGCAGCAGCGGTATATAAATTTTCTGCCTTGGAACAACATATATATTGTTTAAAGCAAGTATGTTTATTAGTGTCTAGGATGGTGGTCATAAATTCATCTTTTAATATATTAATTAGCAATATTAGTTTTCAATTTAATTAAGTTGATTTTACAAATAAATTAAATTTGCAATTTTACCAAGACTATCCAACATAATAACCATATTATTCCAAGCAACCAGATGTGTTGGCATTATTGCAGTGGCATTCCTCCAAGCTCTGTAAGCATCCTCATAGTGCTTTTGTTCTAAATACTAAAAGAAAATATAAATACTTTATTTATGTATACTGAAGCCTTAAAGATATACACCAGATTTATAAAAATACATATAACTGATGACAAAGCTTATAATCATATCTCTATAAAAATATGAGGCATTTTAAAAACTTCTGCTGAAAAATTTTATTTTTTATTGTCCAGTATATTTTGTACGCATAAACTTGTTCCATAAATTCCATTCAAATCTATGGAATAAGTTTTGTTTTAATCACAATAATCTGTTTGTTGCTAATTTTTTTACTTATATGATTTTGCTGTAGAAAATTGGACTATTTTCAGTGTTGTGCGCATTCCGTTTAAATTGGAATGATATCTCAAAATCAAAATCCGAACTAAAAAAATGAATGAGTTCGTACTCAAAATTCCTATTTTGAAAAGGAATTCATTTGAATCAACATTTCTCAGAACACATTCATGTTCTTTTTACGTTCCAGAACACCTGGGTAACTTGGCAGATGGTCCTTTAGCCTCCGGCTTCACTGAGGGTATGTATTGAGCATTCTTTTGCTATCGCTCGAAGGATCATCCTTCCATATGCCTTCAGGCGGTACGAAATATTTCACTGACCTATGTTCCAGAAAAAGAAAAGGAACAGCGTTCCTAACATGCACACTTGCGCTTCATTCTGTGTACTTAAATTGCCAAAACATGAGATTTGTTTTTTATCTCTTTATTGAAAAATAATTTCAATGAATAGAAGGCTCCCAGAGATAAAAGTTTTTTAGGTTATATTTCTGTGCATCATATAAAATAATCATATCATATAAAATATGAATTTTTACTCAAACTGCTTTTGGAATTAATCTGCAAAATTTTATAAGAAGTATCAACCGGTTTCAAAGATCAATTAGAGAAGATAACAACTACATTCTATAAACATAGACTTGAGTGATCATTTTTAAATAATGGGATCCATTCATTTCCAGATAAAAATATATATGGAGTTGTATGGAAAAAATATGTACAGGAAATAAGTATTCATTTGATAGTAGTAAGTTCATATTATTTTTTTATAATTTTTTTTCATTTTGGTCAAAAGTATGATATATCTGAACAGAACATGCTAAGATCTCATAAAGGAGAGCATTTGCTTTTTAATGTAAAAAAATAACATATTAAAACCTAATTGCACATAAACATTTTACAAAAATTACATTTTATGTAAAATGTTTATGTGTAACATTTGTTATTTTTGTATGTTTTTATAGTGTTTTTTCTGATTTTTGAAAAAAAATGTTAGAAAAATTGAGAGCCTTTTCTTAGTTTATTTATACATAAGCTTCTGACGTTCACCAATGGAAATAATCATACTAAATTTCATTCAATTTTATCACTTTGCTTGAAAGATGTCGTACCCACAGACAGACCCACAAACATAATTGAAAAACAGATGATTTGTATTCAGATGCTCAAAACATATAAATACATCCAAATCTGAGAGTCGAATATTTGACCCCATCTCAATACTTCCCCACTGCATTACTATCTATGATAGAGAAAAGTTTTTATTCCTTTTTTTATTTGATATTCCACACCATTTGTTTAGATGTTTTTATTTAATCAGCTTCTGGTTCCCACTTTTCCGAATATTTAATTTTTGATCTAATTTCCATAATTTGCAATTCATATAGGATTTTATTTATTTATTTTTCAATTAAAATTTAAATTATGTATAGAATTATTTAATAATAGTTGAAGCTTAGTATGGCTCCAATTTTACATCAGCAAGAGGGTAAACTTCCAAAGAAAACTGCCCTTAATGAAAAACTTGTTATTAACTAAAAAAAAAATTGTAATTTTAAATTTGTAAAAGCAAACACATGCAGATGTTTATGTCTATGGCCACTGAAAGTTATATTTGGATTAAAATGTTGAAAAGTACTTATGCCTCAGTGGAAATTTGAACCACCGATTTCTGGTTAGTCAGATGATGATCTTATCTATTAAGGTACTGAAATGATTATCTATTTTCTGCATTTGATGTGTAGCCTACAATCTCCTAATTCATATTTCAGAACAAATTTAACTTCGGATTCATGCAATTTCCCTTTTCCCTCCAGTTTTACAGTGGATAGTATCCTGTTCATCTTAATATTCCATAAATTGAAACTGTTGTCATAAATCGTTGGGTCCTATGGAAATTAAATTTTGGTATTATTCAGACCTTACTCACCCATTGCATTTAACCTGATAGGTTAAGTGCTCAGGTACAATTATCAAGAAGTCATATCTCAACACAGAAATGAACTACCTATCTCCAGATAAAAAAATTACTCATTAGGCTATTGAGATTATTATCTTTTCTTCTATATTTGATGTGGACCTAACCTTATAAAGTTTTTATATAAAAAAAAATTGAAATAGTGACTAATGTAAGTTATAAGTTTTCAGTAACATTTTGCTTGCAGTCATTTAATTATTAAAATATTTTATTTAAACTTCATTTTTTAAATTCACTTATCACTTATCATAACCAATATCGAAACATTTATGAGCTAAGGACTGGAATCTAAGGAAAATAAAAAATGTTTATGCCATTTCCTCACATAATTTGAAGTAAAAGAACCCATAGAACACACCCTATTCTTTAAATTAAGCAAAGTAAATTAATTAAAATAATATTTTCAGTTATTTAAAATATTTTTAGTTGTCTGAAATGTAAGCAAATATAAACTTTCTAAACATGTTTATAGTATAGTAAAATACGATTTTTCTAAGAATTAAATTTATCTAAGTTAATTTCTCTCTCTCCTCTTTCCATGGATATATATATCGCAATGAATTCAAACCTTTAAGTTATTCTGTTTAAAAATTAAACTAATTGTAAGGGCAAGTTTCTGAATCTTTCTTAGCATTTATCCATTGAACCTACAGTCGTAAAAAAAAAAAAAAAAAAAAAAAAAAATTATGAAATTTAACAAACCTATTTAAATTGTATGAATTAAAAAATATGCACATACCTTGCTATTCCTAGCCTAGTTGTACAAAATGTCCATTGGAGGGCAGACTGCTAGGACATTCAAAGTCCATGAATGACCATTGAATTGAAGAACAAAGTTTCTGACTACAATATGATAATAAAAATTCCCTGAAACTCTATTCCACCCAAGTCATTCTTGAAACAATTAGTGATCACTCTTCAATGTCACTACTAGCTCTTTGGTCACTACTCTAGTTATAAAATTGTATGGCAGTGAAAAGTTTAAGATGGGATGTTCTTGATTTGGAGCAATATCAGTTACTTCAGAAATCTGATCCCTGGTATTAAGGAGCAGAGAAGTATGTCCTGGCACTGTGGGAGGTGCGACTGATTAATGAATTTTCTAGGTTAATACCCACAATGGACTTTTCCCTATTCTGGCTTTTTTCTCATGATTTGTCATGACAATATAGGCATCAATATGAGGAATGGTAGCAGAAATCTGACTGCAGAAAAGGCTCCCCAAAAGAAAAGAAAAATTTGTGAACATGTGTACCAGATATCACTATAATAGTAAACTTACTCTGAAAGTCTGCATCGGTCATTGTCTATGGAAGTTGTAATGATACTTTGCTGTTTTAGGTGGAGGGTTTCTATTCTTATCAGCGAAAGTGGGAAGAGCAGGGCCAGCATTAGTGCAAGGCAAGCAAGACAACAGCCTTTGGCCTTGCGATCTCAGAGGCCTTGGGCAAATAACATTTGAACATGATTTTTCTTTTTATTTGACATCAGTAATTTGGAAACAAAATGATAGCATCTTTGGTCCTCTAAAATTTGGAAAATGGAAAAGTAAAACTTAAGGAAAAAGATGTTTTCAAATATAATGGTACTGCTTGCTCTTTTAATATGCCTGTTTTTCAACACCCTGTATGTAGCACTTGAGAAACATTTTTTGATTTGAAGGGGGAGGGGCACATTCCACGCATTCGCATTTGTCTTTGACCTGGTGAAATCCAGAACCATTATTGAAAGCATGCAGTGACAATCACTGGAATTAAGAAATCCCAAATATAATGCAATTTAAAGTCGGTCTTTTTACTTTCCCTATATACATAGTATAATGTATAGCAAAAGTATTGTGATAGGGACGAAAGTTTGAATTTGAGTTTTTGACACAGAAGAGTATGTCTTAAGCATCCTTAAACTAAAATCAAACATTTTTAAGGTGATCTCTCTCTGTGTGTAGTTAATATAAACAATTTAACACCATTATCATCCACAACACAGTTTCAAATTATCAATTCTCTCATATTCTAAGTGCTGTCTCTGGCTGCCATCATTGTTTCGGGAAATATCATTGTTTTTCATAGGAAATAATGAGAAGAATCAATAGAGTTCTAATCTTAAGAATAATTTAAAATTCTATTTAGTTTTTGATATAATGTACGTATTCATAAATTTTCATAGTGGTAAATGAATTTGTCTTCAAGTTTGCATAGCCACATATACTCAAGACCTGACTTACAGCAGATGGGATACAGGGCCTAAAATTGCATTTGAGGACTCCTACTAAGCAATTTAATATTTTATTTTACTGTATAATAGTAAATAAATTTTAATGCAAAAGGCACAATAGAAATCTGGATCATTAATTTTGCTGTGATATTGAATAATTTTGTTGACATTTTCTTACTCTGTTAGAAGCAAAGTTTTTAAAGCACTAAATTAGAATACAGGAATATTGTGGTGCTTGCAAGAAACATGTTGCAGACCGCTGTCATAGAGGTTTGTAAAATTGTAGCACATAGCAAGTTTTTGCATTGGCATTGCAGATATCAAACTAAGCTGATGAGTGTGTATTATGCTGATGGGTGCATAATAAGTATGAAACTGGTCCACAAATACTGTTATCTGTAAAAGAATTGCAGTCCTAACTCTGTGAAATCCCTATAGATGAGTTCTATAACTATAATTATAAAATGATGTTATTTAACTAAAACTGGTTAAAAAATCAAAACATAATAAATGAAGATTGTAAAATAAATACATACAAGTAAGGTGTTTACTTAAAAATATCTCACGAAAATTTTACAATCATAGAGACTTCTATTAAGTACAAGATTCTTTGAATAAAGGTGAATCTGAATAATAGTGAATTCTAATACAGAATTAATTTGAAAGTAATTTTAAAGAATTAAATTGAAAGAAATTTTAAAGAATTAAATTGAATTACCTTACCTTCTGCTTCTGTAAATAGTAGGGTCATTCCCGCCCCCCCCCCCAGCACTATGTGTTTTTCTGGCGCCAATTGTACAACTAACCCATTGAGGACCAGTGTAGTGTATACCACTACAGAGAGCTTTTCCTTTCTTGGTCCACCATTGCGTATTCACTATGAATGTGAGACAGCCACTATGGTCCACTGGTGTACACTATGTGACAGTAGTGAAAATGAGACACCAAGAAAGAGTAGGCAGAAAAATATGCAAATAGCAGGGTAGACACAGCTCACTAAGTTATATAAATGATGCGAAATGTGCAGCTGTTCCATGCATATTGAGTGAGATATAAGGGAAGGAACATGCAGAATCAGCAATAGTTGTGCTGCTCTGTCTGCCAGGGAAATCATTTTGCAATTTTTTTTGTCTTAGAAGAAACGTGTAGTAGCAGAGAATGCCAGGTCGCCGCCAAACAAGGCAGTTCCAGCAGACAGACGATTTCATGAGGGATATGGCGAACAGACTCAGAAGGGCAGGTTGGTCCATATGTCAAATCTCAGCATACAGCCACCTACACGTGTCCATGGTGCACCAGCTGTGGCAAAGATGGTTGGAACAAGAGAATGTGGCACGTTTGAGGAATACCGGTATGGCCAGAGCAACATCAGCACACGTGGACAGACGCATCCACCGGCAAGCGTTGGCGGCCCCACAGGCCACTTCCGTCACCCTTTTGAGCATGTGCAGGACTGCCTTGATGCTCCCATATTGACCAGGACCATTATTCGCTGATTGGTCGCGAGCGACCTGCACTCATAATGCCCGTTAAGAAGACTGCCATTGATCCAACAGCACAGACACCTCTGTTTGCAATGGTGTCGGTCAGGATAGAGTGACGTGAACAGCAGAATGTCACAGAGTCGTGTTTTCAGATGAGTCAAGCTTCTGTTTTAGCAATGACAGTTGCAGTGCAAGAGTCTGGCGCTGAAGTGGTGACAGGTCCAATCCGATCGCATCTGTGGAATGCACACCACGTGACAACACAGCATCATGGTTTGGAATGCCATCGTCAACGAGAGCTGGTAACCTCTGATCTGTATTGTGGGCACTATGATAGCCCAACGATACGTGGATGATGTGCTGCGGCCGGTGACACTACTCTTCCTTCAGGGGGTGCCCAATGCCATTTACAAGCAGGATAACATCTGATCACACATGGTACGCATCAGCCAACATGCCCTGCAAGGTACCCAGGTGCTTCCCTGGCCACCAGTCTCCCCTGATCTCTCATCAGTCGAACACGTCTGGGACGTGATTGGATGTTGCTTGCATGTGCTGCTACCGCCACGTTTAGAAGATGAACTCTAGCAAATGGTTGACAGGGAATAGACAGCCATCTCTCAGGACACCATCCACACAATCATTGAAATTGTACCTAGAAGTATTCTTGTCTATATTGCCGCCCATGGTGGTCCTACAATCTACTGATCGGACGGTGTTATCGCTCAGTGTATAGGTGTATCAGGTTGCAATAAACATCACTTATTGTTCACTGCTGTCTCTCCCTGTTTGCCGATTTTCATCATTTTCTGCTCACTCCTTCTTGGTGTCTCCTTTTCACTGTCACATAGTGTATATAAGCAACAGGACGCTGGACTGTTTTGATCAAAATGTTTAAATAATATTACATGGTGCTATAATTCCATAATTTTTTCAAAACTAGTTACTTGGAACATTTATCTACATATTTTAGTTTCAGTTTTTCATTAGGATGCTGACTGAGTTGATAGTATAAACAAATACACATAAAAGCTGCACAGGCCAACGGCCGTACCGTGCTGAAAACACCGGTTCTCGTTAGATTACCGAAGTCAAGCAGCATCGGGCGCGGTTAGTACTTGGTGGGCGACCACCTCGAAACACCGCGTGCTGTTGGCCATCTCGGGTGCGGTATCCCCGTGGTTTGCACGCTAGATTTGCACGCTACCACAAATGCCGCCGTGTTCATGCGGAGTACGATCACGTTAAACATGTGGGTCCGTAAGTCCTTCCGAGAGGTTGGTGGTAGGGGAAGGAGGGTACGGTTCCTGTGGATGCCTCCCCCACTGGGTTCCGGTCTAAATTGGGTGGCACTTCCCGGCTGTCCATACAGTTACCTTACACCTTTCTGGTAGGTCGGACGGTCTGGGTCTCAACAACAACAACATAAAAGCTGCATAGGCCAACGGCCGTACCGTGCTGAAAACACCGGTTCTCGTTAGATCACCGAAGTCAAGCAGCATCGGGCGCGGTTAGTACTTGGTGGGTGACCACCTCGGAACACCGCGTGCTGTTGGCTATCTCGGGTGCGGTATCCCCGTGGTTTGCGCGCTAGATTTGCACGCTACCACAAATGCCGCCGTGTTCATGCGGAGTACGATCACGTTAAACATGTGGGTCCGTAAGTCCTTCCGAGAGGTTGGTGGTAGGGGAAGGAGGGTACGGTCCCTGTGGATGCCTCCCCCACTGGGTTCCGGTCTAAATTGGGTGGCACTTCCCGGCCGTCCATACAGTTACCTTACACCTTTCTGGTAGGTCGGACGGTCTGGGTCTCAACAACAACAACATAAAAGCTGCATATGGTAGTTCTGATTTAAAAGGCATGTCGACTGAAGGATTTAAATGGATGGTTTCTTTCATGACAATTATTCTGTGTTTATTTTAATGAATATGGTTTTGAGTGATACGATTAAAAGAGGATTAGGGCTTGGAATTCAAGGGGAGTGGGTATGAGCTAATAAGACTTTAGTCAGAACTGTAATAATCATGGTGAAAAGAGTGAAATATTTTTACAAAATTTAGATTCTACAATTGATGAATGAATCTCACAGTGATATAAATGAATAAAATGAAATAGTTGGTTGTGTTTTAGTGTGAAAATTTATTTGAAAGACACTGAAGTGTGTGATGATGTTGTTAATATTTTTATACAGGTAATTAAAGTTCAAATGTCGAAGAGCTGTCACCTATTCAGTTTTCTGAACTCTGGACTAAATATAAACAGTTCAAAACCTCTATAACAGAAGCTAATTCCTTAATCATATTTCAGTGATGATATTATACAAGTAAAAGTCAACGAAACAAACAAGTTTTCAAGACTCACATTAGAAAAACAATTGTGGAATCAAGTCCATCAAATGCAATAACACCCATGTATTTTTGTGATAATCGTAGATGTATTTTAGAGCAAAATTTATTTAATATGTTTATTTCGCTGCATTAGGCTTAGAATCAAATAGTGCCCAGACCTGGAGAAGCAGACAATTCTTACGAAAATGCTTCTTCCTTCACTCACTGGTTGTGAAAGGGTTAAACACAAAAAAGGGAACATAAAAAATCTCTGCTTTTTGAAAATGCGAAAGAACTAACTGCCCTCTCAAAGGTCGGCAATCACCAAATAATATATTTTTAGAAGGAATGCTTAACACATAAGCAATAGCTCTTTACTTGTATTGTTCCATGATGCACTGGGAGGAAAGGGGGCAGGTTGGAAGAAACACAATGCTCTAGACAATGATCTGATTAAGTAGGTGATAATGCAGTAATGGAATAATTATCAGAAAAAAAATGAAATGATTTTTTTTTTGTATGTGTGTTTTCAATGTTACTAATTTCCTTTAATATAAACAAAATATTTCTTTTCTTTTAAATGTTTAAATGTATATAGTGGTTTTATGCTATAAAACAAATACAGAATAACCTCAAAAATCCGAACATCAAAAATTTCGGAAACCTATAAAATCTGGAAGTTTTTGAAATTTTTTTAGTTATTTTAACTATTTGACTGCCAAAGTCGCGGATTTAAAACAACAGGGTAAGATTATTTATATTGAATTACATTTTATAAACAAATATCGTTTCCGGTATATAAGTTGACTTTCTAAATCCCAAAAATGACATGAAAATGTAGGAGTCGATTTTTACACCAGATATAAAAATGGGCGCCCATAGATCAGCTTGTGGAAGGAGCGTTAATCATGTTGTTGACATTAACCTTTCCCCAATTGCAAAATGCTTAAGAAAATTTATTTTATTCAAGTCATTATAGAATGGATACCATTCTTCAAAGGATTGTTTCATCTGCAGAACCCCCCCTCCTCAAATATCTGATGAGCTTTTCGTTAACATCCTCACAACACACACAGCACAGGTATTATCATTAGTAAAAATATCAACTTTATATTAACCATATTTTGCTCATTTTGTTTAGAAAGCCATATTTATCATAAATAACTTAAGATTCTATTGCAAATCACAAGATCATTAACATACTGACCTCTAAAAAAAGTCAGCTGAGTTCGAGAGCATGGCACATTCCTTTTTTCGCTTTCAATGCCCTACCCCCTCCCAGGGTCGCCTAAATACCTTACAGGGCTGCTGCTCAATAATGACTCATCATATTTTAGAAAAATCATTGAGAGGAGAGGTATTTTTCTTTATAAGAAAGCTATTTATTGTATATACTGTGGTATTTTTCACATATTTGACTATTCTTAATAAAGTATTTCCTTTTTTCAGAGTCATTTGCTTTTTTAAATATAACCATGCATAGAAGCTATAAAATAAATAAAATATTTATAAGTTTTAAGTTATAAAATATATATAATTTATTAGTTATAAAATATATTAAGGTTTATAGTGTAATTAGCATAATACAGTGATGAGACAACAGTGCCAAATCAATATAATACCCTATTAAATGGCCGTTTTGGCGACGGATCAGAAATCCAAAAAACTAGCGGTCCAGAGGATTCTGTATAATTAGTCCACTACTGCAATTAGTGGAAGAAGAATTAACGGAAGAGCTCGTTCTATCGTCTGTCAGATTTTCAAACAGTAAAACGTGCTTTCAAATCTTTATCTTGTTGCCTGGGTTAGAAATTGCTGGCCCCTTCAAACATGCACCCCCCCATATTTGATTTTCTCATATTTTGTAAATTTTTCATGTTTTCTTCAGCCCCAAGAGAAAATTTAACGGTCCAGGCCTTTTCACTTTAGTGGTGTCCATTCCCCCGTAGCTACCCATAAGAGGAAATGGAGCCTCCCTTAATGAACCCCTGCAACAGAGCTCCTTCTTATGGGTGACCCATAAAGGAGGGGGGGGGGGCTCTGTTGCAGCAATAGGAAGATAGTTACGTAGTTACCGATCGTGACAATGTTGATGTTAATGAAAATTAGGTTTCTTTGAAAAATTTAGAAGAGTTACTGAACAATGTTATTAAAGAACTTAAAACAAAGGAGCTATGTAACAAAACAAGAACATATGTCATTAAAATGAAAGAAAAAGCTACTGAAAAAACAAAATTATGAGACAATGGACCATTATAGAAATATTTGATAAAAAAGTTTAAATTTTTTTAAAGGTGTATGATAAATAAGAATTTTCTTTTTGAGTATTTTTTTGTTTGTTTCATGTTTTTGCTTAACTGTTCTAATTTCCATTTTGTAGTAGTATTCAGAAAGTTCAAATTATGGAAAGGAGGAAGGGGGGGGGGGGGGGTTGATCCATACTTTTTTCAAAAATGACCTAAAATCCAGAAAAGTTCGAAATTCGGATTCACTGAGGTCCAGAAGATTTTGGATTTGAGACGGTGTACTGTATTCTATTCCTGTAAAAGAATGCTGGAAAACATTCTGGGCCATGTCCCCACCGGTTATTATCACTGTGCAAATTGCTGACTGACACACTTATCTTTTCTTAGGAAACACATTCAACTAGATTTCAGGATTTAACTTGGGCCTCTTGGATTAATTAAATTATGAAACATGTCTAAAATGAAATAATTGATAAAACATATTAATCTAAAATCTATAATAGGTCTAGAAAACATAATCAAATCTGCCAAAAATGAAACATTACTAAAAAAAAGTCTTGTCTTTGACAGATTTCAACACTACAGCAGATTTATTTACAGCATATACAGAGTTTCTTAGAGTAAAAATAATTAAGCATTGAATAATATTAACTTTCAGAAGATTCTATTGGACACAGATATCATTTATGTTTTTTTAAAGCATCTTTCCAACTTACATGGGTTGGCATACAGCATAAGATAATTTGGATACTTAGCAAACTGTAGAATTCATTGTTAAAATTCATTCTATAAAGTCTGATTGTCTCTGCAATTCACCCATAAAAAAATTTCATAAGGAATGTGAAAGTTACCCTAAAATCTGAAAATTTCCGAACTTACTTCTGTTCAAAATTCTGTTTCTTTTAAATGAATCTCATTCAGTTCAAATGTTAAAAAAAAAAAAAACTGAGTTTCTCGGGAAATGGTCTGACCCAACACTGTTATTTTTGAAAAGAAAGAACAAACCAGGTAATGTTTTGCTTTTTTTACAATTAAGACTGCTATAAATTCTTATATTTTGATTATTCTAACAACTCTTTATAACATTTAATACCCTCTAGGACAGATGTTTCCACATATAAGTAAAACCCCAAAACCTAAAATATATTTGCTGGCTTTTGATTTAACACAAATTCAGATATAGTGGTAAAAATTAATTTCTATTTTCAAATAAAATTATTTTAAGATGCAAGTTAAAATTTAAACAGATTTTCTGTATACAAATTGAGAGAGAGAAGAATGTTATCCATTCTTAAATTAATGATGAAGCTAGATAAAAAAGTACATTAACCTATACTAATTATAATGGGCTACTAGTATTAATAAGCAGCTTGAATATTATGAAATATTATAAAGCCCTATGTAATCATTAATATTGTAAACTCATGCTGTTTTTTTTTATACTAATTATCCGATTTTCCTGGTAAATATTTTCTCTGAATTACAGTGACATTTTGAAACCTTTTTATGCAAAAAAGCAGAGGGAAGAATTTTTCACTTTTAAAATCATACAAGACAATTGATACAAATTATATTCTGTCTATCTTCAAACTATATACATTACATTTAATGCAGAAGTAAATGTAATTTTCTGAACCATAATTCTAAATTTTATAGTTCAAAAATGTGTTATTTTACATAAGATAGAAAACAGAAAAATACTAAAAATGCATAAAGCGTATTTAGACATATCTGTGTGTCTATGTTTAATTAACTACTCAAATTTAAATACATTTATTAAGATGCAAATTTTGACCCCTAACTAGAAGTGAGTATGAGCCAATGGCAGCTTGTCCAATGGATGCTAGGTCATGTGCCTCTTTCAGGAAAAAGTGTCTATTATTATTTATATTCATAATAATTTTGTAAAGAAATTATATATTTTAAATAAATAAATCCAATGAATGAACTGATTGCTCCAATTGATGAATTGATCATTCCAATGAATGAACTGATTTAAATTTTGAGTAAAATCACTTGCTTTGTTATATTTGGCAACTACTCGCTTAAATAGATTTTAAAAATTGTATTTTTCATAAATAGGAGTACTCAATACATAAAATAGGAAAAAAAAACGAGTTTCACTTCAGAAACAATATAAGAAATATAGGTATAAATGGTTGGTTTAACAAAATTTACTTACGAAATTTTTTACCAGATACAAAATTTTCAATAACACAAAAATTTAGACAACTTTTCACATTGCTGAATTAATAAATTTTCTTCAGGCTTTTGGGAATTTTTCACACAGATGATCATTATAAAATATTAGTATTCCCAAATGCTTATATCCTTTAAATAAATGTTGTCACCTCCAGATTATCTAACTTATAAAACAAAAAGCTTAAAAATATTAATGCATTGTTTATTTTTAATTTTGTAAATTACTTTTCTTATTACAATTTTTCCAATTTTTAATTTGTTGCCAATTATAATTCACTAGAAAATTTCTGTATGTTGATGATTTTTTCACTTAACTGTTAAAAAGTTCCCAAATATATATTATGTTTAAAGCAAGTTGCTTAATGAAGAAAAGTTTCATATAAATTGTAAATTGTTAAGGAATTTGAGAATGTATGAAACATTAGCTTTTCAATTTGAGTAAAAATAAAATTCTGTAATTTCAGATCACATTGGAGTCAAAAATTGCATAAGCAAACAGGCAAGCAATAAAAAAATGACCAATGTATGAAAAACTGTATAAAGTTAAATAGCACTGAAATCATTTACATTTTAAGATTTATAAATGCATTTAGAACACAAACCAAATTTCCAAGATTATAAAAACAATCAGGGTATCTTCTTCGGAAATTCAAAGCCATAAGATAACTTTTCTCTGCTTCATTTGCTTTCTTCAGGCTTGATTGAACTATGCCTAAATTCATCCAAGCAGCAGCAAAATCTGACCTAAACCATTAATATAGCATACAATTAGATTTTCATACTAATGTAGTCAGCAAAATAAAAATTCAAACACCTGTCATTATTCACCTGCATTTCATAGAAATACCATTATATACCTGACCTAAACTATTAATATAGCATACAATTAGATTTTTATACTAATGCAATTACTAATTCAGCAAAATAAAAATTTGAACACCTGTCATTATTCACCTGCATTTCATAGAAATACCATTATACTTGCTACAATGTTTCCCATAAATACACATGCTTATTTAATTTGTATGAGTTGTCTTCATATTTAGTTGAGTTTCATTTCTGAAATTTCAAATGGCTACATTTATTTATTCACTTTATAAATTGTGTTATGTCAAAGTATGATAAATATAAATTTAATGAGATTTTGAACCTCAAGGGCTGTAGATATATGGCAAAAATCATTTGGGGTCTGTCTTAATAGTTAAGATGATAAAATATGAAGGTCACAAAATTCCATAAATGAAGTTTCAAAATATGCCGGGTTTTAGGACTCTTAAATTTTAAAGACTCTTGAAATGGTATGATAATTATGTTAATAAGAATTTAATGCTATTGACATTGAAGGCGGCTCTAGAAAAAGTTTTGGGTTCCTGGATTGCCAAATATTTTTTCTCCAGAAGCTAGTTGAAAATTAAGGTATTTTTTAAATATATTTTCTGCTTGTATATAGGAGAATAAAATTACAAATTCCTGAACCAAAATTTTTCTCAATTCTCATCTGTTCTCTTGACTATTGGTATGTTGAAAATTTACTTACATAGCATATTTTGAGTTAAAGAGAAAATGTTAATGAGAAAAACATAACACAAAACAATTACTTATATATAATAGAACCATTTGGAAAACTAGAAATATTTTATGCTATAGTAGGAATTAGGATCACAATAATATTCATATAAAAACCATATAATTAGAATTAACGAAAATATTACACAGTTAACAGTGACCATTCCTGTCAGTGAGAGAGATTAAACATAAATAATATTTTTAGTATTAAAATTCTTAATGCTTATTTTTATGCATTGGTATAATGCTGATGATTAAAAATGTATTTTAATATGCAACAGATGTGTAATAATACATTAAAAAAAATGTAAATATTCCAAAATAAAATAATTTTGAAATAATTTTATTTTGAAGTCTGAGTTTGTATATTTCTACCGACTCCTCCTAAAATAGTTACAGACTCTGACTTCAACTACACAATTTTAATTCTAATATATATAAAAAAAAAAGATGTTTTACTGCTTTCCTGGAATGGCTGCTCAATCACTGTTTTAATAATAAAATTTCTTATAGAAAGGTGAAATGCAAAAATAAAATAAAAATAGGAATTAAAACATAAGAAAATTAGAATTGAAATATATGAGAAATTAAACATAAAAAAAAAAATTAGAATTTAATGCTGAAAATTTTAATGCATATTTTTATGTATTCATATAATGTTGAAAAGTAAAGATTCATTTCAGTGTGTACCAGCATATTAAGCAATGGAAATAAAAATAAATATAAAATTATTTTTAAATAATGTTATTTTAGAGTCTGGGTCTGTATATTTCTACAGACTCCTCATAAATTAGCTACAGACTTTGACTTAAGCTGCACAACTTTCTAATACACAATATTAACAAGAAAGATCAATCATGCTTAAAGCATTGATTATGAAACACTTTCCAACTTCAATGCAATTTTATTTAAACATGTCTAAAATGCAATACATTCCTCGGTAATATTTTAAAACTTATCACAATACTACATTGATTTATTATATTTGAAAACTTAAACCTTCATTGAAAAAAATGAACTTCATTCAAATGACGGCATTGAAATATAAATTGCCTGGTTTAAATATCTCTAAAATGCAATACATTCCACGGTAATATTTTTAAAACTATCATAATACTACGATAATTTATTATATTTGAAAACTTCATCGAAAACAACTGAAATAAATTCAAATGACGTCATAGAAAAAATAACACGCCTGGATCTCTCTATAAAAACAGGATTTCATTCATAACTTTCTCCCATTTATTTCATTCATCACAATACTATAATAATTTATTTTATTTAAAAATTAAGACCATGGAGCTACAATTCATAAACTCTATGCTTCATCGAAAAAAATCGTCCTTCTCTTCATAAAATCAATTAATATTTCATTCATATCAGCCATGCAGACTCCATGGACTGAATTATTTTGTGTTAAAGAAATACAGTAATTCTAATACAACTCATTCTATATATTTTGCTGTTTACATTTTACATAGGTGAAAAATAGGCTTAGTTGTAGAAATAATCAAATTTGGATGAGAATTTAAACTCAAATATATTGTCATTGCGTTGTTTTAGTATGTAGATGCACAGAATTTAAGCAAAAATAAAGTAGTTTTAGGACGGATACAACAGTCAATATGAATTAAAAAGAACTTTAAAAAATCACGATTTTGAAACAAGATGGATGCCATATATCATTTTGAAGTGGGTCATGTGATCGTTTCATATCATGGTCACGTGATCGTTTCATATAAGATGTGTAATTACTATTTTAATTTTTATTTAAAAAACTACTGAATATATTTCGCTGAATTTTTTTTTATATATTTTATGGAACAATTTGACTATTACCTAAAATTTTCGAAGCAATTTGTGAATTTTAAATCCGCTGAAAAATTTTTGAAAAATTAGGTCCCATAGGGCTCAATGTATTTCATTTTTTCAACCCGGGTTCAATCCAAAACTAATTGGGTGATATTATTCATTTATATTCCCATAGGTCCTACAGACCGTCTGAACAACATACTAAAATTTCATTTTGATTAAGTCATTTTTACGGCAGTTATCATGCTAACGGACAGACGGACAGACAGACAGAATGAACAAAGTCATAAACACTTTTCAACTTTGTTGTAAAGTGTTAAAAATAGATGTTTTCCTGCTCCCTTGGAGTGAATGCTCAATCACTTTTTTAATAATTAAATTTCTTATGATGAGATGGAAATATATATATATACATATATATATAGGAAATAAAATATAAGAACAATTAGAATTGAAATATATAAGAGATATTTTTTTTACATATTGATATAATGTTAAGGCGTAAAGTTGTATTTCAGTGTGTACCGAATGCAACTGTGACTCACTCCTATGACAGACTCTGACTTCAACTTCACAACCCTATTTAAGAGCTCATTTATTTTAACAAAATCAACATTACTGTCCCTCCATTAACAGAAAAAACAAAACAAATATATGTTTTTTATATAAATTAAAGATCCTAAATAGGAAAATATCAATAACAAACACATGCGAATTTGCATAAACATTGTGAATAATTTAAATATAAGAAAAATTAGATTTAAAACATAAAAAAAAAATGAAAAGAAATATAAGAAAAATTAAATGAAACATACGAAAAATTTATATTTTAGAGCCAAAATTTTTAATGTGTACTTTTGTGCACTGGTAAAATTTTGAGGAGTAAAGATGTATTTTGGTGTGTACGAAACACACAATTATGTACTTAAAAGTTTATTATGGAGTCAGAGTCAATATATTCCCACTGACTTTAACTCCAACTCAATAGCTCTATTCAAAAGTTCACTTATTATAAAAAAATTAAAATTATTGATTGGCCCTTCATTAACAAAAAAGTACTAAATATGAGCTAATGTATTAAAATTAAAGTCTCACTACATGGAAAAATATCAATAACAAAAACATGTAGTATGACATATATATTGCGAATAGTTTAAACTAATGAATTCTCTAATCAATTTAAAAAAATGAATTAAAATAGTTCTACTACCTCTGGATCAATGCTACGATAGTATTCTAGAGAAAATATAGCTATTTTGTGATATATTCTTGCTCAATATTCAGTTAGAAAATACAAAAACAGTGCTAAGTCTACAGACAGATGTGTACATGCTAAAATATTTTTATTCAAAAGTCCATTCATTTTAGCAAAATTATGACTACATGTCAGAAAAAATTTTAAGTGCTATTTTAACTCAATTTAACCTGATGGGACTGCTGTTTTAACAATGAAATTTCTTATGGCAAGATGAAAATAATATTTATTTTTAAAACAAAGTGATATATTTTTATGCTTCGCTGAAACATTTGTGATTATTTTATTAAATCAGTTTTAATATTCTCTTTCAGTGGTGATGGGAGAATAGCAGATATTGTAAGAGTATATTAGACTCATGGGATATGCTTTCCACAGTACTTCCATTTAACATTAAATTTGCATTAATCAACAAAAATTTATAAAATTGGGTAAAAATATTGTGTATAAAGTGTTATTATAGAAAAAAGGTATTTTAAAGTAATATAATTTCCTACTTTATTAAAAGTGAATAACCAAGGTATAACTCAATTTGTTGGCAAACCTGCCATCTCAATATCAAGCTGTAACACACTCTTCCCAAGTTTTTAATGGCAACACCAGATAGATGGCACTTGAATCTTGGGACAGAACATGGGAAATTTAACATTGAAGTCTGTTGAAGTTACAGATATTTACTCAGGGTTTCTTATTTTTTTATGCGAAATTTTTTTGTGATTATTTTTTTTTCTCTCATATATGCACATATAGTTAAATGAATATAGATCCAATTTTGCTGTTAATTTTATTGTGAAATTTTAAACTTTATAGCTTTTCTTTGTGATAAAGCATGTACTTTTGTCTCCTTTCCTTTTAAATTATATACTACTAATAATTTGCTAGTATTTTTATATCAATATTTTAAAATATAATTTAATTAGTTCCCTCATTGAATTGCTAATCACTTTTAAAATATATTTAATTGCTATTTTAAAATTTTAGATCTTCTGTTCGCTAGTTTATTATATTATATCTTAATTTTATCTAACATTATTTTAACTATTATTTATTTTACATTTATTTATAGATCTCTGATATATCTTGCTTTTGAAAAAGACTGAAAGTTATATCTAGAAACAGTTTTCTGTGAATTTCAGGTTCTTAAAGAAATGTGAACTCTCTTTGTTAAGACTCTTTCAATAAATGCCATCTTTATATGAGAGAAAATAATTCTTACAAAGCCATAGCTGGGACAAGGAGGGCTCACCTCCCCCCCCCCCAAATTTTCGATCAGTATTACTTTTAGTTATTGATTATTTCATTTTATGTAGTTTTTTTTTTAATAATTAAAGTATCAAATTTTAAAAATTTTAAATTTTATATTTTAAATCTCAGTGTGACCACAAAATAATCTCAGTGCGACCCATATTTCCCTATATAACTAAATCTGGAAAAAATTTAAATCTTACAATTTACAAGCCAATGAAAATAAGAAAAATACCCCCTCCCCGCTAAAATAAGAAATTTAGTAAAGTGATGCGGTTATTCATTAGAATCAGCTTGAAAAGTTATAATTAATAAGGCCCTAAACTCAATTTCGAAAATTTCTGATGACTGAATATTTTTTTGTAAACCATCACATGTAATTAATCTTCTCTTGTTTCTGTAATTTGTGAAAAATTTAGATTGCTGAGAAACCAAGCTGATGTTTGAACCATATTATATATATATATATATATATATATATATATAGAGAGAGAGAGAGAGAGTAATGTCTGGTGTTACTACAATAGCTATGAATATTTATCAAATGAATTTAATAGAAATTATAGATTATTTAGATGTGTCAAATCATTACACTGTAACCTAGCTGTAAATTAAAAATTACTTTAAGCTATCTACTATAGCATTTTCTACTTCAAAGTTATTAGTTATGATTTCACAGGAATCCACTTTCATATTGGAACAAAAAAGTCCATTACAACATATACAATATATATGCATATAGACATACAAAAGAAACCTGCTCAGCGACAGCTACATGAATGGGCACAAGCAGCTTTACAATTGCAAGAAATGGTTAATAACAATTCTTATGGTGATACCGGACAAGTTGTTAGAATTTATTTTAAATTGTCATCTTCATTTGTCCATCCTCAATCAGTAGATACAATTTTATTTGAATATGGTAATATACTCTCTTGAGATGTTGTTCAGCAGCATTTTGTACTTCATTTATAGCTTTATATTGGTTTAATCCATACAGATTGAGAATGAAACGTTCTCTGTTGTCATAAAGATCACTTTTAATATTAGCCTGTAGGAAGACTTGCCTGCAATTTAGCATTGTTTGAACACTGTGTGTGAATGAGATTCACTACTTTAAGTTCAATGCATTCTGTGTTTTCAGTAAATAAAATATCAGCCACAGTTCTTTTGGCTGCTCTTCTTAACTGTTCCGGTTGTTTTGTCAGGATAACTGTCAAAAACACTGATGTTTGAATCCTACCTTTTAGATATATTGGCAGTGTATTCGTTAATAATGCATTTATATGTACAACCTCTACGTCATAAGACTGAACATAAAAGGTTTATAATAGTTTTTTCCACAATTCCGTAATTAAATACTTTCATTAAAGATGATTTAATACCTTTTCTTGAAGAAGTGCCATCAAATAATGACAAGGGAAATGAAGCTAATTAAAACTCAAAATATGTCTTAAGTTTCATAGGACTGTAACAGGTGCATGTAATTCTATTAAATATCTGTTGAGAATTTATTGAAACTTCATTTGATCTAATTTTAACAGTCTTACAGATTGCCTGTGTGATGACCATGTCTTTCCTGTGAAGTTTTATTTCACTGAAATTCAGTCCTTTCATTTTTTTTTCATTGCTGCAAGACATATTTCAAAAGCAGTGTCCTAATTAACTGTATTATTGGATACTAAACCTGAAGTCAACAAAGTAGCTCACCTGACATCTGAGCAACGGGATTGTTCTAGTTTAATTAGCTCACAAACTTCATATGATCACTGTCATCCCTTGTTTTATGACTTTCTTACAATTAAACATGCTGTCCATTAGTGGTCAATGAAGATCCCAAGAATTCTAACAATGCTTATGTAAAAAAGTAAACAATACTTAAAACAATGCTTATATAATATGTAAAAAAGTAGGTACACCATGGATCAGCATGAGCCAATCCACCTACAGATTTCATCACGCATATCCGTGACTGGTCGATACATATATCAGATACACACATGAAAAAATTGGCTTTGAAGAAAATGTGGGCCTTGACACCGGACTCGTACAAAAATTATGGAATAATTATCAAATCAAATAGTTTGTGCGAAAACAGTTTATTATACTACAGAATGAACGTCTCACCAATCTTTTAACTTCATTCTTTGCAGTATTTATAAAAGAAGTTGGAAATGAAAGGGTGAAATTCTTATTCACTGTGGGACTTTTCTTACAGTTGGCAGTACACACTATATATCTTTATATAGCTTAAAAAAATTCTGGATATTTGTAAGCTAATTAAAGATAAATAAATTGGGCAAAAATAATATATATCAGGCAAATAACTACAAATTTTTAGTAAAAACTCTCAAATTTGACATACTCTGTACTGGCATAAAAATATACACAAATTTAATAATGTTTAAAAAATATATTCATATTCCAAGAGGTATTTGAAACAGTTTGGTACCAACTACATTATTGTCCGATGTCTCATCCATGGAATTTAAATTTATTTCTGGGACACTGCAATTTCAAAGTTTAGGAGGGGCATGGGGTAAAGCAAGGGGGGTGTAAGTGGGGGGCTTTTCAAAGGCCAACATATTTCTCAACATTTACTACTTGTATACAAAAATACAAAAATTCAGCTACCCCTGAATTTGTTGTGGGTTATGGTCTTTTTCTGCCTTTATTGACTGAACTATTAGCCCCCTTAATCTGGAAATGATTGAAGTAAGAATGTCAACAAAAAATATTTAAATATCATACCTTATCTTAATAGCAGATATTAATAACTTTTCAGCCTCTAACAGTTTCCCTTGATCTTTCAAAATATTGGCTAAGTTGTTCATTGCCTGATCATATAAAGGGTTTAACCTGATAACAAAATATTTTGAAAACAATAAATATGTTAACAATAATTTAATCAATTAAATATGCAAAGCAGAAAAGGGACAATATGTTAGCAGATTATATGAAGCAGATTAAAATAAATTATATAAACTGATACAATTTGTTGATAAACATAAAATTATAATATGGAGAATTTTTATTTCTGCTTGTAGAAAGTGTATTTCGATACAACAGTATTACAAAATGAGCTGAGAAGAATTATTGTTTGGAAAGTGCTGAAAGTCCAGTGTACCTCTGTCTACCTTTAGAGGCCTGAAATCCAACCTACCTTCAGAAACATGAAATAAAGTAACTTTTACTTTGGAAAAGTTTTCAGAAATGATGTTTATATTGGCCTAATAAGTATCATCTGCCACATGTGCAAATATTAGACTAATATTAACATCTAATTCTGTTTAAAGAATTCTGACCGATAAAATGAAATTATAGTATTAAATTTGGAATCATTTTCCAATAGCATATTCTATCATCAGTTTCGTAAGATAAATTAATTTTCATTACAGAATATAGTCACTTCATTTTTCAGGGACTGGAATAGATGAAACCAGCCCAGAAACTTTCTGACAGCAATGTATATAGAAATAAATTTTAATGTCAAATTTCGTAGGAACAAATTAATAAGTATTACCGTATAGCTTCTCTATACCCATGAATTGCTGTTTCCCTATCCCCATGATCTGCAGCATTTTTGGCTATGTTATAATGAATCTATGGAGAAAAATTAAATAAATTATAAAATGCTACATATTTTATACAAAAATATTTAAAACAAAGAAACAATAAATTCTCAGAAGTGAAATAAAAGCAATTGAGTTGCATGATATGCACATGTAGTTCTTACATAAGGTAACAAAATTAAATTAGTTTATTTGTCCCATGGTATCAAACATGAGACTGAGAAAATTGCAAAAGAGTGAAAACTATACACAAAGAAAATTTTTCAACATAAATATTTCTTGAAGTAAGAATAATAATATAATAAAAATTTAATTAATAATTGAAATAATAATTTATTTAAAATTAATTAAAAAATTAATGTTAATAATTAACCAAAATACAAAAACATGCTAATTTAGTCAATCTAATGTAAAATAGAAGATGGAGATGGATGGGGAAAAGATACTAGTATTTCTCAACAGTGCAGGAGAATACAAACTGGATTGCACAATTGCACTATTTAAGTAAAAATAATTAAAAAGTTAATGTTAATAATTAGCTAAAATATAAATATGACAGTTTAGCCAATCTAATGTGCAATATTTAGAAGATGGATAGAAAATGATACTAGTAGACTCATACTAATGCAGGAGAATACAAGCTGGATTGCACAATCACACTATTTATGCAAAAATAATTTTAAAATGTATCTTAATATGTAACCAAAATATGAAAATAAGCTACTTTAGTCATTCTAATGTGCAATGATTTGGGGATGGATGGGAAAGGACACTTGTACACTCTTGACAACATATGAGAATATAAACTGAATTACGTATTCATACAGATTTTGCATAAAATATTTTCAATAATCCAATTGACCACAGCTTCCAAATAAAGAATTTTAGTTCAGAATACTGATAGAAAGAGATCATATTTTGCAAGAAATAGATCGGAAATTTCACTAAAAGGTGCAAATTGAAGAGGGAAAACAATAAAAAAAAATACAGTTCCATAAAAGAAAGAGAGACAGAAATCTGCGAATCTACAAAATAAATCAAAGTGGAAATCCATTGTTCTGTGGAAAAGTGGCATATCTGTGGTACGCTTATGGTAAATACAATGAAACCAGGTAAAGTGACCATCTTAGTATATTGACCACTTAGCTAAAGTGATCAATTTTCCCAAAGTAACCATACCATTTTCACACAGCGCCTACCATCATTTTCATAAAGTGATCAGCTTTCTCAGTCTCAAGAGCAGTTCCTTCAACTAGTTTTCACTGTATATCATGGGTGAAAGTTAGGGCACCTGGCCAAGACTGAAAATATTCCAACTTTATTCTATTATATTATAAGTTCCCACATACACACACAGTAATAGTATGTTCTTTAAAATTATCCACAATCAAATCGACAAAGTCAAACATTTTCCAACTTTGTTGTTGAATGTTGACATTTTATATTTGAGTTCCATTTTCAAGCTTTGCCAATGGATGGGGACAAATCAACTTGCATTAGATACTTATATATGCCATAAAATACCATATGGCATACAACAAAATGTGTGTATGTATAATGCCCTTAAGTCAGACAGAGATGCCAATCAGTTGAAGATTTCAGTAGTGAAGAAGGAAAGTATCAGTAGTTTTAAGGTGCTTTCAACAGTCAGGTAAATAAGTGAAATATTATTATTTAAAGATGTGAATATATCCAATTTTCATATATTATTGCCAAAATGGTTGCTTTTTTATTTGCCGCCTATATCATTGTTTTAATACCAATATTTGGAAAATATTCTTTCACAGGGTTCATACCCATTTTTCAAAGTGGGCACTGTGTATGCAAAAATGACTAAAATATGACCCTTAATAATGAACCAGAAAATAAATATATGCTAGTTTAGTTTATCTAATATGCAATATTCAGAAGAGGGAGATGGATGAGAAGGATACTAATAGACTCTCAGTGATTCACGAGACATAAATTGAATTCCGCAATCATACTATATATGTGAAAATAATTAAAAAATTAATCAGAATATGAAAATAAGCTAGTTTAGTTAATCTAATACAAAATATTTAGAAGATCGAGATGAATGGAAAAGAATTAATGGACTCTCGTAAATTCACTAGAACATAAATTGAATTGCGCAATTTTACTGTGTATGCAAAAATAATTAAAAAATTCATCTTAATAATTAACTAGAATACGAAAAAATAAAGCTAGTTTAGTCAATTTAATACACAATATTTAGAAGATGGCATACCTGCTAACCATCCAGTAGATAACACGGTGAGAATTTTTATGGCACTTTATAAGTCAACGTATAATCTGTTCAATATCACTTAGGGAAAAACTGGGAAATCATACAAAAATGTATGTTTTTTTTAAAAAAAATGATAACTCACTATAACATTGAAAATGCCTACTGTTAACGAAAAATGTTTTTACATAGTGTATAAAAAAAGCATATCAGTAGCATAAGCAGAGAGAAATTTTAGAGGGGGCTGGTTCACTGAAACAAAATATGTTCAATTCTCAAATTGTAATTTAGTTAATTAGATGAATGTGAATCAAAAAATGCTTTTGGGACTTTATTGCCTAGAAAATAAGAGGGGGGGGGGGGATTCCATTGTGTATTCATTTTGAATATATTTTAAGGAAAATAATCCTTCATTTTTATGTAAACTGCAAAGATGTAAAAGTACTATAACTAATTGAGATTCTATGAAAAATAAGATAGATGGAAAAGGATGTTTAAACATTACACAGCATTAAATCAATACATGCGAAATTGCACTTAAAAAATAATAAATATTTTACAAGAATATTAATTAATAATGAAACATACTGCAAAGAAATTAATGTTGTGCATTTTTTAATTCATATAATTTGAAACTAAATTATGGATGGGAAAGGATGTTTCAATATTACATAGCAATGTAATCTATATATATGGAATCACATTTATTTATTTGAAACAGTATCCATCAATAAAGTGAAAATTATGTAACTTAGTACTGGTCAAGACCGTAGCCAGAGATAAAAATGAAGAGGGGCTGGAGGGAAATTTGAGGGGGGCTCAACAGTCTTAAAGGAGGAAATCACCAAAGGCACAATTAACCATTAAAATTTATAAACCATAATAGTTACTATTATATATTTCAATTCATATAAATTATTAACAAATAATTGCATATTTATAGTTGCAAACTAAGGCTGATTATTAATATCCATTAAGTTACTATACATCAATATATAACAATTACAATTGATTTTAATGTAAGCATTAACTAGTAATAAAGTTGTCAATAATTTGTAGAAACATTCCGAAAGTAACACTCGCAACTCGCAAAGATTCTCCATATAGAAACAGTGTTCCACAGCTGTGATAGATTTAGCGTTACCCAGGGTGCACCACGAGGAGGCCACAAGGTCTAATATCAAGCCCAAACTGTGTAGTGTGTGGTGCTAACGCATCTATGGATGCTGATCATCTAATGAACTGTCCAGGACTCTAGTGACATGTACAAAAGGTATTTATTGGGGGGGGGGGGAAGGGGGGGGGAGGATGCAGGCCCTTCAAGCTGTCTGACTGTTTTGAATTTGTGTTTTTGGCTACCATCCATGTATTTCCCATATTTGTTTTACTGTTGTTATTGTTGCTTGGTCATGTTTCTTGTAATAGTTTTTCTCCTGTGTTTTTGCAGTTGTGTATTAGTACACCAGTGAATGATTTGTATCAAGTGCTGCTGCTAGAAATAAAAAAACATTCTGAAAGTTAATACAAGTTAATGCTTAATATTAACTCTTACCTACTTATCAGTTGATTTTGCCTCTATAATGTATAACAGTGAACCGCACAATAATACAAAAGTATCCTAAATACTATTGTCATACTTTTTTAAATATTTTTAAATTAAATATGTAAATAAATTTATCATTAGTATAATCAGAAATTCAGCTGAATTAAAAATATCTTTAAAATGAAGTAATTTATAAAAGAAATCTCAAAGAAATTTTTTATGCAAAATTTGAATGACATTTTATATGAAATTTCATATCACTACTAAAAATGTAATATTTTTATCAGGGAGGGTGAGTACACTTCTTGGGGGAGGGGAACTTAGCACCCTTTGGCCTCTGCCTGGCTAAGACCCTGGTACTAGGTTCATATACGCAAGAAACAGAATGGCGGCTGCAAGTTCGATCGAAATTCCATGTAACAAAAAATTTTTATTGAAAAACCCTTAACTTTAGGGAATTAAAAAAAAAATCCAGGAGATTCAAGTTAAAAAATTGAGAAACCATGAGAAATCGCCAAACACCGAGAGTTTCCAGGAAAAACCAGTAGAGTTGGCAGCTATGAGATGGAGATGGATGAAAAAAAATACTAATGAACTCTTCGACGATTCACGAAAACAAACTTAATTACACAATCACACTGTTTATACAAAAATAATTAAAAAATTTAGCTTTGTAATTTACCAGAATATGAAAATAGGCTAGTTTAGTCAACCTAACATGCAATATTTAGAAGATGGAGATGGATGGAAAATATACTAGACTCTTGGCAGTTCACGAGAGATGAGAACATAAAACTGAATTTCGCAATCGTACTATATATGCGAAAACAATTAAAAAATTAGCCATAATAATTTACCAGAAAATGAAAATAAGTTTGTTTTGTCAATCTAACATGCAATATTTAGATGATGGAGATGGATGGAAAACAATACTGATGGACTCCTGATGATTCACAAGAACGTAAACTGATTGCATAATCATACTGTTTATACAAATATACGAGGTGTGGTTCAAAAAGTAAGGTAACAAGTCCTGTGAGAAAAAAGGTTTATTCAAGAAATCAAAGAGATATACAAAGTTAGCAAGGCACTGGTGCATATTATTTTTCCACATAGTCACCATGGTTGTCAAAGCATTTGTACCATCGGTAAACCAATCTATCAAAACCAGCATAGAAGAAATCAGGGTCCAGGTCGCGGAGCCACTCAACGAAGGCTTCCTGAATTTCGTCATCGGTTGTGAAATGACGATGTGCCAGGTGCATCTTCAGCAGTCCGAAGAGATGAAAATCGCTTGGTGCGCGATCAGAGCTGTAGGGTGGGTGTTCCAGTATATTCCATAGGAAACGCTGTACCAAATCACATGTATCCGAGGCCGTATGCGGTCATGCATTGTCGTGCAGCAACACGACGTCTTTCATTTTCAATTCAAATAATTTGTCCGCCAAATTTGCGCACCCGTGAGAGCTCTGGTTACCTTACTTTTTGAACCATCTACGTAATTAAAATAATTAACTAGAATATGAAAATAAGCTAGTTTATCTAATATGCAATATTTAAAATATGGGGATGGATTTGATAAAGATACTAATGGACTTTTGGCCATTCACGAGCTGACATAATGTCAAGAATGAATCAAGGCTTTTTATTGAATAGTAATTCGTTTAAAAGAGTATTATAGTTAGGGCTTGACTAAGATCTTGTAGGGATATTTCTAATATCTTTATTGTAAATAAGGTAATACATTATTGTTTAAGTCAAGTAGTTTAAGTCAATAAATGCATTTCTGTAAAAATTACGAAATTTAAATTTTTATACGGTAATAGACCAGTAATGAGACCAGTTGCAGTGTACCTGCAGACAAAAATAAAAAATTATGCACATTAAATCTAAAATAATAAAGGTATATAACACCCAAAAAATAACAGATTTGTGTATATAATTATTTTGTGTATAACCCCCATTTCTCAGCACAAAAAGTGCTCTAACTTCAAGCAGCTATAAGTCGGTTAAATTTGGTCTAAAAGGATGATTTTTTTTTATTTTGCATGAAATTGTATGAGGATGATTTTCCTAAATATATAACTGGTATGACCGGGGTACCGTATAAAAATTTATATTTCGTATTTCTTTCATAAATCTATTGATTTAAACTGTTTCTAAGATAATACATTTTAAAATTTAAAACATTTTTGCAATTGGAAGTATATCTCTGTGACTAACGGTTGAAAAAATAGCAATTGGGCACCAATAGCACTGGATACCCTGTATATTCGCTATAAATCAATTATCCAAGAAAATTGTTTTTGCATACTTTTCTGTTTGAAAACCGAAACAAAATTATAGGGATTAATTTTGACACCATTCGATGGAGCTGCATCTGAAACATTGGTATACAAAATTTCAGTTTTATTGGTGCAATACTGAGAGTGCTGTTAAATTTTATTGAAAATTTGATGATTAGTACACTTTTCCGGGACCATTCCCAAAGTGTAAAAATAAATTGCTTGCAAATATAAATTAGTAAACGGATAAATGAAACTGAATTAAATATGATGTTAGGAGTTTTGAAAGTTTTTAAAATGTCTTTTGTTTGTTATGTATAAAACAAATTTTTTAAAGGGCAGTCAAAATTTGCTATCAAGGGTCATTTTTGGCCCATACTATGATTAATTAGACCAGGACCTTCAGTTTAAAATGGATTCTGATCAACTATAGACACCCAGTCATGCAGGGAGTCACCCCTCTTATGCATGGATTGGAACCAACACACTGGGAATGGTTTGCAAGCACCAATGCAGACTTCGAATTTTTGTGATCTAGGTAACTTTGGTGTCCAATTGCCGGTTTCTTGTATTCAGTGTTTGTCTTAGCCACCAAAGTTTAGGGATCTATACCCTCCTCTATTGAGGATAAGCATAGGCAGAAGTAGGGAAGGAGCACATGCCCCGGGTGATAGTGATAGGGGGTGCCAAACTCTGTCTTTAACCCAAGTGAAAAATATCCTAGCATCACTGCTGAGATAAGAACAATTATATTTTAATAATTTCTTTGAAATTTCATTATATGAATATTATATTAAAAAACCTAAAATTTATATTACAAAACATAGAAGATTTAATGAGAAAATACTATAATTCATATAATATAATATAATTAGAGATGTGGGTCAGAAATTTTTCTGGAAAATTTTCCACCTTTTTCCCCCCTCTTCTCCTTAATTCATTTTAAAATGAAATGTAATACTCTTTCCACACTACTTTTTGAAATGAAAGTAACTTTACAAAAAGTCTTTGATTATTTAGTTTTCTAATATTGAGGAAGAAAGGGAATAATGCTTTATTTTGAAGAAAAAGGATAGACAAGAACTAGAAGGGTACATGAGACATTTTACTCATTTTGATAAAACAGTAGGTAATATTTTTAGAAACCTATTTATTCAGCAATTAATTCTGTAAAATTTATGAAAATATAATAAATATGGAATATTTTTGCAAATGATTTGGCTGAAGGAAAATACTTTAATACTGGAACGATGGAAGTGGTCATTTTGACCCCATAACTACTTTGAGAAACAATTCCTCCATAAAGGCTAATCCCAGCCCATTGAAATTTATGACTATTCTTATTTTAATTATTACTTTAAGAAAATAAGTCATAAAATTTCAATGGGCTGGGATTAGCAGTTTTGGAGAAATCGTTTCTCAAAGTAATTATGCAGTCAAAATGACTGCTTCCGTCGTTCTAGTGTTAATAGAACTAAATATATGCTTAAATCAATGTCCAAATTGATTCTTTTATCTCATGGTACTCACCCATTCAATTACTAGCAGCCTTCAGCGATCAACCTGTTCGCTACCCTTGAAAATTCTGACTGTGGCAAACTCGCTGGTGCCATAATCTCATGGAGTTGTTGTTGAAACCCACACCATCCAACCTACCAGAAAGGTTTAAGGTAACTATTTGGACAGCCAGGAAGTGCCACCCAATTTAGACTGGAACCCAGTAGGGGAGGCATCCACAGGGACCGTACCCTCCTTTCCCTACCACCAATCTCTCGGAAGGACTTATGGACCCACATGTTTAATGTGATCGTACTCCGCATGAACACGGCAGCAGTTTTGGCAGTGACGAGAATCAAACCCGGGCCTACCGAGTGCAATTCCCGTGTGCTAACCACTGGGCTACTGCGCCTTCCACGACAATCTCCATAACTTTCTTTTTATTTATCTTTTTATTTCTTCAGTGTTTAAGTTTTTTACTGTGGTCCCAACCACCACACGATGTAAATAATACATCACCACAATTCAATCCAGCATAATGAGCCAAAAACCTTATAAAAAACAATCATTATTTGGCAGGCACAAATATTGAATGTTCCATTCGATTTCGCTATGCGTATTCAGAACCATGACGTCCCTTCCTTTATTTATTTTTTGTCAGCATAGCAACACCGTGCGTCTGCATGTGGAAGGAATTAAAAATCTTGACTTCATTAATTAAAATCCGGATCTTGCGGCTATTTTTTATTATTTCTTGACCAGATTGGACTTGTAAGAATGCCTGATGTTTGTGCTTTCTAAAAATGTAAATTATTAGTCGAAATTGTTGGTACTTTTCCCGATGCGAAAATTTAAAAATGAAAGTTCGTGTTTTTGAGCCAAAAGTGACTTTTGTTTTAAAATCTTTAAAAAATGTTGAAATTTGTGCCTGAGATTTGAAGTTGATGTATTTTTACTCGCAATTGTCTGCTCTTTCTGGTCATATGATTTGTTTTTTTCTATGACGTCTGGATGGTGGAGAAAAAACGGTCGAAATTGCATAAAACATTAAATAACAAAAAAATAATTCAAATTTTAAAAATCAGTTTTCATCTCCCCCCCCCCCCGGGCCAAATTTCATAGCTCTGTGATGCGCGGTTGCTGAGCCTATAGTGTATAAGACAGACAGACAGACATTGCCTTTTATTATAGAATAGCTGCCTTCGGGGACCAGCCTGTTTGCTACCCTTGAAAATTCTGATAGTGGCAAATTCGCTGGCGCCATAACCCCGTGGAGTTGTTGTTGAGATCCAGACCATCTGACCTACCAGAAAGGTGTAAGGTAACTATTTGGATGGCCGGTAAGTGCCACCCAATTTAGATCGGAACCCAGTGGGGCAGGCATCCACAGGGACCACACCTTCCTTCCCTTACCACCAACCTCTTGGAAGGGCTTACGGACCCACATGTTTAACGTGATCATACTCCACGTGAATACAGTGGCAGTTTTGGCAGTGGCGGGAATCGAACCCGGGCCTACCAAGTGCAATTCCCATGAGTTAACCACTGGGCTACTGCACCCTCAACCCCGTGGAGTCAACGAAGTTTGGTTTAGTTTAATGACATTAAAACTAATAATGAAATTTTAAGGCACCACGACAATCTCCATAACTTTCTTTTTATTTATTTTTCTATTTCTTCAGTGTTTAAGTTTTTCATTGTAGTCCCAACCATCACCCGATGTAAACTATACATTGCCACAATTCAATCCAGGATAATGAGCCAAAAACCTTTTATAAAAAGCAAACACTAATTCGGTTTTTAATTGTCCCTAGGCTAAAAACTGAATAAAAAGCAATCACTGATGACATTTGCAAATATAATATGCGAATATTCTCATCAGGATAAATATATCGCCAGATACCACCAAACACCTGCGAGGCCAAAAACCGTTTCCATAGCAACACCATGCATCTGTGTGCGCAAGTGGATGAAAAATCGAACTTCTTGGGCCGTTTAGTGCGTTTGCGTGGGCATGTGGGAGAAAAACGTCCAGGATAATGAGCCAAAAACCTTTTATAAAAAGCAAACACTAATTCGGTTTTTAATTGTCCCTAGGCTAAAAACTGAATAAAAAGCAATCACTGATGACATTTGCAAATATAATTTAATACCCATGCGAATATTCTCATCAGGATAAATATATCAGCCAGATACCACCAAACACCTGCGAGGCCAAAAACCGTTTCCATAGCAACACCATGCATCTGTGTGCGCAAGTGGATGAAAAATCGAACTTCTTGGGCCGTTTAGTGCGTTTGCGTGGGCATGTGGAAGAAAAACGTCTTTTACCGGTTTGTGGAGAAATTGAAATTCGGAAATTCTTAAAATCCAGATCCTGTAACTATTTTTTATTATTTCTTGACCAGATTGGGCTTGTAAGAATGCTTGATGTCTGAGCTTTCTGAAAATGTAAATTATTAGTCGAAATTGTCGGTACTTTTCCCGACGCGAGCATTTAAAAATGAAAGTTTGATTTTTTTAAACGAAAGTGACTTTTCGTTTTAAAACCATTAAAAAATATTAGAATTTGTCCCTGAGATTTGAAATTGATATATTTTTACTCGTAATTATCTGCTCTTTCCAGTCATGTGATCTGTTTTTTCCGCGACGTCTGGATGGTGGAAGAAAATGGGGAAAAAACGCTTGAAATCGCATAAAACATTAAATAAAAAAATATATAATTCAAATTTTAAAAATTGGTTTTCATGTGTCACCTTCCCCCCCCCCCCCGGTCTCCGATTGCCAAATTTCGTCGCTCTGGAAATGCAGTAGCTGAGCCTATAGTGTATAAGACACACAGACAGACATTGCCTTTTATTATATAGATGGGGAGAAATAATCTTCTAATTTTGCACTCAATGCTTTTATTTTACACTAGCCGCCTTCGGGGACTAGCCTGTTTGCTACCCTTGAAAATTCTGACCATGGCAAACTCGCTGGCATCATAACCCCATGGAGTTGTTTTTGAGACCCAGACCATACCCTTGAAAATTCTGACCGTGGCAAACTCGCTGGCGCCATAACCCCGTGGAGTTGTTGAGACTCAGACCATCCGACCTACCATAAAGGTGTATGGTTTGTTAGAAAACTTTAGTGTAAACAAGCAACACGTACATCAGTTATAGCACTGTCAAAATCCAAAAATTACTGTGTGCTGATTGGCTAATCACATTAGGTCAGCTTGTCACAAGTTTTAACCCTATGTTATGTATTCCTGCAGATTGAGACATTAACATCCGGATTATGTTAATTTTCTACTTCAACCCATTAGAGATTACCATACTCCAGAAAAACTTTAACTTCTACTTCAAAAAACATTAACTTCAACTTCAAACAACATTAACTTCTACTTCAATCATGCAGCACTATTTAAGCTGGTGGATGTGTCAGTAGAAGTTGTTCTGTTCTGTGATCTGTATTCTATAGTCTGTATTCTGATCATATTATCTGATCTAGTGATGTTACTTTTCAAACATTACCTATTTTCTAGAATATTCTTAATGATGTTGTGTATGTTTCAAAGCGTGATTGGCGGTAAATTGGCAAAGTACATGGCCGGTTTGGTTAGACCTAATTTTCTGTCTGCTATAGAATTTCAAGACTCTGTTGTTATGACCAGTACAAACACAGTATCAAAGTAAATAATACATATTGTTTTTATTACATTAATTTCGTAAAAATAAATTTAGTTATTTTTTTCACGTATCGACTCTTCACTGACGTGTCTAAATAAATCCACTGCTACTTCTGCAAAAGTCTTTATGGCAACGTGCAATATTGAATTTTTATCAGCTTTTAAATTTTTAAATATCTGTGCATGCCAACAACTGGGTTATGGACCCTAGCAGCCCTAGTACAGCAGCCCAAGTGGTTACAAAATGCTGCTTATCTAGAAAGTCGATAAAGTCCGAACGAGCTCCGAGACGGGGGGGTCACAGCCGCATAAAACTAAGTATGGCGACGACACCGGATATGGAAAAATTTGGTCAAGATAATTTCTCAACCTGGAGTACGGACATAAAATTTGCACTGATGAGTGATGGATTATACGGCTTCATCACAGGAACGGAGGAGAAACCGGGTGAGGACACGACCAGAAAAGAAAAATTAGATTATCAAAGGAGAAAAAAAAAAACATTGTCAACACTCTATTATAGCTTGGAAACTGAATACCGTGATTTAATTTCTGCAGTTAATGAACCGTTGACGGCATGGGAAGTATTAAAAGAATAGTTTGAGCCAAAGTCCAGGGCTGGACTGATGAGACTCTTTGACAATTATTTTTAAAGAAAAGCCAGTACCGGGTGAACCTTGTGGACTTTTTATATCTAGGATTAAAAAGTTAGTGTCAAAGTTACAGGATGCTGGACACCCAATGGCCAAGGTCCTGGTTACGTTCCAGACAATACGACATCTTGGTGACGAATTTAGAGGCATAGTACAGACATTGTATAGACTGCCAGATGACCAATTTACCCTAAAGCACATTGAGTTGGAGTTGCTTGCAGAAGAAGACCAGATTGCCCAGCAGTTACACAACATGCAACAAAATGGAAGCAAGACTTTTTACAGTGTACATAAATCTAAAAATGTGTCTAAATTTAAAAATGCAATTTCTAAAAGTGTAAATTAAAATAAATGGGTAGGCCCTTGCCATGTATGCAAGGCCTATGGTCATTTTAAGGCAAACTGTAAACAAAATCATGCAAAATTAAGTAAAATCCAGTCTAACATTGAAAATTGTAATACTGAATCGACCAACAAATTCGGTTGGGTTGTTGACACGGCAGCAACTAGGCATTTTTGCAACAATTTGGAATTGTTTGACAAATTTAAAGAGATTAAAGGGACAACAATGTCCTTAGCTGGCGGTGATCAAGAAAGCCCAATCGAAGGTGTCGGATCGATCAGTATGTATGTTAAAATGAATAATATGAAGAATTTAATTCATTTAACAGATGTAATGTATTCACCTAAACTGAGGAGAAACTTAATTGCTGCTTCAATTCTGGAAGAGCAAAATTGTAATTTCGCAGGTAGAAATGGTTTAATTATTTTTTTCAAATTTTCAATTTTTAAATACCAAAATTCTAAGCGTCAGAACTGACAATGGTATGGAATTTTGTAACACTGAATTTGAAAAGTTTTTAGAAACACAAGGCATTAAAGCAGAAAGAACAAACACATACACACCCAAGCAAAATGGAGTTTCGGAGAGGTTTAACTTAACTGCTTTGGATTGTGTTCAGACAATGTTAAATGATAGCAACTTAAAAGACGATTTTTGGGCAGAAGCCTTACTATGTTTCGCATATGTTAAAAATCGAATATGCCACAAGTTCAAGAACCTGACACTGATCGAGTTATACAGTGGCAGAAAACCATCAGTTGCCCACCTCAGAGTATTTGGATGTCAAGCTTTTGTAAGCAAGCCTAAACAACTTAGGGGGAAATTTGACATGAGGGTACAAGAGGGCATTATGGTAAGATATGCTTTGAAAGCTCGGGGATATAGGATATGGCTCTTGAATGAGGGGAAAATAGTCAAGACTAACAATGTTAAATTTAATGAAGAGTGCAATGCAGAGGAAGGCAGTCTGGGACCCAATGTAAATGAGAAACCTAAACTAGTAGAAAAATTTACTTTTCATCTCACAAGCCTACCTATCCGGACTCGTCTGATGAGGAGTATATGGAGAGGGAAAAAGATGATTCATCAGAGGAAGATCGAGACATTGCAGAAAGTAGTGAGGAAAAGGGCTCCTCTGGTGACAATCGTCCAATTCCCGATCCAGATACTACTTGGGTCAGAAGTCATTCCAAGGATGACAGGACCAAGAAAGGATGTTTACTATTATTATAAAGGAAAGGGATTTAGGTTAAGGACGCTAAAAGAAATAGAAAGTTTTTGTGAGAAAAAGAAAATAAACTTTAATGAAAAACTTTTCAATTTTAAGGGGGATCAAGGGATTGGTCAGAAGCAAACATTGTAGAGATCCAAATCCCTAGGAACTACAAGGAAGTGGATAATTCACCCCAATCCAAAGAATGGAATATAGCCATAGCAGACGAATTAGGTGTCATGAAGGAAAGAGGTGTTTGGGACTTAGCGCCTGCACCTGTTTCCGACAAAGTAATCGGTTGCTGTTGGGTATATACAGTCAAAAGAGACGAAAGAGGTGAAGTTAGCAGGTACAGGGTGCGGCAGAAAGAACTCCCCGATTTGGGAAGCTAATAGGAACTAAACGAAACAAGGTAGAAAAAAATTCCTTTTATACCTGAGTAGTACACATAATGCAGTTTGAAATCAACAAGTTTTAAAAATTACATCACTTAAGTGGCGTCCTCCATTGGCGATACATTGATTTTGAGGTGGCCCCAGAGAAAAAAATCGCACGAGAACTGGCCATGTCATCTCCTTGCGTGGTGACATTGGGTGGCCGCCGCGCTCTCCAGATTTGAACTCGTGCGATTTTTTTCTCTAGGGCCACCTCAAAGCCAAGGTATACCAACATCGTCCCCAAACTTTGGAAGCTCTCAAGGCGGCAATCACTCAGGAAATTGCTGCCATTCTGCCTGAAATGACTTGAAGGGCCATGGAAACCTACCAGGAAAGGCTCAATCAATGTATCGTCAATGGAGGATGCCACTTAAGTGATGTAATTTTTAAAACTTGTTGATTTCAAACTGCATTATGTGTACTACTCAGGTATAAAAGGATTTTTTCCTACCTTGTTTCGTTTAGTTTCTATTAACTTCTCAAATCGGGGAGTTCTTTCTGCCGCACCCTGTATAAGGCTAGACTAGTAGCACAGGGGTTTAACCAGGAAAAGAGGCAAACTTATGAAGAAGTGTTTAGCCTGGTGATTAACTTTACAATTGTTAGAATGTTTTTTACTATTTTTGTATGTTTATTAGTGTGGTTCCATATTCAGCTTATCAAATGTGCATATTTATATGCCAATCTCAGTGAAAAAATATTCATGAGACAGCCCCCAGAATTTTTTGACAAAAACAAAAGTAGATATGTATGTCAGTTAAATAAAGCAATTTATGGCCAGCACGAAAGCGGTAAAGAATGATATCTTGAGTTAGACCAGGTTCTCAGAAAACATAATTTCATAAAATTTAAGTGGTGCAATTGTGCATATAATTTTAACAATACAGCTTTATTAATTGTTTATGTGGATGACATAATATTATTTGCCAAAAATCAAATTGATCTAAATTCTGTAACTTCTCTTCTAAAGTCTAAATTTGATATTAAAGTGTTAGGTAAAACCAAAATGTTACTAGGTATTGAATTTGAAGAAAACCATGATAAACATTCATCCATTAAGATCAATACATTACTAAAATTTGTGATAAATTCTCAAAATTCAAATATCCTGTTTCAAGTTTACCCATGCAAAAGGTGTAGTTTTAAGCAAAGCAGATTGCCTGGCAAATCATTCTAAAATTGAACAAATGAAAAATATACCTTACAGAAACTTATTAGGTTGTTTGTCGTTTCTAGAACTAGACCCAATATAAGCTATGCTGTAAATATTTTATCCCAATTTCAGGAAAACCCAGGCATGAAACACTGGGATGTTCTACTTCAACTTCTAGGGTATGTAGATAAAACAAGGGATTTTAAATTAAACTTATCTAACATTCAATCTGTAAATTTAAATTGTTTTACTGATTCTGACTTTGCAGCTAACAGGGATGATAGAGTATCAATGGGAGGCATGATCTTTTTTGTAGAGAGGGCACCTATTTCATGGAGGACATTTAAGCATAAATGTGTGAGTTTATCTACAATGGAAACTGAATATATCTCATTGACTGGGTACAGAACATATTACTTAAATGTAATAAGCTTAGCGTTCAGTTAGGAAATAGTGTAATATTCTGTGACAACCAAGCAGCCATAAACTTTTCCAATTCACCCATTGAGAATCATAGAACAAAACACATTGATGTTAAATATCATTTTTTGAGAAATCTAGTTGAAAAGAAACTCTTTGAGATTAAATTTGTAAACAGCAAAAATAACAAAGCTGATGGTTTTACAAAACCAATTACAAAAGAAGCAATCTTAAAATTCTGTGAAATCTTTAAAACTTCTTAAAAATGTTTAAATTGTAAATGGAAATCAAAATTTGTATAGTAGTATTTTTCAAATTAACTTCAACACTTTTTTCAAAACCCACACTGTGTAGTTTAGTTACCAATGTGTTTAAACTCTGTGGCAAAGATTTTTAAAGTTTTTGATATATACAAAAAATAATACATTTTTTCAATCCCTTATGTAGTAGTTTAGATACTAATGACTTTAAACTGTGTGATGAAGGTTTAAAAGTTTAAAATTTTTCAATGTGATATACAAACTTTTTGACATTCCCTCAACATGTAGTTTTGGTACTGTTGAGTTTATACGATCAGCAAAGGATTTAAGAGTTTTTTTTAATTTAAAGTTGTATCTCCTGCTTTTAACACAGAAATATTTTAACTTTGTGTTCTCATGTAAATTGTACCATGATGTGTTTATACTTTTTAAAACATTGTCTTGAAATGTAATTATACACTATATTTTATACATGATATTTTGAAACTCTATAAAGCAGTATGTATTCAACTTAAATTTGATAACTTGTATTTTTGTGGTTGAGCAACTCAATCTGCAGGAGGGGGCCGATTGTTAGAAAACTTTAGTGTAAACAAGCAACATGTACATCAGTTATAGCACTGTCAAAATCCAAAAATTACTGTATGCTAATTGGCTAATCACATTAGGTCAGCTTGTCACTAAGTTTTAACCCCATGCTATGTATTCCTGCAGATTGAGACATCAACATCCGGATTATGCTAATTTTCTACTTCAACCCATTAGAGATTAACATACTCCAGAAAAACATTAACTTCTACTTCAAAAAAATATTAACTTAAACTTCAAAAACATTAACTTCTACTTCAATCATACAGCACTATTTAAGCTGGTGTATGTGTCAGTAGAGGTTGTTCTGTTCTCTGTGTTCTGTTGTCTGTATTCTGCAGTCTGTTGTTTGATCTAGTGATGATACTGTTCAAACATTATCTATTTTCTAGAATGTTCTTAATGATGTTGAGTATGTTTCAAAGCATGATTGCCGGTAAATTGGCAAAGTATGTGGCCGGTTTGGTTAGGCCTAAATTTCTGCCTGCTACAGAATTTCAAGACTCTGTTGTTATGGCCTGTACAAACACAGTATCAAAGTAAATGATACGTGTTGTGTTTATGTTTTTATTATATTGCTTTTGTGAAAATAAATTTAATTATTTTTCAAGTATCGACTCTTCACTGACGTGTCTAGATAAATCCACTGCTACTTCTGCAAAAGTCTTCATGGCAACGTGCAATATTGAATTTTAACCTGCTTTTAAATTTTTTAAAATATTTGTGCATGTCAACAAAATTGCAGCTGCTGACTTCAATATAGGTAGAAATATTTGTGCATAGAATATTTTCATATATTTATAAATTTAAACCCCTTTCTTTAATCATATTACAGTGATGTGATTACTGCGCCAATTGCGCCAAACTGCGCATTTCAAAGTATGCTGCGCCATTCTGATACAAAAAGCAAAATTTAACTGTTTTTGCGCCAACGCTGCGCCATTTCATAAAAATACCGCGGTACGCGATTCTTGTTTTGCCAAACAGAAAGGAACAATTGATTGACGGGCAAGAATGCTGACGCGAAGTGCTTCTGTAAGGAGAAAAGGGTGAGTCACAAATTCATCCAGAAGAGTGGGAACATAGGGGAAAGAAAGGGGGAGGCGATTCCGGCGAGACTCTGTGGTTTATGGGAGATCTTTGGAACAGGTTCTTTGATCGTGAGCTGGTTTGGAGCACAGAATACTATATTAGTCTGTGGTTTGGAGGAAGTTCTTACCTCGTGGTTCAATATCATCTTTGCTGTGTCTGGAGAAGAGAGAAAAGATCTTATATAAAGCAATTAAAAAAGTAAGTGGAAATTAATTTACTCATATTACCCTTTTTTTTTAACAGTAGTAATCATCGTCAATTTCATTTACCGCGAATCCATTAAAATTAATTTTTGTGCGTTCATCAGTTGTGTACTAAATATACTGATTTTGAAGTTAAAGAAAAGAAAAAAAGCCCTTGATATATGATATAAAAATTTCAAAAGATTTTTGAAATTCATTTGCTTTTGTATAACGGCCTGTTAATTAACACTGGGCAGTAAACAAGCCTTTTAAGTAAGACAAAATCTAATGTTGAAAAGAATCTTAAACATCGGTAAAAATATTCTTATTATGAATTTATTTATAGAATTTTCGTAAAATAGTTTTTAATGTAATTTAATTGCTATTTAATTAGCTTTTGCTTAATTTTTATTAACTTTTAAATTTTCCGCCAATGTTTAATGAGTTTTTTTAAATTTTGCTCATTTTTTTTTCACATCGCGCAATATTTATTTTTAAGATTATATATATATTTTTTTACTATTTCTTATTTTAGCGCAACGCGGAATCCCGGATTTTCGCTTATGAAATCGCGGATTTTACTTTTTCTTTCGAATTCGCTATTTTCGTAAGTTTAGGAGAATAGCGCCCCCCCCCCCCTCCGGCGCGAAGCAAACAGATTGGCGATGAAAATTGAATAGAATTGGGTTACAATTCTATTCCATTTTCATCGCCAATCTGGTAGCCTACGATATTCTGACATTCAAGTAACACGCGGCTTTTTCGGATTCTGCATTTGAATAGGAAATAGGTATCTTTTTCAATCGGATTTGTTGAGTATTTTCGCTTCGCATCTATCATGCATTTTTATTAAACATTTCGCACGTAATTTACCGTAAGTATTTTTGCTTCCCCCCCCCCTCTTCAATTTCCACCATTTTGCATCATTTCAAGAAATTTTCTTTCAAAATACGATTTCTTTCTGTTTCTATTCTAAACTAGAATTCTTTATTTAAAAGCTGCGGTCAATCGGATGCGAGTTCGGTCCGTCCCGGTATTTTCGGATTAAATTTATCTACTTCCCGAAATTCGGCACGAAACAGTGTTTAAAAATTCAAGCCCATGCCTGAGCCCATATGCCAGGCCCTAGCCCGTACAGATTTCTAATACAAATATCCTTTTCCATCCCTCGCCATCTTCAAATTATTGCACATTAGATTGACTAAACTAGCTTATTTTCATATTTTGATTAACTATTGGGTTTAATTTTTTAATTATTTTCCCATAAATAGTGTGATTGCGCAATTCAGTTTGTACTCTCCTACATTGCTAAGAGTCTACTAATATTTTTCCATTCATCTCCATCTTTAGATAGTATCTTTTTCGAAAATATTGCAAATTTTAAATGCTTTACATTTTATAAAATTATTTATTGCATTCTTTCTTTCGTATTTCTTTTTTTTTTTTAGATTCCTTCAAAAATTATTTTGTGAGTCTTTGCCAACATTATTTATTACAAATTTTTAGATTAAAAAAAATATTTATTTTAAATTTTATCTTTTTAAAATTATTTAATACAATTCTTTATTTTTATATCTTTTCAAAAATTATCTGTTGCAATTTTAAAATGTTTTATAGGTTGTTTGTAAACTTTAGTTCTTTTTATATGTGTATTGAATTTTTTTTAATTTTTACATTTTTACTAAAATTTTATATTATTTCAGGTATGTCCTGCAAACGGAAAAGTAAATTTAATTCGGAAGTTTTGAAGGAGACTGATGGAAATGGGGATAATATAGGTGCATGGTGCTCTCCTGGATTTAAACCAGAAGAAGCACTTTGTATTATTTGCGACAGTGTCATCAACTGTTCTCAGCATGGTGTAGCAGCAGTAAAAAGGCATGCAAATTTAAAGAAACACATTGAAAAATGTGCAAAATTTAGAGACTTTTCCGGTGAACTGAAAAAGAAAAAAGATCAAAGGGTCATCAATAGCTTTCAAAGTTCAGGTGTTTCGTTGCCTTCTCCAAGCATCATGTCTCATAATGATAACGTAATATCTGCTGAAGCAAAATTTGCTATTGCAATTGCTGTTCATGATATACCATATAGCTCAGGACATGCATTGTCAAATATTTTTGTAGATATATTTAGTGATTCAAGAATTGCTCGTGACTTTTCATGTGGCCGGAACAAGTTATCCTATTTGATATCTGATGGCTTGGGTCCTTATTTTAAGGAACAAATTGTAAATGAGATCTTTAAAACACAAGCTTTCTTTTCACTACAAATTGATGAAACTCCATTGCCTGAAAAAAGAGTTCAGCAATTGGACATTTTAATACGGTATTACTCGGAATCAAAAAAGCTTGTTGTTTGTGAACATTTTCAAACTTACCATTTAGGTTCAGCAACATCGGAGATACTGCTTAATCATATCAGTAATGCTCTGTCAAGTCTACCACAGGATAAATTTTTGAGTATTTTTTCAGATGGCCCAAATGTGATGAAATCATTGCATACAAAACTTCAACAACTTCATAAATATATTCTGAACATGGGCACTTGTTCACTCCACAAAGTCCATAATGCTTTTGCTTTTGGATTGGATACATTTGCAGATATTGAGATATTATGCATTGATATTTATTATTTCTTCAAGCAATCTGCCACAAGAAGTGAAGAGTTTAGAGAAAAGCAATTAAGCTTGTGCTTGCCAGATCATATATTTTTACGCCATGTGTCAAACAGATGGTTAACTTTGCAATTGGCATTAGACAGGATAATTGAACAGTATGAGCCAATTAGAGAATACTTTCTTAATTCTGCTAAAAGAAATATAAGAGGGGGAAATGATAGACATCAAAGAATCTGCAAAATGTTAAAATGCAAATTTACCTATTCTAAATTGTTGTTTTTGAAAAATGCTGCAGAACTTTTTACACCTTTTTTAAAGCTTTTTCAGCAAGAAGGACCACTCTTACACATATTGTATGACGAGATATGCCTTTTGATAAAAAAGGTCTTGGGGCGGTTTACTGTGCCAGACTTTCTTCTTAGTCTCAGTAACTCGGATTTAAAAATGGTTGATACAGAAAAAAATTGGCTTAAGAAAGCTGAAGTAGGGCTGGACACAGAAAGAGCTCTTAGTGGACTGTCGGATACAGAGAAGAAGGAATTTTTTATGTTAGCGAGACAGTTTTATAAGAAATGTGCATCGAAATTAATAAAAACAATGCCACTAGATAATAAAGTTCTCAGATGTCTAAAATGTCTCCATCCATTAGCACGAACAGAGGCTTCCTCAATTTCTAATATAAGATTTTTGGCATCACAGATGCCAAATGTTATAGAATCATCATCAATAGTAAAATTAACAGATGAGTGGATTTCTCTACAGTCTGAGAGTATAGATTCAATTATATTTCTGAAACAGCAACTTCCAGAATCTATTGTTGAATCAAATGATGAGGATAGTAATTATTTAGAATCTAAATTTGCACGACTTGATACTTACTGGACATACATATTTCAAATTAAAAATAATCTAGGAATGGCCAAGTACCCTTTGATAAAGAAAGCAGTTAAAGCTTTGCTTTGTTTGCCACATGGTAATGCAGAAGTGGAAAGAGGATTCAGCGAAAACAAAAGAATGCTGAGTTTTCGGAACCAGTTAAGCTTGCATAGTATTAATGGATTACGTCACACAAAATCATATATGAAGCGATATGAAAATGTGTGCCAAAATTTACCTGTGACACACGAATTGTTAAAATACATGAAGGAGTCATCGAAAATATATAGAGCACGGATAGAATCAGAAAGGACTGAAAAAAGCAATAAAAGATGTGATGTTACAGATGAAGATATTTTTAAAAAAGAAGAAAGAATTAAGCATCAATTGGAAGCTTCGCAGAAAATGCTAGATAGTGCTGAGGAGCTGATTTCAAATGGAATATCATTAAAGGATTTTTCAAAAATAGAAAGTGGACAAGCTGTTCTGCAAGACAGTAAGAAAAAAATAGAACTATATTTAAACGAACTAAAAGTAGTACAAAAGGAAATTGAAACAGTGAAAGGTGTAAAAAGAAGGAAAATATGAATTTGTTAATTAATGATATGTTCAGATAAGTTTGCTATTTTTTTAAATTTAAATTCAATAAATATTTTGCAGATATAAGCATTTTTTAGATTTTGTATATTATTTTTAGTTCATTAATAATTCTAGTTCTAAGAGTTATAAATTTTTATTTTTTATACTTAAATTTTATTAATTAGATTTTTAAAACTTGATTGTCTTCATTATCTGTTGTATATACGACAGACTGCTAAAATTAAAAAAAGCCTCAAAAAATTACTTGCTATAATATAAAAAAAAACTGTTTACTACGAATGGCTACAATTTTTAAAAAATGCCTGCTACAAACTGCTCCAATTTTGAAAATTTGCCTGATACAAGCTGCTCCAATTTTAAAAATTTGCCTGATACAAGCTGCTCCAATTTTGAAAATTTGCTGCTCCAAAAATTGCTCCAAAACAGTTTTTTGTAATCACATCACTGATATTATCTAATATATATATATATGACTGTAGCTCTAATGTAAGAGCAAATATTTTTAAAAGTCACTGGACATATTATTCTAGCTTAAATGTAATATTTAAGAATAAGTTCAAAATTTTCCATTTGAAAATTTTCCAGAAAAAAAAACCCACATCTCTAAATATAATATATAATATAGCATAATTTATAGTGCATTGATTAACGCATGACCATTTTCTTTAACAAAAAATACATACAAATGAATAATAACATCGTACTAAATCAAATATAATGTCAATAATGAAATATCAAATTTTGGGTAAAAAGTTTTACTTTTACTACACTGTTATTGGAAGAAAACCTCGATGTTCTTTGAAAACCATCTATGATTAAAATCATCAAATAATGCATCTAGCTCATACTAGCATCATAGCACAGATACTCATACTAGCATCTAGCATAGATAGATGTTTCAAAAACATCTATCTATGTGTAACAAAACAAAATCCCCCCAAAATATAAGTTAAAGCAACAGAACATAACATACTGCCAGTACCAGACTATCAGATAGGAATCCACTCTTTATATTGTAATTTTAAATATCAATTTTTAGATGATCCCTTAATGGTTTTTAAACATTTTCCTATTCAATTTTGGGCTTTCTTTCACTATTCCTTTCTTAATCTGTATAAAAGTTTTCATGGAATCCGAATATGTAATGATCAATGGGGGGTGGCGGGGTCTATTGAAAATTTTGGAATTATAGTACCAAAATAACTATGAAGTGCCAAAATAATTAACCCCTTATACAAATTTCAAATATTGATATTTGTTGAAGACATGAATCCGTATTGAATGATATTTTCAGTGTTTTTTATTTTCTTTCTTTCTATTTTTTTGACAACTATACATAATTACTTGTATGTTGAGATGAGGATTTTACCAACATTATGATTAATGGAACCATTATGCCAATGCGGCCAACAAGGTCTTGGTGGATGTGTTTCGCTCTTAATTAGGCATTGGATGATTGGATGCATAAAAAGCTTTTCTACTATTTATTATACAAATTTTGTTATTTAAATCTAAGAATTTTTGTAAATTCTTTGATATATTTTCTAGCAATGTTACATAACAATTTCAGTGATTTCTATAAATCAATGTCATTAAGCTTTATTTATGATAATGAACTTAAATAAGCTAAAATAAAAAATATTACAAAAAAATATTTTTTTAGCTATAAGTAGCTTATCATCAGAACTTGCAAAATCATATTACTTACTTTGGCATTTAAAGGACAGACTTTAAGACCAGACCGAAACAAATATTCTTCATTATTCCAATCTGAACTCCTCTAAAAGTTAAATACATTCATATCAAATAATAAAATTACATGCTTTTCAAACTATTATAATAATTTTAGTCAGTTAATGAAGACAAAAAGTTACTTTTTCTTATATGTTGCTCTTATGTAAAATGGGAAAAATCAATTTCAATAAGAGATTTTTTCAAACACATCAGAAAAGCAACAGACAAATTAAAGGAGAAATATAATTCTGAATTAAAAAACAATCTTAAAATAGAACAAGAAAGATCAATCATGCTTAAAGCATTGATTATGAAACACTTTCCAACTTCAATGCAATTTTATTTAAAAAAGTCGAAAATGCAATACATTCCTCGGTAATATTTTAAAACTTATCACAATACTACATTAATTTATTATAATTGAAAACTTAAACCTTCATTGAAAAAAATGAACTTCATTCAAATGACGGCATGGAAATATAAATTGCCTGGTTTAAATATCTCTAAAATGCGATACATTCCACGGTAATATTTTTAAAACTATCATAATACTACGATAATTTATTATATCTGAAAACTTCATCGAAAACAACTGAAATTATTCAAATGACATCATAGAAAAAATAACACGCCTGGATCTCTCTATAAAAACAGAATTTCATTCATAACTTTCTCCCATTCATTTCACTTATCACAATACTATAATAATTTATTTTATTTAAAAATTAAGACCATGGAGCCACAAGTAATTAAACTCTGCTTAAAACTTCATCGAAAAAAATCGTCCTTCTTTTTATAAAATCAATTAATATTTCATTCATATCAGCCATGCAGACTCCATGGACTAAATGATATTGTGTTAAAAAAATACAGCAACTCTAATACAACTCATTCTATGTATTTTGCTGTTTACATTTTACATAAGTGAAAAATAGGCTTAGTTGTAGAAATAATCAAATTTGGATAATCATTTAAACTGAAATATATTGTATTTGCGTTGTTTCGGTATGTAGATGCACAGAATTTAAGCGAAAATAAAGTAGTTTTAGGACGGATACAACACTCAATATGAATTAAAAAGAACTTAAAAAGTCACGATTTTGAAACAAGATGGATGCCATATATCATTTTGAAGTGGGTCATGTGATCGTTTCATATCATGGTCACGTGATCGCTTCATATAAGATGTGTAATTACTATTTTAATTTTTATTTAAAAAACTACTGAATATATTTCGCTGAATTTTTTTTTATATATTTTATGGAACAATTTGACTATTACCTAAAATTTTCGAAGCAATTTGTGAATTTTAAATCCGCTGAAAAAATTTTGAAAAATTAGGTCCCATAGGGCTCAATGTATTTCATTTTTTCAACCCGGGTTCAATCCAAAACTAATTGGGTGATATTATTCATTTATATTCCCATAGGTCCTACAGACCGTCTGAACAACATACTAAAATTTCATTTTGATTCATTTTTACGTCAGTTATCGTGCTAACGGACAGACAGACAGACAGAATGAACAAAGTCATAAACACTTTTCAACTTTGTTGTAAAGTGTTAAAAATATTATGCCAAATTTAGGAATTTAAAATCCATATCATTTTAGATTTAAATATATAAACAACTTACAACCCAAACAATCTTTGTGATGTGATATATACATTATAATGTATACTAGTGAGTATCCATGAAACATCATGGGAAAATTTCTATTCACTAAAAGTTAATAAATGTAAAATATTTTTAGGTTTAATTTTTTTTATGTTAAAGATCTCTTCAAAAAGAATATTTTTGGTATAAATTATATATAGTATTAAATACCTTAGTAAAACGACTCAAAATTATATCATTAAATCAATTTTGATATTCTCTTCCATAACATAAGAACGACAGAAGATGTCATTTTGACCACATAACTACTTTGAGAAACGATTCCTCCAAAATGGCAAATCCCAGCCCAGTCATAAAATTTCAATGGGCTGGGATTAGCCATTTTGACGGAATCGTTTCTCAAGGTAGTTGTGCCGTCAAAATGACCACTTCCGTCATTCTATTGTTAAGTAACTAGATAATAATGGCGGAATCTTTAAGTGTCGGTTAGGCCTAACTGTGTGCTTACAGTTAAAAAGTAGGACAAGTAGTAAAAGTTCTAAGGTAGGCAGTGGCGGTGCATGCATAGGCACTGCAGCACTGACAGTGCTCTCTCGTCCTCGCAGTCTGGTGTGCAGCTTCCTACTTGCGCATGTGCACAATAGTCAAACACCATGCCGCTGGAACTGTGAAGTGTGGTGTTTGACTGTTGTGCACATGCGCACATAGGAAGCTGCATACAAGGCTGCGAGGGAGGGAGAGCACTGTCGCTCCCGCAGTGCTTATGCACGCACCACCACTGAAAGTAGGACAAAAATATTGTGTATAAAGTGTTATAATTTCAATAAGATAGTTTAAAATAATGTAATTTCTTACTTTATTAAAAGCGAGCAATATAAATAAACCTAAATTGTTGAACATGTGCATATGCTTGTTGCCATTCAACAAACGATAATAACATGCATAAATTACTCACACTCAAAATGATCTTGTTTGATAATATGCTTGTTGCCATTTGGCAAACAATAATAATGTGCATAAAATACTTACTCTCAAAATTATGTTATTTGAATTTGATTAATCAGATAAAAGTGTTAAAATATGACAAAAATATTGTGCATAAAATAATAGATATTTTAAAATGATGTAATTTCCTACTGTATTAAAAGCGGAAAATATAAACAAATCCAAATCATGGAACATATACATATCCTTGTTGCACTCGACAAATGTGCATAAATTACTCATACATGAAATTATGTTGTTTAATGTTAACACAAGGATTATCATGGCAGTCAATGCAACCACTTCAACATATATTTATTAATGCTTATTGCAAAATTTCAGTGAGTTACATTCATTACATGACCAATGGGACACAGCATGCTTAGCATTACCAAGTGATCATTATGATAGCCAGTGGTTCTTGATGAGTATAAGGCCTTTTGCCTTTAGTCACAATGGTTTGGTTTAAGGTTATATAAAAATAAGACAGCTTTTATGGTAAAAACATGCATAACTGGTTGTTTTACAGCATGTAGGCTTCGCTTCCTGGAATGAGTGAGGGTTGAGGGTGTGAGGTTCACCTTTTTTATTTCATCATAACAATGTTTCAGTTTGCTGATAACTGAGAACATATGTGACTTGCTGAACATGTCTGCAGATTTCGTTTGCGATTTCATATGTACCTTTAATGAATCATTTATTCATCTGCATCTACTAAACACAATGCCAGTACAATGAAAATAAATGTCATGGCATCGTCCAGCCCTAGAATGAAAATATTCTGTGAAATCCTACTAACAAAGATAGCCAATTCACATCTTTATATTCTTGATCTTGCTGTCCTCAACACAAGCATTTTATATAAGAAGGCGACAAAATGAAGATCAGAAGAAATTTTTTTATATTGAAATTGGTTGAGAAACTGTGAAGCAATTACGCTCCAGAAAAAAGTGGAATGTCTCACCATCACCAGAAGTCCTAGTAAACTACATGTAATACAATAAAGCAAAAAGTGATAACTGTCCCATATTGCAAAATAAAAATGAAACTATGGATACTTCCCATGTCTGCCTGAAAGACAAGCGTGGATCACTGATGGTAAAATAGAAAAAACAATCTTTTGTAAAAATTGTATAAGTTAATTTACAATTAATGCAGAATAAACATGACCAATATTGTACACCTTATTTTATTTCCAATAAAAATATTTTAAAAATAGTTCTGCTGATCATTCACATAATTACAAATATATATCCTATTGTAACAATTGTAGGAAATATAGAACAAATGCAAAATATAGGACTATATAGAACATTTGTCCTGATTAAAAAAATTGTATATATAGGAAATATAGGACTGCTTCTATCCTTAAAATACCAATTGTAACAATTCCTAATACACTGCTGTCCAAAAGTTAAGCATAATGCATAAAAAGTACAAAGTAATAAACAAGCATACCACTGCAGGCAAATTTTTGAATGAGTATTAAAAAAAATGTTGCCAAACTGTATTTGATGAACAAATGGCTATCCACTAACTCATTTTCAGATAATCTGCAGAATAGATATACCAAATAAGCAAAACTTTTGGACAACAGTACAGTTATTAATTATGAATAAGCCACAAATCTTTATGCTAAAAATATGATTATAGAAATGAGGAATAAAATACTTAATAAATAAAAAATGTCATGATACTAAAATATATATATATTTTTAATGAATTAGTAATAAATTAAAGACAAATCTTTAGATCATAAAACAGTTAATTAATAAACCTCCTACAGACAAATATATAAAAATTAAAAGCCAGAGAGCTTTCGGATATCTTTATACCCTTCTTCAGTGGTATTAAATGAAATTCACACGGATAAATTTCAGGATAAGGAAAACTTTAAATGCCAAGCTGGGGTATATGTGGTACCCCTTCTTTATCCTAATAATGAATTTAAGTTTTATATTGGTAGCACTAAACGCACGGCTGGTATGCGGTTGACTGAACATGCTAGGGACATTAAAAATGGTAACCGGTCCATGGCTCTTGCCCAACTTGTGGTTAAAGATAAATTTCAACCCCTTTTCGAAAAAGCATTTCTTTTGATTAGTTGTAATAACCCCCGCCCTGTTTATTTATCTATATCATGATTCTATATGTAATTTTGATCCTGTGCATGTTTTAAGCTACGCTTGGTGACTTGTTCTTTATTCCATGCGCATCAAGCCATTACAAAAGTATCTCTAGGTTTTAATATTAATTGCTTGAAATTTATGCTGCTTAATATGGAAATTGACAATTTGTTCCAATTTGTATTATATTCAATTGTATTATGCTCAATTTAACTTTCTTGTTTGTATTTTATATATTGATGTACTAGTATGTTTTTTGTGATGATAATGATTGTTATATGCAAATTTGGCCTACCAATGTGGATGGTATTTAAGCATTTTGTTTGCGTATTTTATTTAATGCCACTGAGGAAGGGTATAAGGATGTCTGAAAGTGCTCTGGCTTTTAATTTTTGTATATACATCTATAGGCGGTTTATTAAATGACTTTTTTTAAATCTAAAGATTTGTCTTTAGTTTATTACTTAATTACTTAATCATTTTATAGTTATGACGTGTTACCACTCTTAGTATATTTTTTTAATTTAACCAAAAGTAATTTAAATACATAATTTAATACTTACTTGAATACATCGAATGCCAAAAACTGTCACTAGTAGAAAAACCCAACATTGCAAAACCTAATAAACACAGCATTAAAAAAAAATTATTTTATGCAAAAATTTATAAGATGTGATATTCAAAAATAACCATATTTTAACAAATGATGTAAAGCTTACAAATATAAAAAATGATAAATACCTTTTACAGATTTGCTTTTAATTTTAGTTCTGTTAGACATCTTACTTTTCGTTTTAGTTAACATAGTTTTTATATTTTGGGGTTTTCTATCCTTGGTAGAATCCCTATCCCTTTCAAATCCTTACTTTTATGTTTATAGTTTTCAACATTATTGTTCTGCTCTTTAGCGTTACATTGAGGTTTTAAAAAATATAAACCATCTTTCCTTTTAGCATAGAAATATTTATTGCTTACAGGAATGTAAAACCACAACATCCCATTAACCCCATTAAAATTAAAATTCTGTTCTTCAAAAACAGAGTTGCTAACAAATTTCTCCTGAGTTTAGGTGAGAACATCACATCATTTAAAACAATAATATTCTTTTTATCCTTGAAATGGACATACATTTCAACCGCACCAATAGCCTCAACTGGATTTTCGACATCCCCTACTGCTAGTGACATTGAGGTACCTTGGCACTCTTTAAATTTGGAAAATAACTTTATGTTATTACAAAGATGTCACATAGCAGCAGTATCTATTACCCAGTTGAGCCTATCACTAGGATCAAGCACATTATTAGCTTCAATTTTTGATGACATGTGCAGTTCAACAATATTCCCGAAACTAGACTTTAACTTAGGGCAATGTGATTTAAAACGACCAATTTACTTACAATAATAATGTCATGAACCTCTCTCTGTCCATGACAAGCGAACTGGGGAAAATGTTATTCTCGGCCCACCATCTTGAATAAACTTTATTAGTGGAATCCGGAATGAAAACAATAACTTTATCCCCAATCTGAAATTGTTTGTTCGACGATCTTAGATTATACCTTCTCGCATAGTCTGTCTGTTTCTTATGAGCGACATTCGCTGCAAATTCCAACGTCGACTCTGTTATAACCCTCTCTCAGTCCATGCCAAGCGGACTATGGAAAATGTTATTCTCGGCCTGCTATCTTGCTTCTTCAAGAGTTGTACAGCTGGCTCCACAATTTGATACTGTGGGGGTCAAGGGGCAGAAATTGGAGGGGAGAGGGATGACAGCTGAAAAACGAGGAATTTGCTCACCGGATTCTCATCTGAATGGAGGATGGAACTCACGAAGTCCCGAGTATTATGATGAATTGAATACTCAAAAATTTGAATGTGTATATATATATATGTGTAAATCTATGCCAAGTGGATTCGTGTGATTCTACGAAAGTGTTTTGCATAAGCATAGAGGAAAGAATCATCGAGCGGGCTCAAGGCGATGAGCATTAGAAATAGAGCCCAGTTCGGCACAAATAATACATTACATTTTTAGAATTTACTTCACACAATTTATTTACATTATTATTCATTTTGATACATTTTTTAGAATTAGAGACTAAAAAGGCAGAAGAATTAACACTTACATTCATGTCTCTATTCTGTTGACAAAGTCTCTCCTCCTCTGCGGATAACTTGGACTGTATGCTGTCTAACTGAAAGTCCTGGTCTTCCCACTGGTAAATGAGTTGCACAATGCCATGAAATCCATCTGGCAAGTACCGTATGGCTTGGAAGGAGATGCACAGGCCCTCAATGGGATGATTCACGTCTGTAAATTTTGTCACCATTTTCCAGAGTCACGCACAAAAAATGTCGACTGGTTCATTACACTCTGGATGTATCGAAAGGAACTCGTCCAGTAATTGGACCAAGTTGGTATGAGTAGGGACGTCAAAGTGTTGTTTCAGTTCATCCTAGGCGGCAGCTGGATCATCAGTGATGTTGATCAACTCTTCGTATTCTGGCAACAGGCTGTATAATAGGATTGCCAACATTTTGTCTCATCTATGTATATACTCATCATGGTCATGATGTGACGTCAGATCATCGACTGGTTTTATGGTATGATCTACGCACCCATAACACCCCTCAGCTTTCAGGACGAATGCGATTTGATTACTCCATGTGACATAGTTATCCCGTGAAGAGTTCAGTTTTATTGCCTCCATGGCAGGTTGTGTAAAAGAAGCAAAAAGTTACTCAACTCCTTGTTTACTTCTCATGCAAATAGTGCCATTGCGGCCCCCATCTGCTGGATTGATTTACAAAAACTTTGATGAAAAGTATTACTCTCTCAGTAAAATGACATTTTTACTTCCATAATAGGCATGTACTAGCATTTAAACAAAGCTGGAGCATGCTGGGCTCATAACCAATGCTGGACATAAACACATATGTGAAAATTTATTTTTAATGAGTTATCCTCGCAGAGTAGCACATAGATTTATCCTTGTGTAAAGAAGCAAAAAATTCAAGTAGTAAAAGTCTAATCACTTTTTATTGTGTCAGGCATCCATTACCAATCTTTACAGCACTTGGTAAGACATTAGGTAAAGCACTCATATTTACAAATTGTGAGCTAAGAAGGTCGAAGAAGTTTCATTGTATACTGGACCATTTAAAGTAGTTGTGAACATCAGGGTAATAAAAATAGATACTTTACCCAAAACCATAGGCATGCAGTCTCTGAAGCCACCAGAACTGGTAACACACTTGGCGAAAAGGGTCCTTTGAAGAATTAATCCCATGCAGAAAGATTTATTGATCCATTACCAAAATTCACTGTTCATGACTTAACAGTTATGATCTATAACGAGATCAAATTTAACATGTACAGACAGCTAGGCAAATTCACCGGGATCAAATATGTATTGAATGTCAAATCGACTTCAATGCTGAATTCAGATACAGATTAACTGCTTTAAGATGAGCCCAGTATATATATCCGAAGATGGGATCATTCTGGAATGTAATCATAATCGGAAACGCCCCAGATATGAAAATTACTTGCATATGCTTTGAGCACATGATTTGCATGATTCGCTTGCCAGAAAAATGCTGCGGTTCACTCCCAAGAATAATATGAGTCATTCATATGGAATTTATTAGTTGAATAACGTTTAGGGGAATCATGAATTGCGATTGTTTTAATCACGTTTTTCAAACAGCTACTTCATGAATTGTGTCATTAGCCATGACTTGTGCATGTAGCTGAGGTGTGCTACATGCAGAAGTGAGGTGTGCAGTTACTTCATGAGCTGCACCGTTAGCCGTGATGTTCGTGCATAGCAGGGCGGCGTGATCAACACCTACTATATGAACTCTCCCGTGACTTGCGTGAATAGTGGATGTACGCGATCGACATCAACTTCATGAACTGTACCATTAAAAGTTAAGAGCATTTTCAAAAAGTAACAGAGCTGATTGCCAGAGGCGTTTAGCAAATAACATGAGCCAAATACATTTTTCCATATTTCATCAAAGCCGGCAAAGATTGAAGCTACTGAAAAGGGTTAATCTATATAACTTTTCTCTCCCCCTTCAATCATTCTGTGTTTTGATAGACTCAACATAAACAAATACATGTTCCTGCAAATGACGGCACAAAAAAAAAATGAAAAACCTAGTCCAGAAAGCAAAGTCCTAGAGCAAAAATGCTTACTGAGATCAAATCTTCAAAATGTTTTACAGAAGTTGAAAAAAAGTAAATAAAAATAACTTTGAAAGTTTTTATCTATTAGAAGAGGGAATGTATTTGTTATATGTTGTTTCTTTTAATGTTTCGTTTAAGTAGAGTGGGGGGATGTTTATCAGTTTTCTTTGGTTCTAAATCACAGTTTTATATTATTATTATTAATGGGAGGGGAGGAGTGATAACATACTGTCGAAAATTTTGTGGGAAGCATTCTCCACGGGTGAAGGGCCCTCTTATATGCATCAACGTTCCGGGTGGATATTACGTAAAATAATTTTCACACCCACAACGACTGCTCACAACTGATTCTGAACCTAAATTATAGTCAGAATATGAGGTCTGTGACGTGTTTGTGCTATTGGGAAGTCTCTATTATTTTGTGCATTCAGACTTGCTTTGAGGTAAAAATTTAAAATTTTGTGACTCAAATAAAATTGGACTCACCAGTGGCGAGTGGGATTCCCCACCCCTGTACATGGATGTTACTTAATTTGAGGGACATGACTCCACAAATGTTTTTTTAACGCGAGTCATGAAAACTTGTTTGTTTGCCTGACTATTACTTGTATAATATCATCACCGAAATACAGATTAAAAAATTAACTTCCTTTAAAAGAGACTTCAAACAGTTTATATTTAGTCCACAATGCAGAAATCTGAGACATAGCAGGTGACATTTGAACTCTAATTATCTGTATCAAAATTATCAACATCATCATCACACATAATGTCTTCCGAATAAACTTCCAAACTAAAGCACATACAAACTATTTCACTTTCTTGGCAAATATCACTATGAATTTCATTCATTAATTGCAAAATCCAACTTTCAGAAAGATATTTCACTCTTTTTGCCATGTTTATAACAATTCTTCTGACCAAATTTTTACTAACTAATATGTACTCCCCCTGAAAATTAGCGATACAAATTTCTAGCCCTAATCCCCTTCAAAAGGTATCATCCGAGATCTTCATTAAAATAAACATAGAATAACTACCATGTAAGAAATTATCCTTTTAAATCTCTTAGTCGTCCTGCCTTTTCAATCAGAACCACCACAACAGCTTGCACGTGTGTTTGTTTATATAATTAATTTAGTCAGCATTTTCATTAAATTCAAATATGAAGGTTAACGATTCAAGTAACTAGCTTAATAAAAACTATAGAATTCTATTGCCATCTAGTGCTATTTAAAAATATTAATGAAACTTCCCAAACCTATGTCCCAAACAGTGGACTATAGGAGATGTTTGCATCACATAGCAAATATGTATCAGTAGGCCAGGGACGGAATAATCTTTCTTTGGTGTTTGAGCTACAGTGGTCCTGAACTAGTTAAAGGTCAAAGAAAGTCTTGAATACCCTTGAAATATTAAATTAACATTACCTCAACATCTTACATATCAGATGTCAGCAAAATAAGCATTTTTACAGCTATATATTTTTACCTTATTTTAATTAGAAAGCAAGTTATGTGTAATTGAATACTAAGCTATTTGTGCATTTTTCACTTTTTTAAAGTACTATAGTTTAAAATATTCGAAAAAGTACCCCATTACTTAGAGTAAGGAGTACTTACCAGCATGCTCAATTTTATCAAAATCTAATAGAGTTGGGTTGTGAGGCTCATTGATTTGACATGGAATGACCTATAATATATCTACACTTAAAATTTCATAGAACTATGGGCATTCAGTCTTGAATTATCATATGTACAGCTAGCTCACAGACTAACAGATAAACACAGATGGACATATTTCAGTGTTCGAAATGAATTCAGAAGATTATAAAACATGCTTATGTGTCTAAATGTTGAATATATAAACTGTGAAACATTACAAATTTTGCATGCATTTCATTCCCGTGAATAAATAAAAAATGCATTTTTAATGTTATTAAATAGATAGTAAAAAAAATTAAGAACTATGAAATTTTGCTATTTGTACATGCATTTCATTTTCTATGTAAAACTCTGTCACTGTTTGTCATAAATAGGAGCTCGAAATTTGAGATAGTATATAAACTATCTGATAAATAAAAGAATTAATATTATTTTAAATTATTTTTAAAAATGCTAGGAAATCTGCCAATTTTGCATGCATTTTGTTTCTCATGAAAAATTCTACAAGCTTTCATAGAAGTTTTTGTTTTTCTTAAATAGGAGCTGGAGATCTGGGAATGTGCATAAACTATTCCAAAATTAAAAAAATAATTAATATATTTTTATTATTTTAATGAACTATCTAAAAATGCAAATGTAATGTAATTATTAAAAACACAAAGTCTGAGATACTGACTTGTATTTTTAATGTGCCTTGTGGCAATAGTATCAATGGGGCATTGTGAACCATATACTCTTCCTGGAAATTGTCAAGTATTACTGCTCAATATATACTTAAAATGAGGGTTATATTATAATTAAGTGTATAGCTAGGAAAAAAAATTCTTGATGTCACTTTTTTCATGATCAGATAAATTCAGAATTACACAGATATGTACCACCACTAAAATCTTGGAATTTATATAACCTGTATTTAAGAAAGATTGCCACAAAATCTCAAGAAAATCTGTATTGGTTGTGAGTACAACATTGATAGATTGACTTCTATGAAATTATAAAAAAAGTACATTTGTTTGTTATTTTATTTATGGTCCTAATCATAGTACAGATTATAATTCATTTGATGTCAGGGGATAAACCATTTAGATTCTAATGTTAGAAACAGCTGGAATACAGGGAACATGTTTTAAAAGAGATGCAGATAAATAATCAAGAAGGAGGATTACATTTGATTAAATTTGGTTGATTGTAAAAAACTCTTTTGTAATTCACCAGTTAGGAAATCTACTGATGTGAGAGAATAGCATATCATTAAACATAAAAAAAAATAATTATTTTGACCCAAAATAAAACACATTTTTTTATCACAAGACTCAATCAATATCTGAATTTGGAAGTTAAGCATGTTTGAACTTAAAAGAATAAGCCTTATGGATTTTAAACTATGTAGACTAAGATTATGTAAGAATTTTGGTATGTTTACAATTCATTATCCTTTGCTAACTCAATTTTTTAATTTATATTTCATGTTATTTCTAACCCTTTTTAAGTAATTTTATGAGCTGTTTACATAGACACAAAATTTTCAAAGTGAATATTTAGAAAGTTTTAAAAACATATATATTTTTCTATAATGCTGTTTTTTTTTACAGAAATCATAAACATAAAATAGACTAACAAATTTTTATATTTACCCAATAATTATTTTGTCCCATGATCGAACTAAGATGCTTCACACCAATGACAACAAGAAGACAAAATCCTATGCTTGGAAGATATAGAATTCTCTCAGCAACAACAAACCCCACTCGAAAAAATAAATTTGAAGCAGGTAGAAAAGGCACTAGGATAAACATCAGCGATAAATATAATAACCTAGAAATAATAAAACTATTGAATGTGTAAACTTCATTAAAGAAAGAATTTAAACATAAACATATGTTAGGATTATAATACTTTAGCATCACTGTTTAAAGAACCAAAACATATATAAATGATAAATATATGAAAATATTTTCTATAGTATTATAATATAAATTCTAAAATACAAATTTGGAACTGCACTGAACAAATGAATGTATATGTGTTATATTTGAAAACTGAAAACCAATGCTTGTTTAAGTAGAAAATTAGTATTTTTATAGATATTTATATAACAAAATCTATTCAGTTTAGTCAAGACTAAGGCTAACCCATGTTTTGATATTGGTCAGTAGTTTGGTTAATTGGTATTTTATAGTGCAAGATTAAAAAACGATATCTCCACACATCTGTATCTATAAAATAAAACACTGCTAAAAAAGATAATACATACAAGTGTATTTTATGTTATTAAGTTATAACAAAAATATTCATTATTCAAAATTTTTACAGACAATTATAAGTTCTCAAATAAATGTCTCAAAATGCATTTCTCATAATTTTATAACTAATAAAGTATTTATGCAAAAGATGCTAAAAAGTATTTAGCTGTTTAATTTTAAGAAATACTAGATTATAAATTGTAATGGGAGACCACATCCATGATTGTTGGTATAGAATAGCCACAACAAAAACTGTGGCAACAAAAACTTGTTATGTGCCACAATTTTGTGAACCTAGATGGGAACCAACAAATTCCTTCAAAATTTAGCTCATGCCATACCAGAAAGTTCATAGCTACATAACCAACATCTAGAGAGTGTTCTCAAAGTTAGAATTATGCTCCAATTACAGATAATACTGAACTAATAGTCAACACATTCAAATTTGAAGTATGTGTGTATGTCTATCTAATTCTCTTAAAACTTCATTGCAAAATTATCTTAATTCTTCTAGAGGCTAGAGGTTATAATCATATTATAGACAAGACATTGTGTACATTTAACAAGCAAAAATTAGTTTCTAACCTACGTCATTGATTTTAGTTCATATAATATTTCTATTCCTTAAGTAATAAAACTACCAAATATGTATTGTAGTTTAATTTTACATCTGTATTTAATCTACTTAACAAAATTCAATTCACTTAAAATCCTATTACTGTTGTGAACTGTTGAAGGTGTTTATTATGTTTCATGTGAATGAGATCTTCGCTATGCTAGTCAAACTGAAAGAGGAGTTTATTTTTATAGCAAAGACATGTGCTATGTTTATAAACAAGTGTCCAAGTCTTCAAATGCTGAATATTTTTGAAACTCTAGTAATGTTAAATTTTCAGATGCTATGATCATATTTACTCATGATTCTATTTTAGAATTACTGCCTTGAAGGTTTTCTTATTTTTTATCAATTGAGCTCATTTGCTCTTTCTGATTTTTCCATTTAGAAATCTAATTTAAATCCCATTTTAACCTTTCAAACGTTATTTATAATTCATTTTTTATTCCAACTTTTATCTTTTTTATTGCTACCATTTTAGAAATCTATACTGTGTAAGCTTATTCAGCTTTTAAAGTCTTTTATTTCTGTTATCTTTTTGTTGCATACTAATAACAGTCTTTCATTTATAGATATTTATGTAGTTGCTTAAGCAACTGTTTCAAATTCTTGTGCTGTTTGCACCGACTGCTTTATTTCCTCAACATTCTTATAGCATTTCAAATGAGTCCACTGAAGACAGTATATAGAGCTTGCTAGTGTAGCTGGTCCTTCTTTTTTCCTTTCCTGACGAAGGAAGCTCATTTTGCTTTCAGAATTGGTTGATATTTTAATTTTTTTTATATGCTGCTTTATTAATAAAGTATTTTTAACAGGTAATTATGATTCATATTGTGACTCAATAAAATAAAATAAATATATGTGTGATTAAATATAATATTTGTGACTAAAAATAATATGCATAATTTTCATACGCATTTCCAAAGAGTAAAATTCATGACAGTGACCAATCATTAATGCGCCCACCTATGATTCATCTCCCCCCTGTGTGTGGTGGTGTGTGTGTGGTGGTGTGTGTGTGTGGTGGTGTGTGTGGTGTGGTGGTGGTGGTGTGTGTGTGGTGTGGTGGTGGTGGTGTGTGAGGGATTATTGTAACTACACTAAGTGTAATACATTCTTTTTATGGTTTTATAAACATTACCTTCTATTCTTTCTATCACTATAAGTGGCAATGCTGTAGAGAAGACAGCTCAAACAAATCCAAAACATTATCACAACAAGCAGACGTGGATCATTTGCTGAATATATAAGAGGTATACAACCCATCGACCAGTCAAAGCACAACCAATAAGGGTGAATAAGTAGCCATATATTCAAAGAATAAATATAATGATAATTAATGACCTGGAAAATAAAAGATGCATTTGTGATTTACAGAAATACATTAAAGAAAGAAATGTTGTGTAAAACAGAGAAGATATCTAAACATTATGCTAAGTAGAAATAGTTGATAAAACAGGTTTTTCTTCTAAAATAAAAGATCACAGTTAAATGTTTCTTAAGTGTACAAGTATATGAAGTTAAGCAAGCAATAAACTTTTTTAATCTTCTGTGATTATGAGAGTATATTTTAGAGATAAAATTTTATACCTTTAAATTAAATAGAGTATCACTATAACTACAAAAATGCTATATCATTATTAAACACATTTAATTTAATTATACTTTTAAAATGTAATAATTTCAATGTATTGTATTAACTTCATAAATTCAATCCCCCCCCCCCCCCAAAAAAAAAAAACAGCTAGTCACATTTTTATCCAGATATTTCATTTCACAAATATAATATCATTTGATTTGTCTATTTGCTAATAGATCACAAACTTGTTTCATATTCTAATAGGTACAAAAGTATTTTTATCTTTTTTTACACTATCAAATCTTTCTCTTTCAACTGTATAATCAGAAATAAGTATGCATTTCTATGAAATTGTATGCTGTGGTTTATAAGAAACACTAAATCAGACAGAATTAAATAAAAATACTGTATATCAACTGCCACAACAGAAATCAACTGCAATTTGCCATTGTTATTAATCAACTGATCCCAAGTTCATTACCTGAACTGCAAAATTTCTACAGTATTAAATTTTACCTTTTCCCCCCTTTCATGTATGATAACAGTTTAAATTGAGGGAAATTGCATCTATTAGAAGTACTCACAAGCACACATTTGAATTTTTCATTAAAGTAATTATTTAATTATACTATGGAACACTATTACTCCAGTAGACATTTTTAGTCGGATCTACTACCTTCACAGTAATCTATAACAATCTGATATATATATATATATATATATATATATATATATATATATATATATATATATATATATATATATATATATAATTTTAATGAAATTTATATATAAAATTGAAGTGATAAAAACTTTCCACAATTAAATATAGACAGATATTTAAGTATCCTTCACTACTATAGATATTTGTAATATATTAGCAGTATACCCATTCTTCAGAATATATAATATAAAGAAACTTAAAATTCACAATTATGTACAAATTCGTATAGTATATTAAATGCCACTATTATCTAAAACATTTTATTAAAAACATCTCTGTTTTCCCTATACAAAATTATCTTCATTGGTAAATCTGAAGAATATCAAACATCTTGGTCCAGTTTGTAAACAAATTTATAAAAAACAAAGTTTGATCGATATATGACGAAATGAAAGTGCTATGCAATTTAATCAATATATGCCAAAATGAAAGCGCTATGCAATTTGATCAATATATGCCAAAATGAAAGTGTTAAAAGGGTAATAGAAGATATATCCATACCATTTTCATTCTGTTTCAACCATAGGCTAAACCAAATGAGTTTGGAAAATCTTCACCAAAATAAAACAGGTGATGTAAGAAATTGAAAATATCCATAATTCTAGCAATCTTTACATTAAAGGCTCTGTCTCAGCCATCCAAAGAGATACCTTACACCTTCTGGTAACTGGCCACACAATCTGCTACCATAAGCCTTTGGGCTGGTCGTGTGGTCTGGGTTTTCAACACCTTCTGGTAGGTCATACAGTCTGGGTCGAGCAAACCCGAAAGGCCATAATTGATATAATCCAGTCGAAAATGAAATACCATTCATTTATAAAATTTACTTTCATATCCATTTCTTCCTTATTTAAATCGAAAAAATATTAATAAAAATTGTCTGCCATAAAAACACATTGGATTCAATTCCATTGCTAAACAACATATAATTTTCTTTCAATAAATTTGTGGAAAAAATATTATCTGCATAATGTTATTTCCATGGGAGCTTCATTTTTGGTTAATATCTAGTTAGCCCCTGGTTTTAGAAACTTAAAACATGAACTAAATTTTAAGTGGGCTATTTTAAGTCTACCCACAAAATTTCATGAAATTTGGTGCTGCCATTTTCTGTTATGATGAGATAAACACACACACACACACACAGACATATATATTTTCAATTTTATTTATATAGATTAACAGGCAGAATCATTTTAAGTAACTTATCTATATAAAGGAACAAAACATAAACCCTTTCAGTTAACCTTATCAAATGTATATAGATATATTAGCTTAGATGATAAATAATTCAAAAAACATATATCAAACTATTTTAAAAATATTTTACATAAAAATAATTTTAATTTCTGAGCCATGCAGAAATAGTTGATGTTGAATTGAGAAAGCAAATATATTTGTCTTCAGAAGAATACATGTGTACAGCTTTAAATATTAATTCAGACAAGTTTAATAATCTGGAATAGAGATTTTCTCATTATCAGATAGAAGATGAGTTTTTCCCAAGATATGAGAATGGACGAAGTGTGGCATTCTATGTGTTCAATGAAAAATGAAAGTGGAATACTAAAATATGAATTTTTAAGTAAACTGATGAAAATAATATTAATTGTTTCCTATACCAATGCTGCGACAGAACAAATATTCAGTTAGGAAAAATGTGACTGAACTTAGGCCAAATTTGAGTGTAGACACATTAAATTCTCTATTACTTAAGAAAATAAAGAGCATGCAAATGGTCAACAGTGATTTTGAGAAGAAAATCTCGATTCAGCATGCCTGTGACAATCATCATGAACATCATGGGCGATGCTGAAATCACAGCTGCAAGTTCTGCAAAATATGTGATCAAAATTTTCAAGGGTTTATAGCAAGGTTTATAGATAATACAGGTTGGCCCATCCAGGGTTGAATGCAAATGGCACCATTGTTGTCACAGACCCCATTTCAGGACTACATATTTCTTTAGAGAGATATTTGCATCTACCAACCCCACAACCATGTTATCAGGAAAATTCGGATATAAAGAAGTTTAAGCTTTTTGATATTTGCAGAGTGTAACACAGTAAAAATATATCTCTCAATAAAGAAGTGTTATTACAAACGAACTAAGCAGCACAGTAAATCAAGGCATCAGAATATTATTCACTAGTAAGAGCTTCTAGTAAAAAACATAAAAGTCTATATACATGAACATTTGAGATAAAAGCTCGAGATGAAATTATAGATAAATATCTATAGGATATCACACTGATGCAATACAGTGGTAAAAGCTCTTACCTAATTAAAACAGTGTGCACTTCCGTACATCCATCATTACTTGGCTGGTGTCACGCATGGTAAAATCTGTCACTCGTCAATATGATGCAAAACAGTGAACACATAAACACTAATATCTTAGTAAAAAGTTAAAAATGACTAACTATGCACATTCCATTGTACCCACTGATGAATAATTAACTACATCAAGTAATAGATACCTTCAAGATTTTACTGAGCACAAAATTTAATAGGTGATGTCAGATAATATTGTCTAGCGCATTTTGCTAACTCTTCAAAATACAAGGTATATCCTAAGTAGAAAACTAACTTAACCCTTTCGGGACTGCGGCATTCCGAAACTGCCGTGGCCCAAAGGACGGTACGCTTCGTTTCCGAACTTTTCCCAAAAGACGGCTATCTTTTTGCGCTAAACCTAACTCTCGAAAAAAATTCACTAAAAATCACCCGTTCAACGCAGCATTCTACTTTTTTCAGGAAGAAAGGAAAAACTTATTTTCTATTTGATGTATATTTTTGATACAAATTTTCTTTTATCAAAATATTAAAAATTTTAGTGTATATATGTTTTAGGTACAGATGGATAATTCTTTGGCATGTCCTTCCGATTTTTTAAAACTGTACCACATATATGCGTATTCTTAGACAACAAATACTTTGCAAGTACAGGAGAGGTAAAAAATTTATCCAAATACAAAGTATATCCTTTTCCTAAAAGTTCACTTAGAAGTGTTTTCACAACGCGTTCTCCATACCCACCATCAGAGCTTGATAATTCCGTGTCCTTTCCAGTATACACAAGGAAATTCCATATACAGCCTGATTTCGATTCTAACAATTTATATATTTTTATTCCATATCTGGACCTTTTCGAGGGGATATATTGACAAAATCCCAGCCTTCCTTACCATGAGAACAAAGATTCATCAATGAACATATTTCTTCTAGGAATGTATATAGATTTAAATTTTGAAACTAATGCATCTAACACAGGTTTCAATTTATTTAGTTTTTGGGCATTACTATCAAGAGTAAAATGACGGTAACGTAATATTCCTATAAATCGATTGCGACTCATAACTGAATTGAAAAAAGGAGTGCTGATATTTGGATTCTTAGAAAAATACATTTTGAGATTTGGTTTTCTGACAATGCTCCTCAAAATTACTAGTGCGAGAAACACACGAAATTCGTTTACATATTTGAAACAGGTGGAGTCTTCGATGTGGAAGGAGAGAGGAGATTTTTCTCCCATTTTTTCTTTGCAAACTCATTAGTTGCTTTTACGATAAATTCTACTAGTTCATCATAAAAAAATATACTAAAAAAATCAAGTTCTTTATCTAAATTAGGTGGCATGATATTGTGATTTATTCTAGGTATGTTCAAAAACTCCAAAGAATTCAGATCTTTCAAATCACATGTCCAAACATGATTCGAAAAAACAGCAACTGAAGCTGGCGGCGTTGTAATAATAGTACGCTCTGAATCTGAAGAATCAATTGCATTTTCAGATTCATCATCAGAAATAACACTGTTCCATGAATCATTACAATCTGCTTTGCTTTCATAACTGTCTGGTTCGTTTACCATACGAGTATATTCTTCCACAGAAAGGAAACATCTCAAACCAGCCATACTTTTATCCGAAATAGCCTAATCATTTCACTGTCGCACATTCCTTTAACCCCCCTCCCCCCGCCAAAAAAAAATACTCTCTTATATTCCTGTAATTCACCAACGAAATCATTAAAAGCTAAAATCAAAAGGAGACCCGGAACTCAATTATAAAATTGTTGATGCTGCGAGAAGAGCTCTGTCTGTTTACTTTACAGAACCATATGTTTCAACACTCCAAATGGAGAAATAATTTATTGAATTCTGCTTGTGCCAAGGTCAAGCATCTGCAAAATACATTTAAGTTGCTTCCACGGGCATTTAACGCCATCTAGTAGACAAATAAATTCAAAGGAAAACGTTTCACGTGGAAACACCGATAAGTGCCACTCGGCGTTTAGGATAAAGTTCTCTCCGGCACGAGTGCGTGCCGTACGTCCTTGAATGCAAGCTCGCAGGCGGCATGCGGGCGTGCAAACTGTCGCGAAAGGGTTAATGGCATCAAATGTCTAATAGCTGATGATGACTATAAACCGTCCATATCCACAGACCGTCCTACTCAATTCAGATGATCTACTGATTGCATCAGGTTGATCCCTATATACACTCATTGCCATTAAAAGTTGCACACCAAGAAGTTATTGTGGGATTGTAACGAAACTGGGTATATCGAAGTGCCCATTACGTGTGCTACCAATGACACCCACCCACCATCACTTCCGTTAGTTGGAGTTATGTTGCACTTGACGGGATTGGACCACAATCAAATGAAACCCAGTCATCTTCAGTGACGAATCGGGATTCAATTTGGGCAGTTATGACAACCATATACGTGTGTGGAGGCCCCGTGGTGAATACCTCCATCCTGCCTTCACTTTACAGCGGCACACTACTCCCACAGCTGGTGTGATGGTATGGGGTGCCATCACATACGACACCCGGTCACCTCTAATATTGATCCATGGAACCATGACAGCCCAGCAGTACATTCGTGACATCCTTCAACCACATGTGTTGCCACTCATGGCAGGGCTCCCAGGAGGCATTTTTCAACAGGACAATGCTCGGCCACACAGAGCAAGGGGTGTCACAGGAATGTATCTGCCACATTACCACTCTTCCTTGGCCAGCCTGATCCCCAGATTTATCACTGATCGAGCATGTCTGGGATCACTTAGGACGGCAAATTGAACAGCCTACGAGTTTGATCGAACTAGAGGTGGGCTTACAACTGTGGAATGAGATGACGCAGGACACCATATGGGACTTGTATGCCTCAATACCTGCCTGCATTGCATTCACTCTAGAGGTGGCCCAACAGGGTATTAGCACCTCATTCATTTGTAGTTTTTCCTGTAATAAATGATCCTTCTGCTTTCATTTTGTAATCACTTACTTATATCAATGTTGCAATCCCATATATAAAATTTTGTTTGATTCTTACAGCTCCTTCTTGGTCACCAAATTTTTATGGCAATGAGTGTATATATATCCGAGAATTGGAACATTCCGGAATGCCATCGTAACCATGAACACTTCCTGGATATGAAAATTACCTGCATAAGCGTCGAGCACTCGATTTGCATGATAAGCATGTCGGAAAAACACCACAATTTATTCCCGAAAACAAAATGAGCTGTTCACACAAAATTTATTACAGGTTGAACTTCCGTTTAGGAGAATCAGGAATTGTGATCGTTTGTTTACGTTTTTCTAACACTAACTAGGTGCAAGGCATCATAATGCACAAGAAAGCTATTGGAAGTTAAGAGCTGTTTCAAAAAGCAAGGATCTAGTTGCCAAAAGCAGTTATTAAATAATAATTATCTCATATTTCTCTGTAATGCGCTAATCACGATACAATATTTCCTTCCCTTCAATCATTTTATATTTTGACAGACTCAACATAAATAAAATCATCATTCATATACAAATAATACTGTATTTTGACAACTTTTTAAACAGCAACAAAAGGAATCTTGAGCTGTAGAGTGTTGTTTGTTGCTAGCAGTACCAGGTTTATAAATATGAAATCAAAGTTTTGGAAAAATAAGGATAGGTCTGAGAAAGTTGGGAAAAGGATTTACTGTTGGCTTCAGATAACTTGATTTTACTCCCCCAGAAGGAAAATAGTCAAGGTGTTTTCAAGGATGTTTTATGTTTTCAAGTATTTTTAAGTATATTGAAAATGTTTGGCTAATTTTCAAGGATGTGTACAAACCCTGCCATCAGCTACTCTCAAGGTATTGGCTGGCAGAAAAGAGGAAAACGTGGAGTTGGGGTTGCCCCAACAGTGTGCTTTGCAATACGAATCAATGGTATCTAGTTAGGTAAAGCTCTAATTTCTGAACTTATTCAGAGCGATTTCCGAATTGTTCTACTCCTGTTACTGTAAGTTTATCATTCTGAACATTAGTGAACAATGAACACAAATACCATTTAATTATAAAATAATTAAATTACATGGTTTTAGAAAATATCATTTTCACATGTATTAAAAAAACACAAATACAAATAAAGAAAATATTACAAACATTTAAGTAAGTTTATTCAGATATTTAGCCTAGTATATATTTATGCAAATATTTAGCTCAGTTTGCATTTATATAAATATTTAGCTCAGTTTACATTTATACAAATATTTAGTGCAATTTACATTTTTACAAATATTTAATTTAATTTACAATCATACAAATATGTAGCCAATGTATGTATATACAAATATTTAATTTAATTTACATTTATACAAAAATTTAGCACATTTACATTTAAACAAATTAGTATCTTAATTTGTTTCTACAAGCAATTTAGGTAGTTTATTTACTTAAACTTTACATCAATGTTTAAAAAGAAATAATTTTTAAATCTATTAAATCATACTTCAAAATTCAAAATTCGCTATTTAGGAGCATTTAAAATAAGTTTATGAAAATAATGATTTTTCAATAAAATATTAATCAAAAAATGTTAAGTACTCAACACAATTGCATTACTATAGATTAAAAGGTAAAGTGGGAATTAGCTGTTACGAATTTGAGAATTTAGTTGCCAAACCCTTTTTTTTTTTTTTTTTTTTTTTTTACTCTGCTTCATTGAGGTTGGTTGTTTGGGTCAAATCTTGAAATTGATTTTTGACACACTTTGAATCGATTTTCTTGAAATTTTACGCACATACATATTTGTGATGGAAATACAAGATTTCATCAAATTTGAGGAGTTCTCCCCGGATTCTACCCCCCCCCCACTTTGAAATCATACCCAGAATGGCCTGTAAAAATCCTGCTATCGTAAGAAGGTTTGAAACGTTTTTCTCTTTTATATATACAGAAGTTAACCCATATATTGTACATTTATTTAGTTATTTTACAATAATGGGATTATATATATAGAAATGATGCTGCATATTGAACTCTTTTAACTACCTTACAACAATGGGATTATGTAAAGCAAAGGAGATTTTTCGTGGTCCATTTTTCAGAAAAATGCTAGCTCTATTTTCCGAGGACCCACCAAATTTTAATAGACGAAAATGTTCCACTGGACTAAGCTGTATAATAAATTTCAGATGTTTAGGATGTAGAGAATTATGTTGAAAATGCCATCAAAAAGATATCAAATAAATGATTTTTAAAAGGTTTGATTGGATATGTGATGAAGAATTGATTAAAACAACTAAAAATTATAAAATAAAATATGATAACAAAAAAGTTTTTAGCTATACGGTTTTAGTAAAATGCATGACAAAATAAAAAATAATTTTTAGCTATCCCAAGATTCTTGATAAAAACTGTGGGATGCCCAGAAAGGAATTGTATTTGGACATAACAGAATTTTAAGGAACAATAAAAGAGATAAAATAGAAATTACATATATAAGAATGGCAGATTATTAAATCAAAATTGTCAAACAAAAATTTAAATGAATTGAATATAATCATTCTTTTCTTTTGCACGAGTGAATCCATGCAGTCCATAAGACTTTGGATTTTGGTATCCTATGAAACCAAACATTGCAAGTTTTCTCATCATTATGACAATTGCACAGCTGCCAACTCTCTTCCAAATATGAAAAACCGGGAGATTATGCATGACAATGCAATCTGTACTTCTTACTGTTATACTTAATCTAAAGATAAAAAGACAACTTTTCAACAAATAAAACTGAAATATGTAATGATTATAACATTCAGTAGGTATCACACTTTCATTTCCAATAGTAAAGAAACAGTATTTCATGTCTGCATTTCCTTCAATTGACATCTTTTGTCCACATGCCATTTGGGTTTGGCTTGGGTAATAATATCCCCTCTTTCATAGTGAAATTTTTTTTAAGGTCCATTGCACAAATTGAGCAAAAAGCATATTCAAATTCACTACCTTTAGATAATTTCAAAACAACATAACTGCCAACCTAGCAGAAAGAAGAATAGGCACACATTTCAAGAGGGAAAAAAATGAAGACTTTTAGCCACACTAACAGGGCTCATTGATGCAATTAAACATTAAATTGTACACCAACTGATATTCACATATATTGAGATTATTTAACACATAGTCAACAATGAAATGGAATAATTTTATCAAATTATTTTCATTAAGTGCTAAACTTCATGGCAACTGATTTAGCTTTTCTCAGCATGCTCTAATAATTCTGAACCAATATTTTCTTAATGTTTATTATTCTTAGAAATCATAACATCTTTATGCTATTTTCATTTAAACTAAAGGATGAAACAAATGCTAATTTTTAATTAAAATTCTAAAAATATGTAAATTTAAATAAAAATTCTAATTGATGTTTGAAATTGCTGTATTTCCAAAGTACCCAAATTATTATTGCAATATTGTTATTCAGAAAATAGTTCTTCATTTCATTAATAATATGTTTAAAAAATAGTTTTTATGTATAAAATACGAAATAATTATAAATAATTTTGATGATGCAGACAGATTGCAAAAGTGGAAATTATTTTCACAATTAAACGAAATATAAGGAGGATCGCGCACAAATGCCGTTTTTAACGATACCGCTGCATAATAACCTTTCATTTCAGTAATAATACGTTTGAACAATAGTTTTTCTGTATAAAATATGAAATATTTATAAAAAATTTTGACGATGCAAATAGATTACAAAAGTGGAAAAATAGTTTCACAATAAAACAAAACATAAGGAGGATAGAGCACAACTGCAATTTTTAGCGAAACTGATGCAAAAAAGGCTTTCATTTCATTAATAATACGTTTGAAAAATAGTTTTGTATATAAAACAAAATAATTTAATAAAATTTTAGTCGATGCAAATGTGTTTTTCCCACATTAATTAGATAATCATTGATCATCTTTCTCTCCACATGACATTGTGGGAATAATCCCCATTTGCGAGTACCGATTACGCGATAGCTGGAAACGGTTTTTAGATGAAAGAACAGGAAAACTTCGATCTCAAAATTTGTGACTTTGTTTCTTATTTCATAATATTTTCTGAACATTCATGATTTATTTCCGATTTTTTTACTTTTATGACCTATAGATACAAATACAAACGTCACTCATGATCCATTCCTACACCGCAGTAGCAGAAAATTGACAAGCGGAAAATAATTGCAGCTAAGTGAAAACCGGGAGAGTGAGCGACTTACCCGGGAGACCAGGAGATATAGAGAAAAACCAGGAGTCTCCCGGTAAAACTGGGAGAGTTGGCAGTTATGCAATTAGCAATTGCACAACATGGCGGTACACTTCACAAACACAACACATTTTCAGAAAATACAGGAAAACGAGTATAAAAATAATTTACAATTATTATAGTTCACGAATGATCTACATGGAAGAAAGCATGGAAACAGCCTTTCGCCACTCTGACATCACAGCCTTCCTCCCTGTTCAGTGGACTGATCCCATATACCTGAATGGGTCAACCTGTAGTAACTATAAACCTTGGGTTCACAGCATAGACAGTATTTGCTGTAACTTTCATGGTAGCACTGTAGAAAGTAGCTTTTTTTAACTTTGGAAACAAAAGTTGTAGATGCAGAGATGCAAACTACTTGATGAAGATTTCAGTAGTGAAGAAGGAAAATATCAATAGTTTTTAAGATTTTTTCAGTAGTCATGTTAAGAAATGAAATATATATGCTCACATAATACAAAAATGCATATACATAAAATTATTTAAGCATATATATAATTATGCATTAATATATATATTTATAAGTTTTTATCCAGTTAAAAATACTTTATATTGAAAACAAACATTTACATTTAGTAAAACACAAGTTTTCATTAAAGATAACAAATATTGATCTTTAATAAAAAAAAATTAAATATAGCACTGTATTTATAGATATCATCATCATCATGGTACTACAGCCCTTGTAAGACCTTGACCTCCTTATTTATAGATGTGAATATATCAATTTTAACATATCTCTGTCAAAATATTTGCCTAAATTATTGTTTTAATATCAGTTTTTGGAAAATATCCCTTAAAAGGGTTCATACACATTTTTCAAAACAGGAAAATATGTATTATGTGAAAATAATTAAAAACTTTACCTTAACAATTAACCAGAATATAAAAATAAGCTAGTTTAATCAATCTTATATGCAATATTTAGAAGATGGAGTTGGATGGAAAAAATACTGATTGACTCTGGAGATTCACGAAAAAATAAAGTGAATTACGCAATCATTCTGCTTGTGTGCAAATAAAAAAATTAACCTTAATAATTAACCAAAATTTGAAAATAAACTAGTTTAGTCAATCTAATATGCAATATTTAGAAAATGGAGATGGATGGAAAAATATACTAACTGACTATTAGTGATTCACAAGAACATCTGCGGAAATAATAAAAAAATTAACCTTCATAATTAACCAGAATATGAAAATAAGCAAAAGCTAATAAGCTAGTTTAGTCAATCTAATATGCAATATTTAGAAGATGGAAAAGATACCAATGGACTTACGGCAATTCATAAGAACATAAACTGAATTGCACAATTGCACTGTTTATGCAAAAATAATGAAAAAATTTACCTTTAAGCAATTTATGCCAAATTTGACAACTTCTTAAGAAGAATATTTATTACTTTCATGAAAAAAGCAATCTCAATTTACATTACAAGCAGCCGTAAACCCCCATTGTCATGTTGATTTGATTGGTATTGCCATGCATGTGGCCTTGACAGACGACAATTTTCTGTAGTAAACTATGCAAATTCCATAATCCGTAGTATGGGGATGTTTTCCACAGAAACTACAAAGAATCCATAGTAATCAGCATCTTTGTAGAAGTAAAACATTTCATATTTTAAGTGTAACACTAAACAGCTTCGCAGTTGTTAGAAGTAAATCCTTAAACTTGAGTTTGATAAACAAATAAACTGGTAACAAAGCTTTACAAATTTTTTTAATTTCATTCTAGTACAACCAATTATTACAAGTAGCAGCTACTTCTCTTCTCTTTTAGCATGGAAACAGAGAGTATGCTTTGATTCATCCACCATAGGATGTCATGCAGCCCCAGAACGAATTGGTACACTCTTAGATAAAACTGATAGGCATTGAATAGCGGAAAAATATTTCAAATTTCAGAATGGAATCAAAAACAGTCATTGTTCCCACTAGAACGGAAACATGATGCTCCAATTTATCTGCCATATGACATCATGCAACTGAGAGATGGATCAACATGTTGCTTTGTTGTGTATAGAAGTGGGAAAATTCGGAGATCGCAAGGAATCTGTCACAAAAGTGTATGGTATGGTGTTAAGAACAGCTGTTTTTCATAATTTTAAGTCTCTTCCATAGTCCGTAATTTTATTCAGAAATCTATAAGAATTATGGAACATTCGTAATGGTTAGCATATTTGATGCAGTATGGTTGCAGGGGATTGCATTTTGAACTAAGAGGATAGGGATAATTTTTTATTTGGGGATGGGGTCATATCAAATCCTTTGTGCCAGTCTACATAGATTTTCTGTCACATAAATAATCATTTCTTATGCAATTTATCATTAGAAAATGAATGAAACAAACTTTAGAACTTTTATTATTCTCAAGATATTGTACACTTTTCAAATAAATTTATCAAAAATTGCATACAATTAAAAAATATTAACTATTGCGAAATATGTTAACTTTCAAATGCAATATTATGCAACAAATTTGTTAATATTTTAATGTTAAGTGCTATTAACAATGGCAGATGTAATATGGTGCACAGCTTTTGATGAGAGCTAGCTATGTTGCATAAACACAACCCCCATTTTATGTTCTTTTTATGCTTTTTAAGTTAATTTCTAATTAAGGCTTGCCATTTATTTAGCCTTAACTTTCTAGCCTTTTGTGTTTTTATGTTAATTTCCTTTTACAAGGAAGCTGCTAAAGATGAGTCTATTCCTTATTACAAACTACTTTTATTAATTGCATGTAAAGTTACAATTTAAAAATTTTTGTATCTTAGAATATTTATATTAACTATGCTAGTTGCTTGTATTAGCATAGTGCTATCTTAAATTATGTTTTATTAAAATGTTGAAGTTTTGGTATTTTATCCTTTCTTCTAAATTTATTATATATTGATTTAATGTGTATTAGGTATTAGGAATTTAAATTATATATATATATATATATAATAGTTTGAAAGTCCAATGATAGAAAAGTGAGAAGCTGCAACTCGAAAAACCTAACTTTATAACAAATCTACAAAATAAAAGTATAAAACAGCAAATCTTCAATTAAATGGAAAAAAATACAAATTTTGAGTCATCAAGTTAAAGATAATCAACAAATATCAATGGTATGGAATCAATAATAGAAAAACATATAAAATCCAAGCATTAATGCTATACACGTGGAAAAGGGCTAGGACAAAATAATGGAATTATTCACTTTGCCAAAACTCTTCATCGGGTCCAAATATTTTATCGAAGCAAAAACAAAATATGTATGTTTCTGAAGAAATATATAGATTATATCTATAAACTATTTCTAGTTAGACAACATACATAAAGAAGGAAAATTAAAGGAAACAAGAATACCTGGAATAAACACTGTATATGTTTCACTGTGTACACCCACCGAATTTTGTTATGTTTCGTCCAATACATTATTCGCTAGAGGGCTCTGAACACCTCATGTTATTTTATGGTGACAAGGTGTATATATATAAATATATATATATATTATAATAATAAAAATATTTTGAAAGTCCAATGAAAATAGAGTTAAAAGCTGTAACTCGAAAAACCTAACTTTCTAACAAGGCTGCAAAATAAAAGTATAAATCAACAAATATTCAATCATATGGATAAAAATACAAAATTCGAATCATCAAGTTAAAGAAAATCTGCAAAAATCGATGTTATGGGATCGATAAAAGAAAAACAAATGAAATCCAAGCATTAATGCATAACACGTGGACAAGGGGCTAGGCCTAAATAACTGAATTGTTCACTTTGCAAAACTCTTCCTCAGGTCCAAGTATTTTGTCAAAGCAAGCAAACACAAAATATGTATGTTTCTGAAGAAATAGATAGATTATATCTATAAACTATTTCTACTTGGACAACATACATAAAGAAGAAAAAATAAAAGGAAACAAGAATATCTGTAAAAAACACTACATATGCACGAACCAGTCGAACCCGGGAACCCAGAATGAAGAGACCAGTGTTACCATTCGCAAAGGAAAAAGAAATGATCTACTGTTGCCATTCGTAAGAAATAAATAACAGTAATACGAAAAGGCATGAAAAAGTAATAATATATAAACAGAGCTATTAAAAAGTGGGGCTTATAATAGAAAGGCTAATGTTTAAGTGGATGTAAAAATAAAAGTATTATTAATACAAGTGAATGGAGATGTCAGGCTAATAAAAGATACTATGAATAGATTTCAAGAAAATCCAGCTAATCTAAACTTTTTAACTATACCATTTACTAAATAAGAGAAATATTTATATAAATTGCTGGTAATTTTTAGATTATTTATATGTATAGCATGAAATTTTTTATCAGATAATCTATAAATTCTGAAAAGCTGATTAAGTATAATATTTCTAAACAATAGAATCGAGTTCCAGGAATTAAATGGTAAGATTTTATTAATGTTAAAATTAAAATAGTCTTTTTTATCATATAAATTAGTAACAATTCTAGCAGAAGGTTCAATAAAGAGATTTAAATAAAAAAAAAATTAATATTATTACTAATAGTAGCTTCATTAGGAATTAATTCCAAATTGTCTGGATAGAAATCTATATCTATGACATAATTTTCAGTATATACTAAACTAAGCAAATCAGATCATCAACATATCTGTATAATGTATAATCTATTGAAGTAAAAGACTGTTCATAATGATAAAGGTATAAATTAGCTAACGTACTGCTACTGCAGCCACCCTGTGGAACTCCTGAGACTTGTAAGTATAATTTATTTCCTTGAAAAATATAATTATTGAAAATAACAAAGTGAAGAAGTTTAGAAAAATTGATAAATTTGGTTTGAGTTGATAGATTAGTAATATAAGCATTATATAGAGCTAAAATTACATCATACAGATCTGAGATCGTAATATTATTAAAAAGATCTTTAAAATCAAAAGTTTGAAATCCTATTAGTTTTCTAAGTGATGTTAATTTATTCTTTAATTCTGTACTATTATTTAGAATAAGGTAATTATTGCTAGACTGACGTAAACTATCATTTATTAGATTTAAAGAATTTAGTAGTAATTTACTCGTAGTAGTAGAGTAAGTATTATGACCACTAGTTACTGTTCTAAATTTAATAGGATTTTTATGAAATTTAGGAATAAGCACTATAAGAAAATTTAAGAAATTCAGATTTAATATTTAAATCACTATACATATTGATAATTTTCAATTGATACTATTAATGGAATGTAAATCTAGTTTAAAAAGACTATTATTAACACTTTACAACAAAGTTGAAAAGTGTTTATGACTTTGTTCATTCTTTCTTTCTTTCTGTCTGTCTGTCCATTAGCAAGATAACTGCCGTAAAAATGACTTAATCAAAATGAAATTTTAGTATGTTGTTCAGACGATCTGTAGAACCTATGAGAATATAAATGAATAATATCACCCAATTAGTTTTGGATTGAACCCGGGTTGAAAAAATGAAATACATACCCTATGACACCTAATTTTTCAAACATTTTTTAAGCGGATTTAAAATTCACAAATTGCTTCGAAAATTTTAGGTAATATTCAAATTATTTCATAAAATATATAAAAAAAAATTTCAGCAAAATATATTCAGTAGTTTATTAAATAAAAATTAAAATAATAATTACACCTCTTATATGAAGCGATCACGTGACCCACTTCAAAATGAAATATGGCATCCATCTTGTCTCAAAATTGTGATTTTTAAAGTTCTTTTTAATTCATATTGAGTGTTGTATTCATCCTAAAACCACTTTATTTTTGTTTAAATTCTGTGCATCTACATACTGAAACACTGCAATTACAATATATTTGAGTTTAAATGATCATCCAAATTTGATTATTTCTACACTGAAGCCTATTTTTCACTTATGTAAAATGCAAAATATGTAGGATGAGTTGTATAAGAATTGATGTATTTCTTTAACGCAAAATTATTTAACTCATGGAGTCTGCATAGCTGATATGAATGAAATATTCATTGATTTTACAGAGAGAAGGACGATTTTTTTCGATGAAGTTTTAAGCATAGAGTTTAATTACTTGTAGCTCCATGGTCTTAAATTTTTAAATAAAATAAATTATTTTAGTACTGTGATGAATGAAATGAATGGGGAAATGTTATGAATGAAATGCTGCTTTTATAGAGAGAGCCAGGTGTGTTATTTTTTCTATGACGTCATTTCAATGAATATCAGTTGTTTTCGATGAAGTTTTCAAATATAATAAATTATTGTAATATTATGATAATTTTAAAAATATTACCAAGGAATGTATTGCCTTGTTAGATGATGTTTAAACCAGGCAATTTATATTTCAATGCCGTCAATTGAATGAAGTTCATTTTATTCGATGAAGGTTTAAGTTTTCAAATATAATAAATTAATGTAGTATTGCGATAAGTTTTAAAATATTACCGAGGAATGTATTGCATTTTAGAGATGTTTAAATAAAATTGCATTGAATTTGGAAAGTGTTTCACAATCAAAGCTTTAAGCATGATTGATATTTCTTGTTTTCTAAATAATCTAACAGAAATTGTATATATAAATTTTTACAGATAATAGCATAATTATTAGAGGCTTTATCAACATAGGTGATAACAAAAGATCTTTGTAAATCAATAATGGAGTGTTTAATATTATCAATATTATATATAGATATAGACAATTTAATACTTCTAATATCATTTGTAATAGATTCTAATAAAGCATATTTCCACATATTAAATGCCTCTAAAGGCAGAGCATATTTAGAAGCTAATTTATATATATATTTATCAAGATTAATTGATCTTAAAACTTTAAAAGAATTATTACAAGATGGTAACCTGAATTTAGTGCCAAATGACATAATGGTTCTTAACGAACTGTTTTTAACTATACCTAAGTCTCCTGTAACTATGTGCCCCAAGTCTGGATTTAGAAATTTAGCATAATCGTTTACTTTACAAATACATTCATTATCTACAATTGACTTAGAATCATGATTTACAGAGAGAGATTGTGAAATTTCATTATAATTAAATATAAATCTACCAATAGGCTTGTTGTATTTAAAAGTCTTTGATACACTCAAATCTCCAATAGGCATTAAATGTTTGAACTTGTTAAATAGATGACCAAAATTTATAGAATTAAAAATAGGATGCTTGAAAGAGATTACACAATAAGAATTAGTAGACATATTATTATTATGAAATTGATTAAGTTTTAAATTTAAATACTTTGATCTTGTAATAAGCAAATCATAGAAGATATGATTAAAATGTTCATTAGCAAGATTAAATTTTAAGAAAATGACAAACTTTATTTAAATGTTTTTTCTTTACTACAAGAACCCAGGATTTATATATATATGAGAAATATTTATTAATGAGAAATATTTCTTTGTACTCATAACTGCATTCTTCCTATAAAATTGATAACTAATGCCATATATGTTTAACCCTTTCGCGACGGTTGGCACGCCCGCATGCCGGCTGCGAATTTGCATTCAAGGACGTACGGCACGCACTCATGCTGGAGAGAATTTTACCCTAAACGGCGAGTGGCACGTATCTGTGTTTCTACATGAAACGTTTTCATTTGAATTTATTTGTCTACTAGATGGCGTTAAATACCTGTGGAAGCAACTTAAATGTATTTTGTAGATGCTTGACCTTGGCACAAGGAGAATCCAATGAATTATTTCTCCATTTGGAGCGGTGAAACATGGTTCTGTAAAGTAAACAGACAGAGCACTTCTCGCAGCATCAACAATTTTATAATTGAGTTCCGGGTCTCCTTTTGATTTTAGCTTTTAATGATTTCGTTGGTGAATTACAGGAATATAAGAAAGTACTTTTTGGGGGGTTAACCCTTTCGCGACGATCGGCACGCCCACGTGCCAGGTGCGAACTTGCATTCAAGGACGAACGGCATGCACTCGTGACGGAAGAAACTTTACCGTAAGCGGAAAGTGGCACTCATACGTGCCACCTCGTGGAACGTTTTAATTTGTCTACTAGATGGCGTTACTTGTCCATGGAACTAACTTCAATGTATTTTGTAGAGGCATGACCTTGGCAGAAGAGGATCGAATGAATTATTTCTCCATTTGGAGCGGTAAACATCATTTTGTAACATAAACAGACAGAGCAATTCTCATAGCATCAACAATTTTATAATTGAGTTTCGGTTTTTATTTTTATTTCAGCGTTATGATTTCGTTGGTGAATCATAGGAATATAAGAGAGTATTTTTTTTTGTTTGGGTTTTAGAGGCAGTGAAATTATTCGTTTATTTCGAATAAAAGAATGGGAGCAACTAACGAGTATTTTGTATTCAGATTTGTATGAAAAATATACATCAAATAGAAAATAAATATTTCTTTTATTCCTGAAAAAAGTAGATTTCTGTGTTGAATAGGTGATTTTTAGTGAATTTTTTTCGAGAGTTAGGCTTAGCGCAAAAAATGTGCCGTCCTTTGGGACCAGTTCGAAAGCGAAGCACTCCGTCTTTTGGGCCGCGACAGCTCCAGAATGCCGCCGTCGCGAAAGGGTTAAAGGAATGTGCGACAGTGAAATGATTAGGCTATTTCGGATAAAAGTATGGCTGGTTTGAGACTTTTTCTTTCTGTGGAAGAATATACGCGTATGGTAAACGAACCAGACAGAAAGCAATGCAGATAGTGAAGATTCGTGGAACAGCGTTATTTCTGATGATGAATCTGAAAATGCAATTGATTTTTTAGATTCTGAGCGTACTATTATTACAACACCGCCAGCTTCAGTTGCTGTTTTTTCGAATGATGTTTGGACATGTGACTTGAAAGATCTGAATTCTTTGGAGTTTTTGAACATACCTGGAATAAATCACAATATCATGCCGCCTAATTTAGATAAGGAACTTGATTTTTTTAGCATATTTTTTTATGATGAACTAGTAGAATTTATCGTAAAACAAATAATGAGTTTGCAAAGAAAAAATGGGAGAAAAATCTCCTCTCTCCTTCCACATCGAAGACTCCACCTGTTTCAAATGTATTTACACCTGTGACAGGAAACGAATTTCGTGTGTTTCTCGCACTAGTAATTTTGACGAGCATTGTCAGAAAACCAAATCTTAAAATGTATTTTTCTAAGAATCCAATTATCAGTACTCCTTTTTTTAATTCAGTTATGAGTCGTGATCGATTTATAGGAATATTATGTTACCTTCATTTTACTCTTGATAGTAATGCCCCAAAACTAGATAAATTGAAACCAGTGTTAGATGCATTAGTTTCAAAATTTAAATCTATATACACTCCTAGAAGAAATGTGTTCATTGATGAATTTATAGGAATATTACGTTACCTTCATTTTACTCTTGATAGTAATGCCCCAAAACTAGATAAATTGAAACCAGTGTTAGATGCATAGTTTCAAAATTTAAATCTATATACACTCCTAGAAGAAATGTGTTCATTGATGAATCTTTGTTCTCATGGAAAGGAAGGCTGAGATTTCGTCAATATATCCCCTCGAAAAGGTCCAGATATGGAATAAAAATATATAAATTGTCGGAATCGGAATCAGGCTATAAATGGAATTTCCTTGTGTATACTGGAAAGGACACGGAATTATCAAGCTCTGATGGTGGGTATGGAGAACGCGTTGTGAAAACATTTCTAAGTGAACTTTTAAGAAAAGGATATACTTTAAATTTGGATAAATTTTTTACTTCTCCTGCACTTGCAAAGCATTTGTTGTCTAAGAATACGCATATATGTGGTACAGTTTCAAAAAATCGGAAGGACATGCCAAAGAGTTATCCATCTGTACTTAAAACATATATACACTAAAATTTTTAATATTTTGATAAAAGAAAATTTGTATAAAAAATATACATCAAATAGAAAATAAGTATTTCCTTTCTTCCTGAAAAAAGTAGAATGCTGTGTTGAATGGGTGATTTTTAGTGAATTTTTTTTTAGAGTTAGGCTTAATGCAAAAAAGTAGCTGTCTTTTGGAAACAGTTCAGAAATGAAGCACTCCGTCCTTTGGACCACGGCAGTTTCGGAATACCGCCGTCCCGAAAGGGTTAAGACAGGGTAAATTTTACACAATAAAAGATTTCTATGTATGTGTCGGGTGTAGCAGAAAATCTAAGCATCATACTGTCATGAATTTTGGTACACAGAGAGAGTCAGGATGATGTGCCTCAGCAAGATATTTTTAAAATTCAAATTAGTTTTAAGTTATTTTATGTTTTAACATACTTTTGAGCAATTTTCACACAAATCAGTTCCTTAGAAACAAAAAAAAAATATTATCACAGAGTTTCCATCTTGACACTATCGGAAAAATCAAAGAATGTTCTTTCCAACAATCTTTGAACGAAATCCATAGGACAATTCTTTCATATTTATTTAGTTATTAACTTTTACATATATTAAAATTTGAATTTTTTGCTTATTATACTTATTTTGCTGCATACAATAAAAGAAGATTAGCACAATTCTATAGTTAGGCAAAAATATGTATGCATATCTTCACATTCTAACAAACAAATAACTTTTTGGTTAATTATTACATTATTTTAGTTCTGTGACTTTTCAAGCAAATGCATAAAACAATTGCATTAAGGTAGAACATCTAAAATTTCAAATGTAAATATAAAACAGTTTAGCATAAAAATCTTTATTTGATTGCACTAAAAGAAGTTAAAACATATTACAGGCCTGAGCACTTTTGGACATAAAACATCCTTCAACAGAGGTATATAAGAAAAATATATATTGGGCTTTTCATATCCAGCCAAAAACTGCAAACCCAATAATATGCATATTTTGTTCATGGTTTTTGGCTGGGAATAAAAAGCCCAATATATCTGTTTCTTATCAAATGCCTCTGATGAAGAATACTTTATATCCAAACTCAGGCTTGTAATATCTTTTTAATATATTTTAGTGTGATCAAATAAAGCCTTTTATTCTAAAGTGTTTTATATTTAAATTTTAATAATATGCAGATTTTGTTTGCAGTTTTTGGCTAGGTATAAAAGTCCAATGTATTTTTTTCTTATCATATGCCTCTGATAAAAGATGTTTTATGTATAAAAGTATCCAGATTTGTAATATGTTTTAATGTCTTTTAGAGTGATCAAATAAAGACTTTTACTCAAAAGTGTTTCATATAAAAAATGCATAAAAATTGAAATTTTATGTTTCATTAATGAGTTACAATGAATTTTACTCCTCAGTAGACTTTTCTGTGCATGCATTGGAACTCCAGGTCTGATTCAAGCCATGCCTTCTCTCCTAGAAAAATAATTCTGTCCTATTTCTTTTATTTTGCTTTCCACGATTGCAGACTGCATGCATAGGGATTTGGTTTGACATTAATGGAGGAAATGATTTGGAAACTTAGGCAGTTTGAAGCATAGATATGGATTAAAGATATCCATAGTTTGAAGAATAGATTTGGAAATTGAGTAATGTTATGTGTAAATGTATTATTTAAGTAGCAGGCATTTTTAAGACCAGGCCAATGCTGAGTAATTCATTCTAGCATTAAATATGTATAGTATTACTATTTTAGTTACTGCATTTGCCTATTGATTAGAAGTTCTTTTGTTACATTTACATATTATCAAATTAGTTAAATATAAGTATAAATCATTCTAAATTGTCATTGAAAATATAACATACATTATTCATTAAAATCATATTTCTAGCAAAAGTGAAATTTAGTTTTGAAAATACAAAAAATAGGGAAATGGCTACAAAGATACCTTAAACCTATACAAAAAAATACTACTTACTCTTACAAATAAACTTTCTTCAAATGATGCAGGGTTATCCACTTGCTGAAAAACAGGTGTTGATGCACCCATTATATACCATCTCAAAGTGAATAATAAGCAACCACCAATAACCATTATGCTTTGCCTCATAGTAAACTGGACAAGATTTCTCTATATAAAAAAATGTGAAATATTATGGTCAAGAAAATAATGTTAAATATATAAATACAGTCTAACACCAATTAATGAAAATTATATATTTTATAAAACCTATTGAAGGTTCTGCTTAAAAGAACTTAACTTATTTTTACTTTATTATTTTCTCAAATTACTGAATAACTATAGAACCTTTCAATTTGACAAATTAGCTTCTGGATGTTTTTATTAACTACAATGCAATATAGCTATATAATCATTCATAGAGAAGAAATTATAATTCATATAATCATGTACAGTGAATGGATCACATGAAAACATGAATTATTATTCCTCTTGAAATATTTTATTGCTATATTTAAGGCGACAAGAAATAGTTTCACAGAATGAAACACATTTTCTGACTCTAAACCATATCAAATAGTATGAAATAATTAGCTCTGAGAAGATATAATAGTATCAGAATTGTAATTATAAATAATATTAATATACAGTGATCTCTTGTTAAGACGGACAGTCAAGAGTCAACATTTATTGTACGTATTAGTGGCAGTCCATTATAGAAGGAGTCCATAAATCTGATGTAAAATAGTAATGAAATAGTAAAATGGTAATGAAAGTCTGTTATCTGCAATTTTCTGTAACATACTAGGTATATTGAAAAATACAATCTTAAAACAAAAAAATAGAGAATTTTAATCAAAAAATCTTAATGAGGTAAAAATGAAAAAATATTAGCATTCAAAGCATAAACAAATGTAGTCATATATGTTAGTATTTTTAAAATGAAGTAATCTTTATTTGTTTATTCTCGATAAACAAACTTCTTTTCATGTCATTCTCAATTTTAGTCAACTGCTCAAAAATATGTTCTGTCACATCTTCTGCTGATGGAAAAATTAAATAAATTCTGTCTATCTTAATGATGAACAAACGTATTAAGTGATGATTATAACATACTGACCATATAACATATGACCATAAACCTTAACTGGGGAATCTGTATTTGTACATAATAACAAGAAATTCATCTGAAGCGGGTGCCGTCTTAACGAGAGTCCACTGTAATAGTATTTGCTAATAGTAATCCCTAATGCAGATAATCAAATTTCTTTATGGAACAGTCAGACAGAAACATTAAAAAAGAACTATAACTTCCAGCCATCAGTGACATTAAGAGCTTCTGTCACATATTAGGAACAGACAGGTAATGAAATGTCTAGAATATCAAATCTTCTTGTTCTAAAACTTTCTTTCTAAATTAGCCTTGTTCTAAAACTTTACTAATCAGCATAAGGCCTTAGAGAGAATGTTTAAAAAAAGAAAATATCAAATTTAGAAAAATGCAGAAAATTTGAAATTATAGGTAATGTCTGATGAAAAAGAATTGAAAATAAAAACCTCAAAGTATAGAGAATCTTAAAAGTTTTAAAATATATTCAGGCTCTTATAAAAAAAATCTGGGACATTTAGAAAGCACAAAAAGTATATATATATATATATATATATATATATATATAAAATATAAAATGGAAGTTATTAAAGATATTGAAGTGTTATAGCATATATGCGCAAAGCAGCTACAAATACTATACACGATATAAATATAAAAAGTATAAAAAGAATTTTAGAATTGAAAAAAGAAGGAAGGCTTAGCGAGAAGCTTACTTAATGGCGGTAAGGGGTTGTGACCTTACACCCCAGTTGTCAACAAGCTTGTCATAAATGCTACGGCATTGCACTCCTGGACGCCAGCCCTGGCTGAAGCCAACCCCCGGAGTGACAATAACAATTATTACAAGACCGTTTAAAAAAGAAAAGTCCAATGGTAATAAAGACCATCACTGGTAATATGAAGACCATCATATATATATATATATATATATATATATATATATATATATATTTAATTCATGAAAATTCATCTATTAATCATATGGGATTCCATTCAAAGTTTGTTTGAAAGAGAATTTTCCGGTCTTTCTGATGATGGTATAGAAACTCTGATAATATTTTCGGTCACTAAGGAACCAATTTGTGTGAAAATGTTAGAGCATAAAATAATTAGAACATTAATTTCAGTTTTAAAAAAAATTCGTTAAAGCATATTTTTCTGGCTTCTGAATTACCCCTGTATCAAATTTCATGGCTGTACAATGTTACTTTCCTGAAATAGTGCGAATTTTGTTTATTCTGATTAAAGAAGTTAGGTTTAATCAAAATATAGGGACTCAACTGTCTGTGTGTGTGTATATATAAATATTGATCTAATTAATCTAATCATATTATAAATATTTAGATCAAGATTTGCATTACAAGTAGTTTGTAAAAATGAATATTATCTAAATAAATTAGTTTCAAATTTAGTCTTTATATATTTGAATTTATAAAACATACAAGATTCAGAAAATTTTATTATCTAGGTCAGAGTATTCCCACACAACCATAGACTTCCAGTGGACAGCCAATACAGCTCCCGTAAATCCTACAACTGTCATATCCTGAGCACGACGTCCACAGACGTCGTACTCAAGACCATCTTTCAATGTGTTCCAATCGTACTCCATTTGAAGTGCTTTATGATGTCTTCTGGAACTTTCATTGACCTAGAGGGTGTACCATGCTTCTTTCGTCAGGCAACCAATGAGTCAATTGTTCTGTGCAGAGTGACTTTCGGCATCCATCTTGGATAAACTATCTTCACGTGTATTCAGTAAGCAATTTTGTTTCTCTTTTTATATGTTAACTGCTGACACGAAATTTCTATAGTTAATCAAAACCTAGGCAGATATCAACATATTGATGTCCGCCTAGGCAAAACTTAATGATTTCCGACAGAAATCAGTAGATCGCAATTATTCAGTTTTTACGAAATTTCACTTGTATAGCAAAATATTTCAATTTTTCTGAAGTGCAATTGAACGGGTAAAAAATAAATTATATTGTAGTTTGAATCTTTTTAATACTTGGAACACAAAAATAAAGTTTAGAATGTTATAAATTTCGTAATTTGCTTTAAATTTCATTATGTAAACTTCTCTATAAGCATGGGATTTATTAACTGTTTCAAGTTTTTTAATCATACATGGACGAAATGTTTCAAATCTTTCTGTTATAATTTTGTTTTTACTATTTGGGGAGGGAGGGACTAAGTTTTTTTTAACCTTGTACAAAGGTACAATATGGAAAAAAATGTCATTTCATCTAGTGCAGACTATTTAATTTTGGGGGCTTTAGCCCCCTAGCCCCCCTGAATCTGTTAGTGTTGCCATGAATTAATCGTTTTGGATGATGACTATTAACAAACTTACGAATACTTCATCCAATTTTAATAAGTGATACCTGTCAAGAATTGTTAGCTCTCAAGAAGTGTACTTATCTAAATTTTATTATCCTTGTTTCAACATACTGCATTCAAAATTTTCCACTACATTTTACTAATAAACATATCATTCATAACCTCTAATTAATTCACCCAATAAAAAAAATATTTAAAGCAAAAATGCTGAAAATGGGAAAAGTACATCTATGAAACTTTGTTTATGTTTAAAGTTTAAGAATATAAACTCACAAATTATGACAATATTATATAATATATTTACTGTTAATGTTATCTCAATCACTTCTTTCATATAAAATGAATAATACATGTTAGGATGACACGTACTATATTTCAACATTTAATATTACCTTAATCTATCAGCTTATATTTTAATAATACTGTAAATAAACATAAACACATAAGTGTCATATCTGTATATTTCTAGTTTGGTTTTATAAGAAAACATAAATCTGTTTAATGCAATCAGCATATTTTTTAATTATAAATTATCTAATTTTAGTCTTATGCACTTCAAAAGTTTGTGATATATTTTTTTATCTTTTTGTTTTGGTGGTTCTGTAAACAGATACTATTTTATTTACAATTAGATATTATTTTATATTACTCTGTATGTTATAGTTTTCATAAAAAGCTTTTTATTATAATTTTTAATTTGCTTCTTACGTCTCCATTCTCAAAGTTATACTTAGCATTTTTTGTGCTTGATATCACAATTTCATCATTTATTTTCAAAATGAAATTTTTTGAAAACAAGTAATGGCTATACAGGAAAGTCATAAGTATTTTATGTTTCTCCGGGATTTACTTAAATTTATACCTACTTCTTATTACAAAGTTAAATTTAATTGTACAGTTAAAATTGCATTTTATTCAGCACACTTATAATAAATAAATGCAGCGTTTTCAATATGTTTCAGAAATTTTAGATCCCATTTATTTGTAATTTCATTTTGATTGCTTGCAATATTTTTTGTACAACGCAAATAGCTTAGGTGGTATAAATTCACTCTACATGGAACAAAACTGAAACCTGAAGAACCCTTTTAGTTTCGAGTTTTGTTCCACATCTAGCTGCATTGATACATTGTAAACATGCGTGAATGAAATGTCCTTTCCATATGTCAGGGAAAATCTTGTGGACGTGTGCCTATAAACACTTTATTTAAAAAAAAAACTGTTTCTTATGTTTGGTAGGATTATTTACAGCATATTATATGTAAAATATTGATAGTTTCTAATTTCTTAACTGAACAGGTAGGAACTCTTTCACCTTCTAATCCTGACCTCAATTAGTAGATTCCCAAGCTGTAGTGAAATACAGGTAAGCTATGTATACAAATTTTTTTCTTTTTTTATAGAGAACCTTTCTGTTGAAAGGTCCACTATACTGCTTTTTTCGGTTAAGAAAATACACTGTTGAAAAAAAATTCAGCTACAGTCATTAAACATGGCATGCATGTTCTTTTATAAGTTATGCAAATGATGAAACTGTCAGTGCCAATGATGTTATAGGGCTCATTAAAAGGACGCATAGTGCAGTATTTTAAATGACCAGTGTTCACATTCACAGGCAATTGAAACTTTATTTCCTGCTTTGATACTGTAAATTGTGTACAAAGATGCTATTGAAACATACTCTATGGCTCTAGGAACAATTGTTAGATTTTGAGACGAATCGCATCATAGGTCTAAGGAAAACTATTTGGACTAACAGACGTATTAGTCACAAAAATATAACTGGCATTTTGGTAAACTGACAAATTAAAAACCATCAGTAACAATTTTAATTTAGCTGTTTAACCCTCTGTGGACGGTAGGCGCATCCATGCGTCGACTGTGAAACTGCATCCATGGACGACAGTTATGCATTCGTGTCCAGGAGAAATTTACCCTAAAGGGCGACTGACACCAATGTGCATTTTCATATGGAACATATTCGTTTGAATTTATTTGAATACTAGATGGTGCGAAATGTCCATTCTATCATTACAACATATTTTGTGAATATTTGACCTTGGTATAGTGGGTCGCTATGAATCATCACTTCATCTAGAGCAGTAAAATGTGGTTTTCTAATATAAATAAATAAATCATTTCTGGCAGACTCTTGCTATGCTGTAATTGAGTATATGTTCTCGTTTCAATCTTAGTTTAATGATTGCATTGGTGAATTATTGGAATGTAAGACAGTATCTTCTTTCAAATTTGGGTTTTAGAGGAATGTGCGGTAGTGAATTTATTAGGTTATTTCGGATAAGAGAATGGCTATGTCAAGACATTTTTATGTATCGAAGAATATACTAGCATGGTAATCGAACAGGATAGTTATGAAAGTAATGCAGATAGTGAAGATTTGTGGATATTTGATATTTCTGATGAGCACACTGACAGTTTTTATGAATGCAAATTTTGCAATGTTTGTCTGTGTGTAAATGCATGTTTGAAATACATTACACATAAAAGGCATATTAATTAGTAACAAAGCTATTTTCTACCTAAAATTGTACATAATCTCTATTAGCTGTATAAAGTATTGAGTGCAATAATTTGGATATTTTTCCTGTGTAACAAATAACAATTTTAATCAAATTAATTAATCATTTTTAATCATATAAAATTTTAATATTTAAATAAAATATAATTTGCATGTAACGTATACATCTAATGAAAAATAAGTATTTCCTTTATTCATGAAAAAAGTAGAATGCTGTGTTAAACAGTAATATTTAGTTGAATTTCTTTTTTGGAGTTCGGCTTAGTGCAAAAAATATGTCGTCCTTTGGGAACAGTTCAGAAGCAAAATGCTCCATCTTTTGGGCCACAGCAGTTCAAGAAAGCAACCATTCGCAAAGGCTTAAAAGTAATATAGTGGCACTAGGGTTAAAAATTAGGAGCCGGGTGTCAATAGTACCTAATCATTTTTATTCAGTTACTAAAATGTTCAGGGTGGCTACAGAAACTTAAAAATTCTCTGAGTTTTCCCTGATTTCCAGAGTATTTTTCATGAAATTCCCTGATTTTCTTCAATCATCTGTTCGCATAAGAATTTTCCAACCATACTCATAAACTCGACTAACTAAAAACTGATAGACAGATAAATAAATATAAAAGATAAATATAAAACATTTATACATATTGTATGAGATAAGCAGCATAAAAAAACTAGTATCAACTTTGAAGCAGAAAACATTGGATGAGTTTTTCATGTAAAGAGGCAAGGCGAGTAAAAGTAATTTAGCATACTTTCAACGTATTTTTACATTACATCATGCGATGGTTTTTTCAAGTTGCTTAATGTTATGCAAAATTGTGTGTTTAAGTATGTTCTAAAATAATTTAGAAATTTGCTCTTATTACTTAGTACTTATTTATAATAGATTTATTGTACAGCAGACATAAGTCAAACAACCATTCCTTCCTTCTCATCATGTCTTGAACTGATGAGTACTTTATCAAGGTATCACTACATGTCTGCTGGCAAGAAAGAAAACTCCTTAGTGGATCTACTTTTATAGAATCTATTATTTAGATGTTGAGGCGGAGGAGGATTTTAAAAATTGGGGAACATTTAAGATATTGGCAAAATACAAATTTTATTATTATTATTTGATAGTAACAAAGACAAATTCACAGAAATATTTTAATTTATTAATGAGTAATATTGTTAACATGCATTTATTATTGCTATCTTCTCATTTTTAACATTTAAAAAATTTCCAAAACTTATTTTAAGTGGGTTTTTTTTTCTAAAACTAAATCTTTTCTATAAGTTATTGTCACTATTACCATTTTTTCCTTTTCTTAAAGGTTTGTCAAATTTAAATTTTTCATTTATCCATTGTTTAAATATTTTAAACATTTATATTCACTAATTTTTTTAAATCTTGCCAATGATTTTCATTACAGGCCTTTTCAGGTGTTTTCCAATACATCATAAAAAAATTCAAATACATTTTGAGGCAATTTTAAATTCATTTAAGTTTTCTCATCTTGATCTTTTTATTTTTTACTTTTCCAAGCTTATAAAGCATTCACTATTATTTATTCCTCTTTTATTTTTAAGAAGCCCGTCTACAAATTTTTCTCTAATTTTGAGGGTTTTACAAATGATTTTTGGCGAATTTTAATACATTAATATTTTTGTTTTATATTTTGATCATTTACTCTAATTTTTCAATCATTGCGATCACGATATTTCAGCCTTTTTTCCCGTTATATTATCGGACGTTATGAACTCTTTTATTTTAAAATGTCCCCAATATGTTTATTTCATAACAAATAAATTCTTTATCCTTTTAAAGAAATCTGATTTTTTTTTAATATTTCGACGTTTTGAATTTAAAAAATGGCATTTTATATCACTAGAAACATGCCGTTTTATTGCAACACCCGAATTTTCCAATCAATGAGGAAAGGGCCGTGAACTACCCCTGGCCCTGCGGGTAAGTTGAAAATGGAACCAATTTAACTTTGAATTTATAATAATTGTTAACAGTTAGCACTTCTAAAAATACAACTAAGCAAACATTTTAGGAATCCATACATCGTTGTTTTATACATTGTCGATGAGAGATTAATAACTTAAAACAGGGTATAATCTGTAAAAGGAAATTTGAAATTTCTCCTAGCAAAAAACTGTCGTAAATCGAGATTTTAAAAATTATGAAGTTCTCGCGATCAAGCTTTAAAATTAATATGAAGTATGTCCGGGATAGTATCCTTCAAGTGTGCTATTTTAACCAATGCTACACACATTCATAATTTCTGTATAGTCCTTTACGGACCGTTCATATGTAGGTTAAAGTAGAATAATAATACATAACATTGCAATATCGGCAATTCAGTTCGGAAAAGCATTCTCCCATCCCCATGGTTGATATTCTTTATTCGTGCTGGGCGCCTAGATTTAATTCACTTGTGCCGGTACCGAGCGGCAGCATAATCCCGAAACTCATTTATATAGATTAATTCTTTTAATTTTTCATTGTGAAAAATATGCTATAATGAATATTTAACCAATAAATAAATTCACAAGTAGGAAATAGCGGGAACGAGTTTCACAAACCATTTTTATTTTAGCGAGTGATTCATTTTAATTCCGTTCGTGCATCCGCTTTCGGTAACCCTTTTAAATTTGAATTAGATGTAAAAATGGAGGAACCCATTTAAGCCGTAATTATTATTTGCTGTGCTCATTGTAGAGAGCATGGCAAAGACGCTACACAGGAATGTCGTAAATCACATCAGTGATTACGGGGAGGGGTAAGATAGGAATGTGGATGGCACTCATTCTCGGCAGCAAATGCAATAAATTACGATCGCCTCGTAGGGGGAAAACTATAAATAATATATGTAGAAATACAAAAATAAGATATATAAATATGATATAAAAATAAGATATGTAGATATAAAATACTCATTTCAACCCTGAGTGGAGCTTGCTTATATTTGGCTCGGATGTTGTAGCAAACTATTGGTTATTGCGAATTTTTTTTTTTCTGTCATCTTGAATCTTCTATACTTTTATAATGTCAAACCAAATGTATTGCTTACAGGGAACAGTATGTTAGATATTGTGAAGTTTTTAGTTTGGGAGAGGTAAAGAATGTGTTTTTTTCACATTACTTCTTTAAGTAAAAGCAAAATCCCAGGAGCAACAATATCCCCAGAGACATTAAGCCCTAACATGTAAAGATTGTCTGTGGATGTTTAAATTATAACAGACGTGATGCACACCTGAAAACACAGAATAAAGAGAACCAACAATCTATTTCTGATTTTGCTTATGAAGTATGAAGATACTTCAATGTAAAATAAGTTACAAGAAAAAGGAGTTTTGCCAGGTATTATTTTTGATGATTATGCTGCAAGTGATGATTGTGTTGAAATAGAATCATAAGAGATCAGTATTGCTACAGTTGCAGAAAATACTTTTGATGAATTAAAAAATAAATTGATTTAAAAAGAGGTAGGTCAACCTTACTATATTGATTTTTTGTTTTACAATATGCAGTCGGATAAGTCATTCCTTTAATATTGTTTATCACCTAATTTTTTTATCATTTAAGTACAAAGTCTTTGAATTGATTGACAGCCATTTGGGTTATTCTAACTTGACTATGAGGATGTGTTGAGAGCAGTGCAAAAATGTTTATCAATGAGTGTAATTAAGGAAATTAATAGTTTTGTATATTATCTCATATACATTTTTGTATAGCAAAGAAACCTTAGCTTTATAACATTAACGTCCTGGTGGTAATACAGTTGGCCCCACTTATGCAGGTATTGAATAATAGCATAATTATGTGCATAGAATATTGCAAAATAAAAAGAAATCCCATTGTAATAGTAATGCTAAATATGCTGCTGTATTGCTAGGCAACCCTTTGTTAATTGTATAAAAAGTGACTCTGTCTTTGCTAATTCCTGGTACTGAATCCTATTTGCCTCAATTTATCAAATGAACTATGAACTATGAGGAGTTATGATTTTAGTCTGCAAGTTACTGCATGCTTAAATTTTTAGATTTCATAGTATGCAATTAAAATGGATTAACAGTAAGTGATTGTAGAGATGGGAAAATTCCTGTATATTGTCAAAACAAATCTATTCCCAATAATGAAAGCTATGGTGAAAATTGGAATCCTTATCTATCTATATTAAATGTAAAATAAATGCTTAACTGTTATTTGTCATAACTTTGATAAAAGTGGGGGTGAGTATAATCTATTTTATGTCTTGCCAAAATAATTTTAAAATGTAATACTAAAACATATAAAGCAAACAACATTAAAAGATTACTTGTAAGTACATCATGAGTGATGTAAATAAATTAATATATGGTATTATGTAATATTTCTAATATTGTAGTAACTTTTAATTTGAAAAAGAAAATATTTCTTTGCATGAGCATTTACATGTGGTATATGTTAAGTATTTTTGTTGTTTTTACTTAATTCACATTTTTTCTGAAATATATATATATAGAGAGAGAGAGCGAGGGATTATATTATTGCACAGTAAGAAGTTATCATAATTTACTTTATCGCATATTCTAAAAGCATGTATATGTGTTTAAGCAGATCAGACTCTACCGGTCATCCTAAAGTTTATCATGATTGTTTCGCATACTACTGATGGTATACTCCTTATAAATAACATCTACAAAAACTACTAGCTTATTTATAAGTTCAACTTCTGGAATTTATCTGTCAAATTGTATTATAAATTCCATGGACATCATTTTGCTTTGGGGGAATGTTAGGTTTGGAAACTGGCATCAACATATTTACTTGTTTATTTTTGCACACGGAATCAGAACATGTGAAAAAGAGAATATAGTGAAATGAATTAAGGATATAGAATGTCGATATAACTTTAATTTATAACTGATTTAAGTCAAACATGTTTTGGATTAAAAATAAAGAGTTGTGATTTCATTGTATTTTAAATTGGAATTGTCATTTAAAATGAATTCGCCTTTCATCGGGTATCCCTGTTGGAATGAACTCAAATATAAAATTCCTACACTGTATTCTGAAGTGTGGAACATAATCGTTACACTTACTGTATATACACTTATCGTTATTGCCTGTATCATTATTTGTATATAAATTCTATGACCATCATTTTGCTTTGAGGGAAATTATGAAGAAGTCATTGAAACCTACATTATTTCTTTAATTTATATTTATAATGCAAATATTTTTGGAAAACTAATTATGCTAAGTACTTTTTTGATTTTATCTAATATATATGATTATTGTTCTTCTAGATACATTGCCACGAAGCCAATGGATAAAAGGAATATTCATGTAAAATACAACTGAAGATTGGAAATTTTAGAGAACTACAGTACAGGATCTATTATCCGGAATGCTTGGGACTTCAGGCATTCTGGATAAGGGGTTTTTCCGTAATTCGGAACACTTTATCTAAAACTTACTGGAATGGTCTTAAATGCCATTATAGAAAATTATAATTCATTTTAAAAACATAAATGTATTAAAAAAAGCTTTTTTACAATCTATATGGGTTAACTAAAATGCAAATTACATGTAATTATAGTATCGAATTTAGTGATTAAGAAAAATTTTGAAAGAAAAAAAATGTCTGAAAAAAAGTTGATTATTCAGGGTAGTTATAAGAAGTCTTTTTTTTTTTTTTTAACATTTCAACTAAAGTGGGCCCTCAACATATTCATCTAATATTTTGGCAGAAGCACCTTTGTTCAAATGTTTCAAAATATTTTAAAGTACTTTTAATAAAATTAAAATGAGAAGGATGTTCATTTTTAATTGAAATGAGATATTCAACTATGGGTACAAATATATCAAATTCTAATTTATGCTCTTCAAATGTATTTCTAATAAGCCTTATAATTCTAAATGCCTGAATAAATAAAAAATTTTTAATTTCGTTATCCTAAACATATATCTCATTTTCACCAACAATATGTTTAAAAAATAATATCCCAGCATAAAAAGCACAAAAAATATAAAAATATTAGTGGATGGAAGCAGATTGAAAAAATCAAAAATATTTAAAAAAACGAAACATACCGGCGATCGTGTTTAAATAAAAAAATTTCGCGATATTGCTAAACTGTCTTCTATAAATTACTAATTAATAAATGTAACATGGAACTTTTTGCTAGGGTCAATTTTCGGTCCAAAATAGCCATTTTCATCCAAATAATAAGATTTAATTGAAAATGATTTTGATCTTGGAATTCCATCAACGTTTTTTAAAATATTGCAGATGTGTATATTTCCACAGAGATGAAAAAGAAAAATGGATTTTACCGAGAAAATGACAAATTTATTGCTTAGATTAAGTATTTAAAGAGATCAATCAGAAGGCCCTGAATGACATTTTATTGCTGCTATACTTTTCTCTGCATTTCGGCAAAAGTTAACTTTCATTAATTTCGGGAATTCCTTACTTAAATGTACTTTCTATCCTCTCATAAATGCGCTGATGACTCTTTTTTTTTTTCATCTTTTCCAATAAATGTTTATTAAATTGTGCAAAATAGTGTGAATTCTGCACGGCATATCACGTTTGAAGAGCGTAGGATTTCTTTAGCGATATCGGGATATTTCTAGCGAAAAAGTTGGAATACTTTTACCAAAAATCAAAGTCTCGGAACAAAGAGCAGAAAAGAAAATGTAATGAAATCGGAAAAATCGAAACCTTTGTGCCTTGTGTGCTCTGCCTTATACACCCAGAAAAAAATGAAACACCATTAAAAAAGCACCTTGCCGCGACTTGTCTGTAACTAACTTCTGTATTATACTATACAGGAGTTAGTTACGGACAAGTCACGGCTCCTATATACTATACAGGAGACTTATCCGAAACTAGTGAAGAATGGAATGACGCGTCTCATCGTCAATGTGACGGCCTCATCCATGCCGGATCGTCACCTCCGAGAGTTACTATCAGGGGTGACGGCCGGATGCAGCCGCTTAGGAAATTTTTGGGGAAAACGGTGCTACTTCGGATGTTTTCCGGAAAAGAGGAATTGTGGAACTTCTCGGAAAAAACATGATCCACGGAATATTTTCATTCGCTATCACGAGAATTCCTCGCGTTCGTTTTCGAAATTTAAGAATCAGCGGCGGCGAGTGCACGCGGCATTTTTTTCTGTGCGGGAATTTTGAATTTCGTGCACGGTTTGCGCGTCCTATTTCAAACCCTCTTAAAATAGTAGGTTTCAATGCATTTTTTTTTATTGATATTGCTAATTAAAGCAAAAAAGCATTTGGTGAAATTTTAAACAAAAAATCGCTATTTGGCGCAATATATAGCAAATAATCACTTGTTGGTGCAGAATTTGGCATTATTTTGTCGTATTCTGGTTTTGGGAGAGACCGGATATTGGAACGCCGGATAAGAGGTCACGTACTGTATAATAATATAAATTGGATTGTGTATATTAGGTTTTTATTTATTCTATAATAAAAAATAATGTTTTTATGTATGTATGTTTTAATGTATCATACCAAAAATAAGTCTATCTAAAGTAAGTATAAAATAATTTAAATTAATTCCTTAAATGTGGGAGGTTCTGCATGCCTCTCTAGGACAGTATTTCATAAATTGTAGACAGCTGGACTGTGGATAAATCAAATTATTAGAATTCTCTATATATCACTTGAATTTTACATATGTGTTTTCAGATTAAATAGACTATATCTCTAAAGAAGTATCGCGGTAGTAGAGGTGATATTAATTTGACCAATAAATAATATTCTTTTATAATCTAAATTACTGTTACATTTATTGAAATACATACCATCTGACTGATTTTTTTTTTTTTTTATATTTTTAAATGACAAAATTTTATATTCAACTGTAAGAATATTTTACCACTAAAAGAAATTGACAACAGTTGAAATAGATGAGTCAGAATTTTTGTGTTATAAAGTGGGAAGATTTCATAATTTTCTCAGTAAATAGTTGGCATAATGGTCCCAGTTTATTCATAGCAAACTTAAAGTAAGCAATTATTTTTTAAAAAATCAGAGCTTTAACACAAATTTTATTTACATTGCATGTCTATTTTATAATCATCAGGTTATACATATTTTCTTAATTTATAGAGAATAATAATTTTTATATACAAATTTGATTTCTTTATGAATTTAGAAATGCACCTATTTTAAATGGAGTTACACTGGGTGAATTAAATTATTGCATTTAAGATTTTGAACACATTTCAGAATTAAAAGATATTGCACTTAACACGTTTGCTGCCAAAGCTGATATGGTGCTTCCATTCACACACACCAAGATCCTATCTGCATTCTTATGCTTTTAAATTATTTTTAACAGAGAAGGCCCAACCTACAAAGCCATGGAGTATGTACTGGACAGAAGATAAGGTGTGAAACAAGACATTTTTGCCCTGTATGTGAAGAAAAACCAGCACTTTGCATGGCAAATTGTTTTAAAACTTATCAACAATAATTTTGTTTCATTATACTTATTAAAATTTCAACAATAAAAATATCTTTTATTTGTTGTGTTCTTTAAAATATATAGTGAATAGATATATTTTTGCATTCTAAACATTTAGTTATTGTATCTACTTTTTGAGAAATAATGATCCATTTCAGTACGCCAAGAGTATTATTTAGTCTCTTCCTGTACACCAAATACCTAAACATTGCATACATTTGCTATGGCAATACTTGTACTCTGTGATTTAGGTAAGGTGATCAATAACGAGTTATCTCGTAACTGGCAAGTAAACTCAGTTTGCCAACTACGAGTATCCTCATAGTTGGCAGCAAACGTGTTAATAAATATAAATTATAAATGCATTGGTAGTTTATTTGGCTTATATTCTCATCGCTTAAATTTAAATTGTATAATAACAAGGAAACATTTCAATATTTAAAGAAAATGAACATATTTGTACATTGCAAATAAGTTGGTTACTCTTAAATGAATACTAGTTTCCTTGTCATTAAACAATTGAAATTTGGGTGTTGTGAATATAAATTATATCGATTACTTTTTATGATACATATATATTTGAATAATGAATCCCAAATCATTCATTAGGTGATTATTGTCCCTCCAACTGCTTGTCTGCTTTTTTGCACATTGATCTGTGGAAAATAGCTCCTAACTACTATAGCTTTCCTGCTGATTTTTGCCAATCATAAAGAAAGAGGAAGGTTTATACATTTTTAACAAAATATGTAAAATAGAAGTATTTATAATATGTATTGAAAAATAATGTATTCATTTTACAAAAATGTTATACATACCTATTTATTTTAAAAGTTTTACATACTAAGAATTTATAAAATAAGCAGAAACATTCCTATTCTTAGCATCTGTGCTTGGTAAAAACATCAGAAAAAATTTCAAAAAAGTAAACGAACTAAAACATTAGGGACTATTTCCCATGGGTTAACATGGGGATGATGAAACAAGTGGCTGGAGGAAAAGAATCCTAAAAAATCCTAAAATTTTCCAGTAATATGCCAAAACACAGCCCATAGTATTCCTGCAGAATCCCATAAAAAGCCTATTACACCATAAACTAGCCTAAATATAGCTCCCAAAAGCCTCCTGTGATATGTATGAAGGCATCCCATAAGTCCCCAAAGTCTCCTGTGATATGCTTGAAGACATCCCAGAAGTTCCTAAAAAATCCACTAAAAGCCTAAACACATCCTGAAAAGTCATGAACTCATCCTAAAATGGATCTCCACAGTAACCCGGTCGTCCAATTTGTTGCTCTAAGTCCTCTGGACGAGCCGGACGGCCTGGGGCTTTCACAGTATATCTTAAAGTGTGACATTTGTATCTCCAGAGGACCTCCTCTGGAAGTCTCTAGGAAGATACAGGCCTTCCTTAGGACATACTGAAATCCTGCATATGACTTCCTCTGGACTTACTGTGGACGTATTTGTGTTGTGTGGGTTGGTGACACGAATATTATACAATATCAATGCAATAAGAAGCAATGTTAATACAGAACTGATCCATCATTAAATTATATGTATTGATATGTTGTATAGTATCAATACACAGCATAAGTTTGTTAAAACTGAAATTGGATTGTAGACATTTTGATTTTATTACTATTAGTATTACTTCTAATTTGCAAATATCAAATATTCACTAATGAAAAAATTTTGGATTCAATGACTTACACTTCAAGAGTGTCAAAGTATGTGGCTGAAACACATGAAAGAAAAAAGAGAACAAATATTTAAATATTAGATAACTTTTGATTATTCAAATCTAAAATTCAAACTAATTTTTTTTTTTCATTGGAAATATGAAATTTAGATTATGCATTCTACTCATGCAATAGCAGTTCATATGTTAAGGACAATCTATGATTATGCAGATAAAATAAATTTCGGCCATACAATTTAAATCAAGAGCTAAATAAATTCATATTCTCGACTTCAGAAGATGGAATAGATATATTGTTGGACAACCTCCTAGTATCCCAGTCACTCAGGGGTGCATAAATTCTGAGACCATTTCCAAAACATGCAGTAACTGAAATTCATAAACTAGAGTTGTCTATATATTTTTTTCATTTCAATATTAATATAGATATAATTAAAATTGTCTATTTGGACCTCCTAAAATTAAAGACTCATGGGCCAGTCTAAAAATAAAAAAATATCACAAATTATGCAATGTTTTTTATTTTGGAATATTGATGTCAGTACATTAGGCACACTTTGAAGTTTGTCACTGTAAAGTAGTTCCACTTTTGAATATAACCTTAAAATGAGCCATGTTATTATAATGCTTAATATGTACACAACCAGTTTATTCAAAAAGCTAAGGGCTTTTGTCATATCAATCAGTATTTTCCACATGCTGTATTGCAAAAAAAAATTCACAATTTCTTTTTTCCATCACAATCTAAATATAATCCCTTGCTCATACATTCCCTTGTTCAAAATTTGTTATCCAGCATGAAAAAAAGCATTATATGTCAGCATGATATATAATCAGCAAAGATTAATCATAGATATTAAAAGCATAAAAATACCTTGGAAGAAAATGCAGATGAATTGATGTTGGAAGTTTTGGACTCAAACAAAATGGAATAGGCATCTTGAACACAAACTTTGCAATATATTAAATCATAAATGCAACAAACACCCTGTAAAAAACAATACTTGCAATATAAATATATAAGATTTCTTACCAGTAAATAAAAGCTAATATAATTCTGAATGTGGCACATGATTCTAATATGCTGTCTTATTATTAATATACAAACACCTGCATGTATATATATATATATATATTTTTAAACAAAATTTAATATATTCAGATCTGAATTTTTTTTTCTTTAGCAACTATCACTCTTCCTGAAATACTATCTGTCAATCGCTTTCTTTATGTAAATGTATCTGTTTTACCATTCTGCATGTAATGAACCCAGATAATCATTGTTGGAAGACTTTTTTCATGCATAACTGAAAATCTAATTCATACCAGAGATTCTCAACAGGGTTGAAGGCTCTAGGTTCTATAGTTTAACTTTTCAATGTTCATGTCCTCAAACTAATCTGTCACAATGAAAATATGGTATTTTCATTGTGACACCTTTCTGGTAGGTTGGACGGTCTGGGTCTCAACAACAACAATGAAAATATGAAAAACAATATTATTCTGCTGATGAGAAAGCATAAGAGCTTCCTCTGAAGTAGTGTTTAGGAGAAGAGTGTTGGACAGGAGCTTATGATAACTCTTTTTGACACTGAAAAATACTCAGAAAAAAAAATTGAAGAACCACTGGTCTAAGAAATTCACTGGATTTACTTTGGATATTGTCCTGTAAGTACCACCAACTATACTCCCTGAACAGTCTATGCATTAAGTGCTACAGACAAACACACACGCATGCCTGGACCTTGTGTACCAGGCTCATTACATGCATTTCAGAAAGCCTTCGGCTCCGAAAAAAGCCTTACTGATATACTTACTGATTATAAGAAGTTCAAATATTGATTCATGCCAACTGGCAGATATGCAGTTTGTCCCGAATCTGCTATTATGGACTTATATGAGGAATTAGTGCACTTTGCTGAGATTCGACCAAATGACTTATCGGATGACAATTTCAACCCTGATCAGAGCCAGAGTATCTCAAATGGAACTAAACAGGAAGTCTGCTATGGACAATACAACTACAAATGATGGTGAGTCCCTCGAGAGTTCTCCTCTTCAGAGTATTCCTTATGCTGTTATTTCTTCTCCAGCCACTCAGCTCAGCACGATACCCAATACTGATTTTATCATTTTAGCTCCCTCTACAATCCTTTGTGGCAAATAATCTTTTCTATGTCCAAACCTCCAAAACCTTTGCAATGTAAATATGTATCAAATTAAAAAAATCCTTGGAGTCCAGGCCCAAACTGAAAGATACAGGGGAAGAAATACTGTCAAACTTTCCACCATAGTGCCCGTGCATGTCTACCCCCTAAATGTCCTTGGAGTCCAGGCCAAAACTGAAAGATACAGGGGAAGAAAAACTGTCAAACTTTCCACCATAGTGCCCGTGCATATCTACCCCCTAAATGTGTGCAAAATGTGCAGCCCCCAAAAAACCATAGAATGTTTAAAACCTTAAAGATGTTCTGTATACCTGCATGCAAATTGTGAAGAGGTGTGCACTCAGCCATCTATAGAGGCTGTCTGAAATTCCTCAAGCTAAAGTTTAGAATTCCCAAAGAAAACTATAATCAAAATAAATTCAACCCTAAATTTTCAAATCTCTTCCAATCCTATGCAAGTAAATTCATAAATAACATAGAAGACGTCCCATAACTTCTAAAAAAGTCACAAATCCCAAGTCAGAAAAAGAAAAACCGAATAAAAGCGAACACTACAAAGAGTTTATCAGTATCCTTTTAGCTTCTGAGGCTAACTACCCCCAAAAACTTATTTTAAAATCTCTTTTTAAAATTCTGCCAGATTTAAAAGCTTCCACTTTAAAAATCGACATGATTTTCCTGCTGTACTCCAGTCTCTGTGAAATTACAATGCAAGAGTAAAAACTTGTCTCCTGATTGGCCAGTCATTTTAGCTCAGAATCCCTCGACTAGCTCAGGATCCCAGCATTTGTAAAAAAGCATCCCTTCATGGTTTCAAAACCAGTGCTCCCCGGATCACAGCTAGACTCTATCCACTTAAACTCTTCTCTTTATTTCTCAAGAAACTTTGCCTCTTATTTCAAATTCTACGACTCGAGAGATCTGATTTGGGATTCCTTACAATTCAGATCCATGGGCATCACTCATTTTTTGAAATCTCTCTTCTGTAAATTACCTTTTATTCCTATTTCTCAGCCGACCCTTAGATTGGAGTGTAAAGGCAGCATTTTATGTATGTCCTGTGAATTATGTAATTGATTCTCCCTTGAAACTAACAAACACACATATAGTATATATAAATGAATTATATATATATATATAAGTTAAATATATGAATTAAAGTAGAAAAGTAGAAAAATTGAAGAGATATAGTAAAGCATCCATAACAAACAAAAAATTTCAATGTATTATCAAATAAGACTAAAGAGAATGCTTGTCATCAATATGAAAAATATGAAACAATCCTTATAATTTAAAACAAATTGTAAAAAATGGAGTGATGAACAAAGGTTTGAAGGTAATGAAATTCTAAAATCATCAGGGTGTGACTACAAAACAACACCTTCAAATAGTACATTTCATTTACAGGCCTTGTAACTGTTAACAAAAAGGCCATTTAATCACCCCAATGTACTATAAATGGAAAAAGTATGAGAAAAATGAAAACTTACATGTGTGCAAATGATCATACTACAAGTAACATGATGTGTAAAGAAGGTGTTGTCAATCATAAAGAGTAATGCAATATAATAAAAAATCCATGCTGCTAATCTTAAAAATTGTAAAAAGAAAAACATTCTAAAGTATAAGTTGAGAAAACCACCAGATTAACTGCATTCAAAAGACATCAAATGTTTAGTCTTTCATTATCACTTATGTAGATAAAGCCTCCAACAATTATGCCAGTATTTGTAAACAAAAATATGTACAATTTTAATCGACTATTTAAAGAATAATGAAATTTTCAAAATAGACACACTCACTTAATAGTATCAAACTAAAAATTATTAATATTTATGGTGATTTGCAATTACACTCTAAATTTTACAAATTTACGTATATAGTTTTAATACTAAAATTTCATAAGAATCCCATCAAATGTAGAACTGTCACAAGTGGACATAATACTTATTCTACATCTACTAGTAAAGTATTACTCAATTGTTTGAAATAATTAAATGACAGCCTTCGATATTCTTAATCTAATTATTTTATGCTAGATAATAGTCAAGAAATTAATTGACAAATTGCATTTAATAGACAAAACTGTTGGCTTCCAAACCTTTAATTTTAAAGATCTATTTAATAATATTAATATTCAAGATCTTTGTAATATCATCTTTCACTTTATAACGCATATGTTGCCAAACATGCCAATCATATTAAAATTAAAATCTTTCCTAAACTTCTCCACTTTGTTTTATTTAATAATTATATTTTCCAGGGAAATTAATTATATTTACAACTATCAGGTGTCCTGCAAGGTGGATGTAGTACTCGTATATTAGCTGATTTATATCTATACCATTATGAATATTCATTTACATCTACTGACTTACAAATATATCAATATGTAGATGATCTAATCTGTGTAGTTACCATGGATTTAAGTAATATACAAATCGATTTCTATCCGAATAATCTGGAATGGCTGTCTAATGAACTTTCTATTAGTGATGATGTTAACTTTCTGGATTTAAATCTATATATTAAATCTTCTAATAGAATTATTTATAATTTATATGATAAAACAAGTTATTTTAATATCAATAAACTATTACCATTTACTATATGTAATTCGGTTAAAATATTTCATAATATCATTAAAAATTAATTGCTTCGAATTCATAGATTGTCTAATAATAAATTCAAACCAGCAATATATTTTTACTCAAACTAGCAAATTAAATTTTTATCCATTATTTTTGGTTAATAGTATAGTAAAAAAGTTTAGGGTAATACAGCAATGTTAAAAGCATTTTATCTTAGCAGTATGCCTATAGGAATTCTATTCACTACTTATGGTTATTATTTTTAAAATTACGCATTTTGTTATATATGCATCATCTAACAGTGTATTCTGCCAAGAGATAGATACAATGCATCTGTGATTCATTTTGTTTAAATTTAATAATCAATTAAAACATTCGATTGTCTATTCGATTCACAATTTATTAAAATATTTTACTAATTTAATAATAATCATTATTATCTATATGTATTAAATAAACATTTGATCATTATGTATTAAATAAAATTCGATCAAAGAGTTTAAATATAAAATACTAAGCATATGAAACTAGTAAGTTTAACAAATACAGATGTATTAAAAATGGTACAATTAAAAAAATATATAATTATTGTGCTAGTGCAGTATATAAATAAGATGAAATTTATAAGTAATAAAGATGACTTCAAATAGAATTATTGAAGAGAAATAGTAAAGGATCTATAATAAACAAAAGTATTCAAATACAAACCAGAAAATCTCAAGAAAATGTCAGAAACCACCCATTAATTTTAAAATAAAAATATTAAAGAAAAGTGGAATATCAAATAATAGAATGAAGGTGGTGTAATAGTAAAATTGAAGGGTGTGGGTGACTACTATACATCAACTTCAATTGGCACATTTCATTTATTGACCTGTTACTGTGAACAAAAGGTAATAGTAGCCCTTATGTGCTAAAAATGGAAAATGATTGAGAAATTTGTAAAACTAAAAATAATTAAATAAATTGAAAAAATAGAAATGACTTACACATGTTTCTACATGTGTGTAAGTCAGTTCTATTTTTTCTGACACTTTAAGTATTTTCTGGTTGATATTTGAACGAATCGGCAGGCCAAGTGAGGTGTGGGAGATCAACCTCATGTTCTGTGAACCAGTCCAGAACACATCTGGCGCGATGCACGGTACAATTGCCATCTTGGTAGACAGGTTCGATGACAAGGCCCTCTCTATGCAAAGTCCACATAAGGGACAAAGTGGTCATTCAAGATGGGGATATAATCCACAGCCTTCATCAGATTGTTAACTTTCACCAGTGGTCCAATGCCAGTCGCCGAAATACACCCCCAAAACATCACACTCCCATCCCTGAGCTGCACTGATCACTAGAGCCAGTCCAGATGATACACCTATCTGGACCTCCTGGTGATGCGGAAATGTGCATCATTGGTATACAAGTAGAAGTGTGATTCATTTGACCATACTACACATTGCCAGTCATCCACAGTCCAGTGTTGATATTCTTGAGCCCACTGGAGTATCTTCTATTTTGGGGCTGCTGTGATCCGAGGATGTCGCCGGGATATACATGAATAATTCCATGTGATGCAGCTCATAATGCAGGGTATGCTGAAATAGATGGACCCGTTCCAGCATTAACCTGTGCCACCAATTTGTCCCTGGTTAGGAAGTGATTAGCGGTAGCTATGTGCTTCACACGCTGACGATCTTTCAGGGTTTGTATCGTCTTGTGGCCGGCTTTGCATCGCCGAGAAATATTTGCTCCGGACAAATGCCATTGCTTATGTACTGTGTTTACTGTAGATGCTGTCACACCCAAGAACGCTGCAATCTCTGCAACTTTGTGGCCATATTCCCGGCTAAACACTATGGCCCCCTTTTGCCAGTCAGTGATGTCTCATTTGCGTGTCAGTGATGTCTCATTTGTTCTATTTCCAACTTTACAAATGAACGAAGCACACTGATCTCAAGGTTTTGCAATACGTTCAACCTTCCTGTATGACTTCCACCTCTGTTCTGTTCGCATAAGCGAGATGCGCTGTAGACACGTGCTGTTACAGTGTAGATTCACGGTAAATGCTGATTTCATAATATTTTATCAGGAGTGTTTATCAGGTCATGATTTGGGTGATAAGGACTAGCGGATGGCTCATCCTGGAAATTCTATTAGCAACAATTTGCAGCAGCCAAACTTTCGAAAAAGTGAAGAAGCAATGCTTTGAAAATATAAGCGAGCTGTATACCAGCAATTAAAGGCTGGGTAACGAGATTGTATCCTGGAGCTGCATAATGTGGGTTTGTCGATGCGTGGAATTACCATGCGTGCTTGGCACGTGTGTACCATCTAGCGATGTGTGACCCGATGGATGCAGGAGCATCAGAGAACATGCCAAAGAGGGAGTGGATCAAACAGGTGCTGTTGTTGTTGAAACCCAGACCGTCCGACCTACCAGAAAGGTGTAAGGTAACTGTTTGGACGGTCGGGAAGTGCCACCCAATTTAGACCGGAACCCAGTAGGGGAGGCATCCACAGGGACCGTACCCTCCTTCCCCTACCACCAACCTCTCGGAAGGACTTTCGGACCCACATATTTAACGTGATCGTACTCCGCATGAACACGGCGGCAGTTTTGGCAGTGGCTGGAATCGAACCCGGGCCTACCGAGTGCAACTCCAACGCGCTAACCAATGGGCTACCGCGCCCTGGATCAAACAGGTGCATGACATAGCACACAGACTGGCAGACTTGCCAAATGGCTTGTCGAAACCCATTTGCAACAGCAAGTGATATCCGATACAGCCTGCTACTATCAACGGTTGCATCTGCGTGCACCCAAACCATTCACAACAGGTTGCATGAAGTACAGCTGTGCACACAGTGGCCAGCCACTGGGGTGCCATTAAGTGTTCGACACAAGGATTTACATTTGGCATGGTATAGTCTTCATAGCAACTGGACCAATGAATAGCATCAGGTATTGTTTAAAGATGAATTTCACTTCTGTGGAGGAATGACAGCCGTGGACGGGTGTGGCAGCTTCACAGGAAATGGCACTTACCAGGCTTTACACCAGGTATCATAGCTTGGGGCAGTATAATGTTCAATCAGCAGTCACCTAGGTGCACATTGCAGGTAATCTGACAGCGAACAGTATGTTACACGAGTTGTGATGCCTGTGGTTTGGCCACTGGTGCAGGTCATCCCCGGCATGGTGTTCCAGCAAAACAATACCATACCACAAACTGTCAACAGCCTGAACAGAATTCACATACTTTCCTGGCTAGAAGCCTAGTCGGATCTCTCTCTCACTGTACACGTGTGGGTCTGCATTGGATGTCAGGTGTACCGCGGACCACCGGTACATGAATTGCATGCAGCAGTGGATGCTGTTTGGCAAAGATTACCTCAGGCAATCATTAATAGCCTCATCGATAGTATGCTTCACCATTTAGTGGCCTGTATAGATGCCAGTGGGGGCCAGATTCTTTACTGAATAAACAGGTTTCTTTTGTATATCTTTGTTTATTTTTTTAATCATTCATATATAACTCTCTCTTCTACCGGTACTGTGATTTGCATATGGCTACATGCATTCCTTCATGATGTTGTGATATATATATATATATATATATATATATATATATATATATATATATATATATATATATATGCACACTGACGAGCCAAAACATTAAAACCAACTGTGCTATGTTCAAATGCCCACAGCAAAAGTACAGCATGTATCAAGGTCAGGAAGCTGATAAGTAAAACCTGGGTAGACAATCTCACAGTTAATACTTCATTTTGCCGCAACATGGAGAAAGGAAAGAATTTATCAGATTTTGGTCAGACAGATCAATTATGGAACAACACCTACATAGGAACATCTCAGAAACAGCGACACTTACAGGCTGTTTACATTATGCAGTAATTAGTACATATTAAAAATAGGGATGTCACGAAACCAAAAAAGATCTGATACCAAATAACAGAAACTCTTGGATTACCAAAGAACGTATATGATCTGATACCGATATTTATAATTGGTGTAAAATTAAGTATAAAACTCATTTTAGCCATAAGTAACTAGACACCTTCATAAATATAAAGAAACAAAAAATATATGATGCACATGTTAATAAATATTTTACACACTCTTCTGAAAATCATAACAAAAGAATGATAGTGAAATAATAAACATTAATTTGAACAGAGTGAAAAAAAATTTCTATAGATAATAGAAAAAAATTGTATAAAATACAAAATTTCAGATTGTAATCACTGATATAAGAAAATAGAAATACACGAATAAAAAAAATACCATAAATCAAAACTTTTCTATTAATCATACTTCTAATGAGATGTGTTTGTGCATTGCTATTTATATCCATGCTGGTGAATTGTAGTAAACACCATTTAATAATCTTTTCTGCATTTTTGGCAGAAATCATTTGTAGTGGAAAACATTCATGGCAACCTTTCAGAAAATTATCGTCTGCCACTGTGATTAAGAATATCTCAGAATAGCTCAATGAAAAATTGCTGAGGAGGCAGAAAACGGAAGAGAAAGGCTATGTATGCATCAACTGATGAATGAACAGCAAGCTAACTCATTGCGAGTTGGTTCGTCGATAGGCAGGAGGAAAAGAATGCTTTGTATATGGGCCCATGAGGTTTGGGGCCCCAGGCCAATAACTTCTGAAATAGGAAGTAGTAGAAGAGTGCATTTACTGCATAGGGGCCCCAAAATTTTGTTGGCGGCACTGGTTAAGAGCCTCTGTCTCCAATCCAATCCCAATGAAATGTTGTAATTTATACAATTAGCTAAACATATTGTAGCAGATCACGGGGTATGCTATACTATTTGAAAAATCAGTTATTATACACTTATTATTTAAGGAATTACTTTTTTAAAAAGAACTACTTTTCCGGCACGAATACAAACTACCACCTATCAGCGAACATGCCACTTTGCCAGCTTACACTAGATCACTTGATCCATCCAGGGATCCTTTCTTACTAGTATATAGCAGGTGGGACCTCCCCCTCCCCCCAAGAGGTGCTAATGATGCCACAAACACAAAAATTGCATTGCAATTATTTTCTCAACAATGATTGAAACGAAAAGTTTTTGTGATCATTGAGTGATAAATAAGCCCTTTCATGCATGATTATGTCAAATTTTATATTATGCTGCCATATTAAAGACATATAAAATTCAAACAAATTTCAAAGTTTTTGCTCAACTTAAAAAATTCTATCTAGTTCTAGATTTTTTGTTAACAAAGCTGAATATAACGTTTTGTAAAAATCCATTAATATATGTGGCAGCCACTGTGTACCCAAAAAATTGACCACATACAAATAGCCATCATATTAAAAATAGTCAAAATGTGTTGTAGAAGGTCCTAAAACCTGAATTGGCATAAAAATCTTGAAATGAAAACATTTTGTGAAAACAATACTTGTTTTCATAAAATCATATATCATATTTTTTCGTATGAGAAAGTAAAAATTATTGGGAAATAAGTTTTGCACAGCGGAAAAGAATTATATTAACCCTATGCAAAAGTGAAGAAAATAGTAGGATACCAAAGTTGAATATTGAACATTCTGGAGCTGTCGCAGCCCAAAAGACAGAGCGCTTTGCTTCCGAACTGGTCCCAAAGGATGGCACATTTTTTGCGCTAAACCTAACTCTCGAAAAAAATTCACTAAAAATCACCTATTCAACACAGAAATCTACTTTTTTCAGGAATAAAAGAAATATTTATTTTCTATTTGATGTATATTTTTCATACAAATCTGAATACAAAATACTCGTCAGTTGCTCCCATTCTTTTATCCGAAATAAACGAATAATTTCACTGCCTCTAAAACCCAAACAAAAAAAATACTCTCTTATATTCCTATGGTTTACCAACAAAATCATAATGCTGAAATAAAAATAAAACCTGAAACTCAATTATAAAATTGTTGATGCTGCGAGAATTGCTCTGTCTATTTATATTATAAAACCATGTTTCACCGCTCCAAATGGAGAAATAATTCATTCGATCCTCCTTCTGCCAAGATCATGCCTCTGCAAAATACATTGAAGTTAGTTCCACGGAAATTTAACGCCATCTAGTAGACAAATTAAAACATTCCACGTGAAGGCACGCATGCGTGCCACTCTCCACTTACGGTAAAGTTTCCTGCGTCACGAGTGCGTGGCATCCGTCCTTGAATGCAAGTTCGCAGCCGGCACGTGGGCGTGCCAATCGTCGCGATAGGGTTAATCAAATATGAACCAGATATTGGAAAATAAAATCACCCCCCCCCCAAACTCTCTTATTAATTTCAGAATTTTGAACTTTCTTGCCAGTTACACCACTGGTACCATCCTTGCATCAAATTGTAATTTTCTACCTTATAGAAGTGGTTAAACATTTTAAGACATACATGAAAAAAAGCCCTTGTGTACAATTTTACACGTCACCTTCGTCCTTCTTCTTACCTAATAAAGAAACATGTGTATGTATGTATGTATGAGGTCTGTAGTGGAAAATCTAAGCATCCTACAGCCATAAATTTGGTGCACAGGTACTGCAAGGCCCGGGAAGGAACACCACTGTGATTTTTTTTAAATTAAAATTATTTTCTTAGTTAGTTTATGTTTCAAAAAGTTTTAATAAGGATTTAAAAGTAACCCGATTAGCGGAATGTTGCCAATCTGGCAACACTGTCTTTAACTGGAAACACCAAGTTTGATATCTATGCTATATATCTGATTAGGAATGATTTTTGTTCAAGTCCCTTTTGGCTTGCTTGTGGCCGACTCACTCAGTTTTTTTAAAAAGAAATTTCATTTATGCATCAAGAGTTAAAGATCTCCATACTATTCTACAGATGAATAAATAACAGAAGAGTGGGACCATTGGCTGTGAACATTTGAACGTAGCGCCGAATGACCTTCGACTTCAGAGTTTTTCTTTCATGCAGATGCACAGGATACGACAGACTTATCCCTGGCCTCCAGTGTCTACCTTTCTTTCAGAACGAAAGGCAGTCAAAGAAAACCCATTCCCTCAATGAAGTATGAAACAAGAAGAAAAACATATAAAATCTATCAGTTTATGAGCTTACAAATATCAGTTTATTGTTGTTATGAGAAAAATATCAATATATTGGTGAAAAAGATAATAGGTATCGGAACACCCCTGATCAAAAATGGGCCGAAATAGGTAACACTTCTAGCTGCCGATAAGGCATGGGTCAGCCTTGCTTCATTGATGCCAGATGTCAGTGAAGTCTTACTCTTCTTGTCCACAGACGCAGGAATGATACTGTGAGGGATATCACCTGTAATTTTAGTCATGATGATGAGGGCTAATATGTCCATACAAACAGTTCATCATACACTGTTAGATATGGGTCTCTGTAGCTACAAACCCATTCATGTTTCCCTGCTCACCACTGTTCATTGTCATAAACGCCTGCAGTAGGAAAATAATCATTGTCATTGAGTCATCGATGATTGGAAGAAGGCTGCATGGTCTAACGAATTCCAATTTTTGTTGCACCAAGTGGACGGGAGAGCTAGTGTGCATCATTTATCCAAGAAAAAATTTAGTACCTAAATGCACTAAAGGATGCACCCAGGATGGTAGTGGGAGTTTGATGGTCTGGAGAATATTATCTTGGGAATACTAGGACCCCTCATCCCTGTAGCAGGAACTCTGAAAGGAACACTTACCTATTGCAGACCAAGTGCACCCTTTATGGCAACTCTGTTTCCTGCTGGAGATGGCATCTTTCAAGAAGACATCGCATCCTGTCATACTGTTGTTGAGACCCAGACTGTCCGACCTACCAGAAAGGTGTAAGGTAACTGTTTGGAAGGCCGGAAAGAGTCACCCAATTCAGACCGAAACCCAGTGGGGGAGGCACCTACAGGGACCGTACCTTCCTTCCCCTACCACCAACCTCTCGGAAGGACTTACGGACCCACATGTTTAATGTGATCATACTCGGCATGAACAAGGAGGCAGTTTTGGCAGTGGAGGGAATTGAACCTGGGCTTACCGAGTGCAATTCCCCTACGCTAACCACTGGGCTACCGCGTCCTGCTGTTATACTGTGAAGAAGATTAAAGAATGGTTCCACGAGCATGGTTAGGAATTCCTAAGGAAATGATATATCCCCCAAATTCACCAGTCATTAATCCTGTTGAACATTTGTGGGATGAATTCGAAAAATGTTTACGAGCTGCATCTACCAACCCTGTAATTTATGAGAACTGTAAGATCTTCTTTTGCAGACATGGTATGAAATGTCAACAGCCACCTACCAAAATCTCATTGCACCTATGCCTCATCTGATAAAGACTTTTATAGCAACAAGAGGAAGCCCCACATTATATTAGGTAAGTTGTTTTAATATTTTAGCTCATCTGTGTATTATGTGTGTATATATATATATATATATATATACTGCTCACAACTGAAATCACAAACCATAAGGTGTAGCTTTATGTAAATCAGGCAATGGAAACAGCAAGGTGATATATACAAATGATCCCAGTTTCATTATGCATAGTGACATAAAACCTTGCCGAACAGTATAAAAGCGTCAGGTCAAGGAGGTGCGATATCACAGCTAAATTGTAGCGTCATTAGTTTCAGGTTGTAAAAATCATCACAGTATGCCAAGAGTACATCGACGTACTGCATACGTTCACTTGTCGTTAACGGAATGGCAACAAATCATTGTTTTACGTGAGGGTGGAATGAACTTTCAAAGGATTGCTGAAATATTGGGTCGTGATGTGAGTGCAGTTCAACAGTGTGTGTTACAGTTCGTGAGAGACAGCGAAACAACATGAAAATCAGGTAGTGGAGCTTCCAGGTGTACCACACCACATGAAGATTATATGCTTCTGAGAAGTGTTATGCAGGAGCAGTTTACCACAGCAACCGTGCTACAATGACATTTATCCCATACTACCGATAACATGGTTTCGATGCAAACAATTCGAAGCTGTTTGCATGATGTAGGACTCCGAGGTAGACTACCTTCCTGACACCTACCGTTTCAACATCTTTACCAGTTGCAACACCTCCAGTGGTGTAAAATGAGATGCAAATGGTCGACAAAATGGCGAAACATTCTGTTCACGGATGAATCACGATTCTATTTGGCATGCCAGATGGCCATACTTGCGTATGATGGTGCTTTCAACAATGCCACTAGGAAGCTTTTTCTATCAATCACCACACAGCCCCCTAAAGTAGTACCATGGTTTGGGGTGATATAACATTTGGTGGACAAACATCTTTGGTCCACATTTCTGGAAGTATCACGGCACAATGATATGTCTCTGGTATGGTGAAACCTGTGCTACAGCCATATCTGTCAACCAGGCCTTGATTGCTTTTTTAGCAGGATAATGCCAGGTCACATACTGCATGGGTAACTATGAATAGTCTACAAGGTTTTGATATTCTACCTTGGCCAGCATATTCTTAGGATTTGTCGCTAATTGAACATATCCGGGACATCATGGGTCATTGATTAAGAGAACTCCCAATTCCAGCAAACCATGGTCAGTTATAAGCTTAACTGAATGCTGTGTGGAATGCCATCTCTCAGCACCCTATTGAGCATCTCATTGATGGGATGCCTCGTCGTAATCAATCGCTCACGGCAGGCCTATTCCATATTGTCTAATGTCAATGAAGTTTCATGCTTTCATTTTCCAGGTATGATTTTTTGATCATTTGCACATCTTCATATATTACAATTATATTCTGTAAATTTCATAAGGTTACATCAATTTCTTCATGGTGTTGCAATTTCAGTTGTGAGCAGTATGAATGTGTATGTATATATATATATATATATATATATATATATATATATAAATAATTAATGTTATATATAAATAATGTTTACTTATCATGTTCTTTTTAAAATATTCAACAGCTTGTCGTATAGTCTTTTTGATATCACATTTATATTTCATTCCATCTTCCTTTCACTTTTGCTATACAGAACATTTTCTATTAATGATCTATCTCAGGTATATGTAATACAAGTAAAATAATAAACACTCGGTTACGACTTGTATTTGAGTGGAAGAGTGCTTTCTGTCTGAGATAGTATTGGACAGCGGCTGCATTGTGAAGGTCATGGTTGACTGTCTGAGGGAGATCATTAGGTACAAAGTAAGAGTCTTTTACATTTCGGTGAGGTGTATGCGTGGCTTGTTTTTCTTGATATATTGGTATTGGATGTGGGTCATTTTTGTAATATTTTGTATTTCTGTTTGGATGTAGTAAAACGCGTAGTCTTTGTATAGGTTAGGGAATGTATAGGTTTTTCAACTTTTTTCTTTTTTACATTTAAAGTATTAGTATATGTACTTGGTTGGCGACATTGTATCCGCTTCCGGGAGTGTCGTCATGACATAAAGCTGGCTAAACCGGGAAGTGGGGGTCACAATCCCCCCCGGCGAAAATTTGATACAATGTCATTCTTCTTTTTTCTTTTTCTAATTATTGAGTTGTATAGAAATGTACTTGTCTGAGCAGCTTGGCGCCTTTGAGTATATTTTCAATTGTCAGTTTTTAGATGTGATTGATGTAATATTTATATGTATATATATATATATATATATATATATATATATATATATATATAAGTGTTTTGTATATGCTTTTACAAAACACTTTCATCTTCCTCAGTTAAAATATGGTAGTCATAGAAATACACATTTTTTTTATTTCTTTGTACATACACTTTACTAGCATTTCTGTATCATAAATAATGCATACATTAGATTTTAAGTTGTCTCTCATTGCTTTTAACCCAATAAATATGTGACTATGTTTGTCCACTGAAAATTGCTGAGACTTAAATGGTTACTGATCAACTGTTTCATGGTTACATTTTGTTTAAAATAAATTTATACCTTATGTAGTCCATTCATTGATTTTATTTTATGAAAGGTCATTTTGATATTTTATGAAAAGTCTAATACTTATATAGTGAATAGAGTATTAGAAAATTTGTGATAAATGTATTATAGAAATCTAAAGAATAATTCCAGGGTTCAATAATCGTCTTTTATCAGAAATTTGTACTAAATAAAAAAGTAACATTCCAAATATGCAATCTCTCTTTGTGCAAAAAGTAACAATAACAGCATATCAAAAGGGTCTTAAAAAGTAGAAATCAAATTGTGGATTTTTAAAACATCATCCAAGTGCAAACAAAAGAATAAAATTGTGTCAGTGTGAAAGTTTTGCTAATAGCACATGCGAAAATTCAAACAAAATAAAAAATCTGAAAAACTAGATGATTCTTATACCTGAAATTCTTTAATAAACCTGAATGAAATTTTTTTTGAAACATTTTTTACACTATTTTGGATAATTTTTTGGATTTTTTACACTATTTTGGACAAAAATAATAGATTTTCTTACAATGACAGTAATCCCATGTTCTTTGCAAAGCATAGCTACTCCAGCTAAAAAAACACAGCCACAAAGTCTCCATAGTGAAAACCTGGTATCCACAGGGGAGCCTAAAATGATGAAACACAATAACGTTAACATAATCATATTTTAAAGAAAGACATGCATTAATTTATTTGAGATATATTTAATCCAATCAAAAATTGATGGCATGGCTACACTCTAAATCATGAATTGTTTTCCTGGTTATTATTTGCTAATTAGTAAAGCACTAGTATAACCAAAGAAAAAACTCATAACAGAGATCATTAATGTGGTGTTAACTAGTTAATAAAGACAAGTAATTGCATAACTAAGATACAAAGAACTTATAGGTTGGTAACAAGATCCTTATAAAATGGCAATTTCCATTGTTTGACATATATATTATGCACATAAATGATCTCCTTTACTTATTTATTTTTTTATTTTACGAAAACCAACAGTACAATTAAAGTCAAGAAACCTAATATTTTCTGCATGCAATTGATATAAATTGCACAAAGATGTAACAAAACAACAACAAAAAAATCAACAAAAAATTAAAAAAAAAAACTACTTGCCATCAGTTGCATGAACATATAAAAGAAAGGAGAGCAGGAAGAATAACCCACATAATAAATCAGCTCTACCAACTACAGCTGAAACCTAAAAAAAAAATAGTTTTAAAAGAAAAAGTAATTAAGTAGGCTCAACATATAACTAAAATATCAAATACAAAGAATTACTACCAAATAAAGAACTCCTAATTTTAAATGAAACCCATATAATAGTTTCAGAAAAAGACGTACAATTTAAAAACATACAGTGACATTCATAAATTTCTAGCCAGATAAACTTGGATAAAACCAAGATTAATATTTTTTAAAAAAATAAGTGCTACTAGATTAAAAAAAAGAAATTAAGGTTAAGTAATATGCAAATCTGCACTGATGAATTAGTTAGTGAAGGCTGACAGTAAATCAGTTAATGTGGGAAGAAGATATAAGTATCTAGAAGACACTATCAGGTGGAAAATTGGAAATGAAACTCCAGCTAGCCTGAGTTTCACAAAATCTAGTACTTTTACAGTGTAGTCTAGAGAAAGCACAAGCTAAAAGAAACCTACATTACCAAACCAACTTCTAATTATAGGCAATAGTTTTTATGCAAAAGATGCCTTTACATCAAACAGAAAAATCCTCTAGAATTTTTGTATTTATGAGTACCTCAGACAAGCTGAAGAAAAAAAGAAATATGTAAATGAACTGAAATCCTCTAATTGTGGAAACTGGATACTTCTATTTATTATAACTTGAATCACTAATATGCACTGCCTTTCTAAAGTTAGCCATACGATGCAAATTCTCAAATAGCTAACACATCCATGGATTTTATTCAGCAAAACTTATTGTTGTCATCGATGGGGATATGCAAATATCAAATGATGTGTCTTATAGCGATTTGCTACTCAAACAATATAATAATTAGGCATGGGGTGAAAATTACTTGTTTGCTTCAAAGAGTGTTAGCGTTGACTTTGGATTAGATTAACTTTTTTATGATACAAAAAATATGTTTGGAGCATTTTTACCACTGGCATGCTGTTGTGATGCTGGAGACAGGACAGTCCATTAAGGAAGTAGCCAATAGTAGTCTTTTCTGTAAACCATTTTGTTGTTTCTTGTTTATGGAAACAATTCCAAAAAAGTGGGATAGCCCAGTGGTTAAGGCATGGGAAATGCACCCAAAACACCAGAGTTTGATTCCTGGCTCTGCCCAAACTATCCTCATGTTTACGTGGAGTACAGGCACAATAAATTTGTAGGTATAAAAGTCCTTTCAAGAGATTAGTGGCAGGAAAAAGAGGGTACGGTCGCTGTGAATGTCGTACCCACTTGGTTTCAGTTTAAATTGGGTGGCATTGTTCCAGCCATCAAAACACATATCTTACACCTTTGGTAAGTTGAAAGGTCTGGGTAAAAAGAAGAAACAAGTGGGACAGTTGTATGGCAATCCATTTCAAGTCATCTTAGGGCTGCAACTAGGGTTCTCACTAGCTTTTAACTAATTTTAGCAATTTGGCTAAACAGCAGAAAAAAACTGTAGACAAATAAATAAAAGGCTATCAAAGTAGATTAGTCACAAAATACATACTCCCAGAATGCAATTTAAATTTAAAAACAAAAAACAAAAAAAAAACCAACAAATAAAACACAAGGAGTGAAAAAAGCCAAATCATAAGTCTATAAAAATTCTTCAGGTTTTCTCAATTTTGATTGTATACACTATTTACTTTTGTTTGGATTGTGATAGAGGTTAGTCAGAATTAATTTCTAATAGATATATTACAATAACAGGGATCATGCTCACACTAGTCTCATTCATATAAGGTAAAACTAAGATTAGTATCAGTTTAGTAGCAACACCAATGATTCATCTGTATCAAATCAAATCCGGGTGTCAGTGTAGCGAAGCACCAGGCACAAAGCACCTTTAATCTCCACTATCATTTTCTGAGTTTATTTATGACATTATTTTGGTGCATAATCTGTATCATTTGTAGCTTTTTTGTCATAAATTTACATATACAAAAAATCTGCACATCATTCTAATTTTCCCATGACCATAATAAATGTATAAGTTATTTATGATAAAGTGCTTGTTAAATGGCAATAACTTCTGGAATATATTTGATGATACATATATTAGGGCAGACATCGAGTATAGAAAATTGAAATTACAGGAACTTAAAACTGAGTCCCATAAGAGAAAAGTAGGGTATAAGACATATGGCAAAAATTGGGTCCGCATACCTAATAACCTCAGAAGAAAAAACTGTAGATTTTAATAACATTATTTTAAAGTGGTAAAATAAGATGAGCAAATTTTGAAGCTTAAACAAAAACAGAATTTTTTTCGGTACTTACGTATTATCGCAACCATGACAAAACGTAATTGATGTATCGTCCAATAAAGGTCCCGATCGATTCCAAGGACAACATGCAACAAAGTGATCTGTATGAGGACCCACGTTCGAGCGGGCTCGAACTGGTTGGGGGACGTACGCACCGCTGGGACTGTGTCGTCAGACAGGCCGGCTTCGCCGGACCAAGTCACAGAGCATACTAGACTCGCTTCTGGGACCGTCGCACGGTGCAAGGACCGTGACAACATGCAGCCAAGTGATCTGTATGAGGACCCACGCCGAACTGCTTGAGAAAAACCCAGAAGCGAGTCTAGTATGCTCTGTGACTTGGTCCGGCGAAGCCGGCCTGTCTGACGACACAGTCCCAGCGGTGCGTACGTCCCCCAACCAGTTCGAGCCCGCTCGAACGTGGGTCCTCATACAGATCACTTTGTTGCATGTTGTCCTTGGAATCTATCGGGACCTTTATTGGACGATACATCAATTACGTTTTGTCATGGTTGCGATAATACGTAAGTACCTTTTTTTCCTTAACTGCGATTATCAAAACATGATTTAACTTTTCTGCAAAAAAACAAATAAATGCTCACAAAATTTTTATTAATTTATTTTAATTTTATTGTTTAATATGTTATCAATTTTAAAAATAAATTTTAGAGCAAACTTCAACATAATAAATACAAACTTATGATGTGAAAATCTGAAATTTAAAAAAAAAGTCTGTAGGTTCAAAGCACTGCATGAGGATATTAACTATAAGAATCATTTCACTTCCATCATAGATAACAATGATAAAATTTGGTTAATTTTGTAAAATACGTTTTTGAAATTATTCAAAAGATGAAAATAAGCAAGTTTAGTCTGCCTATTGTGCATTGAAGAAGTTGTATGAAGATGAATGGAGAAAGATGGTTGTGGATATCAGTAAATGTACAGAAATCTTAAATTAACACGCACACATAAACAACTTTTTAATAAAAGAAGATGTTTGTGTATGCGTGTATATTTCTTTGTGTGCTGTCTGTAAAGGAAAATCTAAGTGTCGTTTGGCCATAAATTTGGTACAGAGGCACTTCAGAACCCGGGAATGTGTGCCTAACTTATGATTTTTTTTAGTTAGAATTAGTCTTGGGTTTTTGTTGTTGTTTCAGCATTATTTTGAGCGATTATCATAATTTTCAAACAAATCATTTCTTTAGGGACTAAAAATATTATAAGTTTCCATTTTGACCCCATCCGACAAACTAAAGAAAGTTCTTTTTAATGATTTTTTAACCAAATCTGTAGTAAAATTCGTTTTTATATTTATCTAATCAAGTTTTTTTAAATAGATCAAAATTTGTATTTTTTAGGTTATCTGATACTTATTTTGTCACATCCAAAAAAGTAACATTAGTACAATTCTATAGTTGACAAAAAGTTGTTGCATGTATATCTTCGCACTTTAACAAAAAAAATTTTTTTAATCAATACATAATTTAATTTTCGTTGATTTTTTTTAGCAAATGCATTTTATATGTTCTCAGTGCATCAATGATTTTCCTTTGTATGGTTCACTGCATATGACTATACATGCTTTTCAAGAGCCTCCTAAGCTATAAGCCTAGGAAATTGTTTACAGCAGGCTTTATGGCTTCCTTTCAAAGTTCCTTGTGTTGTTGGTATAAAAATTTATGTTTGTATATATAAAATTATGGTATAGCATATATATTTCTATCTATTTTTCAGATAAGCAGCCTACATTATATGAGGATTTTGATTATTATCTTCAATTTGTGCAGTTAGAAAAATAAACATACAGTGCGTGAAAATAGTATAAGGACAAGCGAAAACTCGCTAAATCTCGAAATCTGTTAGACAGAAATGTATGCAAATTTCTTAAGTAAAAATACTGATAAAATTAAGTTCTTTTTCATGTAAATTAGTTACATTTTCCAAAAATAAATATGTATAAATTTACTTTATAAATTTCAAGCACATATGATCTTGGAAAAAAGTATAAGGACAACTGTTTTTTCATCTAAAATTATAGTAAAATTTACATATTTGAAAGCAGAAAATGACCATTTTAATTATAAAGACTGGGTTTCTAAACAAAAGTCACATTTGCTTCATTTCTTCATGATTTTTGTACAATGCCAAAAGGAACTCATCTGTCTGACCTAGAAAAAGGGAAAATTCTTGCTTTTAAAGAATGTGGATTGAGTGGGCATGAAATTTCGAAAAAAATTAAAAGATCTAAAACTGTAGTTTATAATTTTCTAAAAGAACCTGGAATGTATGGAATGAAAAAACGAACTGGAAGACCAGAAATTCTAATGCATCGACAGAAAAGAATGGTTGTAAGAAGAGCTTGCGAGAAAAAAGAAACTGCAAATGAAGTTAGAAGAAATTTGGACTTAACATGTTCCACACGAACAGTTCAAAATGTTTTGAATGAACATCCGAATATTTGGTATGGAAAGTTAATGTCACGTCCCCTCTTAAAAAGGGACATAAGGAAAGAAGACAGGAGTTTTAAAAAAAATACATTTCTCTTAGTCCAAAATGGATTGATGTAATCTTTTCGGATGAAAAGAAGCTCAATCTTGATGGGTCAGATGGTTTTCGCTATTTTTTGGTATAATCTGCATAAAACCAAAGAACTTTTTTCCAAACATTAATACTGTGGGGGCACAGTAATGATTTGGGGGGCTTTTGCAGCAAACAGAACCACACCTATAGTCTTTATCAACTACAAAATGAACTCTGACAAATCTGTTGATATGTTAGGGGAACATTTGTTACCTGATTACTTCAGAAGACTATATTTTCCAACCAGGATAACGCCTCCATATACATTTCTAAGAGTGCAAAACTCTGGTTTGAAGCTAATTCAGTAAATTTACTTGATTGGCAGGCCAGGAGTCCTGATCTGAATCCAAAAGAAAATTTATGGGACCTTCTAGCCCAAGAAGTTTATAAAAATGGCACCCAATATCAGTGCAAATAGGATCTTGTGTTAGTCATCAAACAAGCTTGGAATAACATTTCCATAGACACTTTAAAAGAACTTTCAGCATCGATGACCTCTCGGCTTATTCAAGTAATTGAAAAAAAGGTTGTTTTCTTGTTTATTAAGAGAGATGTTAAGTAATTTAGAACATGTCCTTATACTCTTTTCTATATTTTCTTTAGTGATAATCCATATAAGGTCAACTTTTGTAAGGTTCATATTTGTTGTTTTGTGTGTTATAAATGATATTATATAATTTCATATTAGAGGTCAGAAATATCAAAATTTCATTTTGATAAAGTGAAAATAAATTATATTTTCATTCAATTATACATTGTCCTTATACTTTTTTTGACCACTGTATAAATATTATATTTTAAAGTAAAAATATGTATAATTATAAAATATGAGTTTTCTGTATATTTACAATTTTGTTTTAAACATTATTTATATTTTTTAATTTTAATTTTGAAATTAAAATCCTTATGTTTTTTATATGTAAAAAATAGACAAAGTATTTAGTTAAACTGAATATTTGAAATTTTACTAATTTGTTACATTTCTAATTAATTATTTAAAGAAAATAAATCACATTGCCCATTAATGTATGTTTTATTACTTTCTCATAAGTAGTATTGTTTTAACAAAAATTTTTGATTTCGAGATTTTGATGCCAATATATGTTTGAGGATCTCCTGAACAAGTTTTGACTATTTATGTAGTGATATCCATCTGTCATTCTATCTGTGGTTGATTTCTTGTCTACACGATAGCTGTCACAAGCATTAATGGATTTTTGCAAAACTTTATATTTTGTTTTATTAAAGTAAAATCTAAAACTACATACAATATTTTTAAATTCGAACAAAAACTTTGACATTTGTTCTAAATGTTATATTTTCTTAGGCAGCAATGGACAAAATTTGACATAATCATGCATAAAAGGTGTTATTTATGGCTCAATGATCACAAAACTTAATAATTTCATCATTGTAGTGAAAAATAGCTGCAGTACAATTTTTGTGCTTGTGACATCAACAGTCCACTTCAGAAGAGGGGGGGAGGTCAAATTACCCCTTACAAGGGGTACATGTCACACTTGGCATCAGTCAAAAGATTTTTTCAAACCTTTTAAAATGAAAGGCAACATGATCACTTAGGAAAATAATACAAAATTTTCAAATTTTTTTTTTCTAATATTTCAAAAAAAATCACTAGCTACTTAAAAATGGATTCTGATACAAGGAAGTCAAGTTGAGGCATACTCTAGTTAATTTTTTAAACGTATCAAATAGTACAATGTACCCTTTGGGTTTTAATTTTTTATACTTTTATTTGCATAACTAATTATTTTTATATAAATATGTAAAATAGATAAATTATCTGCTTCTGTTTAACATTTTACGACTGGCCACATTATGCAATGCATTATTTAGCTAAAATGTATCATTGTGCCCTTTTGAAAATATGTGCCCCTTTTCAATTACAATATGCAACTTTTCGGAAGTTAGCTACCTGTCCTTTTGAAATCCTTAAATGAACACTGCTAAATTCAGAGATTGGAGAAACAAAAGCAGATATTGAAAATAAACTTAGTAGGAGATGCAAAAAACACATTTAGTGCAACACACATTTTAAATAAATATTATTGAAAAGGAAAATGGTAAATTTTAATACTACAATGATTACAAAACTGCGTGAAATAAGAATTATCATATAATAAAAGGAAAAATCTATGATGCAAACAATTGTATAATCATTACAATGGCCCTACGAAATAAAAATATATATGCTTTTAAATCGTAAACATCTAAAGATTTTATTTTCAAAGTAAAAAGTAGTAAGCAATAAATTATGATTCTTTTTTTAATATATTTGTTACAAAATACTCAAAAATATGTTCACAAAAAATCAAAATTATAATAAAAGAAGATGCAATAGATTTGCCATAGCTTAAAAAAAGACATTTTCTTTTAAATATGAAGAAAAAAGAAATTAGGTAGATAAAAAAAATATGTATTACAGAAACTGTAAAAATATATTTGAAAACAAAAGTGATGTAATCAAAGAAAGGAACATAGATCTTAGAACATTGTAATTTCCTACAAAAAAGAGAATTTCAATGCTGTGTGGAAATCATATTGATCAAACTTTCATGTAAAATAATATTTTCAAAATAAAAGTAACAGCAAAAGAAATAATTTTGTATTTCATTAATGCACTAATTATAAATGTGTCTTTTGTTAACAAAACAATGAAAATAGAAGCAAAGTGGATGCCACATGGTTGTCAAAGCAAGCATATTTAAAGACGACATTTACGCAACTATACAGAAAAATAAATTAAATGAAAAAGTTGTTTATTTTATCCATAGCATTATTGCAAAAATGTATATGCTAAAATATTATAATCAAAGATAGAAATTATAAGATAATTATAATATTATTTTAAAGGTTAACTACTCCCACAAATGCATAACACAGAGGTGTTTGGAGTTCAATAGTCAAAAATCTGTTATGCCAAATTCAACCAAATTTGGTGTACATGCTATTTAGAACATAGGATTTTATTTAAAAGAAAAAAGCTCAGATTTTCGCATTAAAGGAAAAATGGTGATGAGTTCATGTAAATATGCAGATTTTCCTGGGAAAATCAAATACATTATGCAAATTTCAATCAGCTGACATCATAGATTTGCAGATATAATGAAGACATAAAGAGTAATGTGTTTGACAAGCATTTCCTACAGTGTTCAGCAAATTTGCCTGATTTCATCCTCAGTGAATATTGGTTATTGGGTCATATTAAATGCTTGGTGTACCAAGGAAATGTGGACAATTTAGTCATTTTAAAGGACTGAATAATGTTGTACATCAAGTAAATCAATGCAGCAATAGAGACCTGATGCATTCTGCAGTAGAAAATGCTGTTCAGAGGATATACTTTCTGGAACACGTGCAAGGAAAACATACTGAACCACTGTAAGTGATGTCAAAATAAAAATTACTGTAACATGTTAACTTTCTTTGCTTCCCATGCTTATTTACTCTGAAACTATGAAAGTGAAGCTTAAAGTGCCATTTTTTCTTTGATGATGAAAATCTGAGATTATTATTTCTTTTCAGAAATCAGAACCCCCATGGCCTAAATAGTATTTACACCAAATCTGGCTGAGTTTGGCCTACGAGATTTTTGACGATCGGGTTATAAACACCTCTTTTTCAATTATGGCCACCACATGAATTAAATTGTATACAAAATAGAAAATGAAGTTACTTACACTTTCTGTGTGAATAGGATGTACAGCAAAAAGCAAGGCACTTAAAAAGGCAGCTTTGGGTGCTTCATCTTCTAGTATTTTTGACAAAACTAGAGACATAACCTTTAAGATGAGAATTGACACAATTCCATGCAATATGATATTTACAAGATGAAAGCTACATGGTTGAAGTCCAGTAACAAAGTAATTTAATCTATAAAGATAATCCAGATTCAATAAAAGCAACTTACACTTTTTAAAAATCAAATGCACTTGTCACAAATAATATTTATTATACATTTACTTATGTATCAAAAGGTAATGATCATACTGCAACCCTAATACTGCAACCCTAGATCAAAATTACACAATGTGCACATTAATAACTAATAATTCTTTTAAATAATTTCACATATGCATGGCTGGGACACTATTGCAAAATAGAATAAGCAAAATATTAACAGCAGAGTTTCAATCAATGCTTAAAAGTAAAAATAATTAGTCATAATAATTATTTTAAGTAAAAATAATTAGCATAAATGTCAAACAAATGCAAATGTAAAACTTATAATACTTCCCAAGTAGCAAATTTTTAATTTCAGTGTTACCAGTACAAACTGATTTGACTGCATCAGCTCTACAAGACCATCTTGTAGTACATAATTTTTTAATTGTAAAATGTTTATTATTTCCCATCAAGTTTTTTTTTTTCTAAAATATGCCATCGATACATAAGATGCCAAAAAAATGTATATGTACACTCCAATATATTAAAATACATTACTGCTTGCGGAAAAGATTCACTAGAACTGTTTACTACCAACCAGATTTAGGGAATGTGAACCACAGGGAACAGAATAAGCAGTTTCACTATGTTTTGCAATTCAGCTTTGGACTCCATTATATTTCCCGGACATATTTGCCACATTATCATAACTTTGCTTTGCAGTGGGTAATATCCAAACTTAATGTCTCAAACTATTTTAAAACTACTTTTCATGATTCTTCTGTATGTGAGTAAATGGGCAAAAATTTTAAAAATTGTTTTATACGGTTTTCATCTTCTGTTAAATAATGCAGTATAAAATTAAATTGATCTACATACGTTATATCAGGGGCAGCCTTTTTATATCTTGCAGAAGTGAATAGGCCGAGACACGTCACAAAATCCGTGATGTCACAACCACCTCAAACAGTTGCTCATTTTCCAGCCAAAACAAGATATCGAGTTACGATTTTAGTTAATCTTTACCGGATCCCTCGAAACAGTAAGCTTTAGACATATTTAATTTCTTGTCTATGCTTTAATCCAGCTCCGATTTAGCCTACATCGGCCAGACAAAAAAGAGCTCTTTAGGAGCATATCAAAGAACATCCTAGGATGATCGATCACCAAGAAACATCCAAGTCATCAATTTTCCAAGATTGTTGGTCTAATAATCATTCATTTCAATTGTCTAAGACAAAAATCATTGCTCATACCAGCACTGCATCCCAACTAATTTTTTGGAAGGCGCTTTTACTTACTTGAACTCTGGTAATCTTGTTAATGATACCTCAGCAGTTCCTATGTTTCTGTAGCCTGGAAAAATGTCCTCCAAACACATCTTGACTTTAAATATTAGCTTGTAGCTTCCAAAACAGTTTTTTTTTTCAATTATTTAGTTAGTTCCTTTTTAATCTCAGTCTCATTCAATAGTGATTTAAGGTTTTTTCACTTGTTATTGGAATTTAATTAATAATGCTAACTAATATAGCTTCCATAATCAGTTACTTCCTTAATTTTTGTTCATATTCTTAGTTTCAGTATGATGCACTGGTACTTTTAAATATAGCTTCCATAATAACTTACTTCCTTAATTTTTGTTCATATTCTTAGCTTTAGTATGGTGTACTGGTACTTTGCTGGCTATTTGAATATCATTGATGAAGCCACTATTGCAGTACTCCAAAATCGGTTGTTTCTCCACAACTACCTCTGTACTTGTTTTTGAAACTAGAGGTTTTAATATATTCAAACTGCAACAATCTTGTTATTGATAAACATGTAGTTCCTTATATCCTTGTTGCCAGAAGTAATTTTTATACACATATTTGACTTCAAAAGTTAGCTCATATAATATCCAAAACCAGCTGTTTTTCTTTCTATTTAATTTTATCCTTTTTAATTTCAATCTAACTGATATTTTTGAGTTATTTTTGAGTAAAATCGATTGATACTTTCATTTAGTTGATGAAGTTAGCTCATATAGCTTATGAAACTATTTTTTCTCTTTTTCTGTGTTATATTATTTTTTTATCTAGTCTAAACTACTGCTCATTTTACAGTAGTTTGATGACATTAACTTTCAAAACTGGTTACTTCCTTTTGTTATACCCTTAATTATTGCCTCATTTCCCTGAAATTTTTTAACTTTTTTTCTTTACAAGGATTTGTTTATTTTTTCACTACTCTAAATTAATTTATTTTTTTACCATAAATTTAACAGTTCATATTTTTTTCCATTTTATTTTAAATCTCATATCAATGCTCAAGATATCATTCTTAAGATTTCAGAACCAGCTTCCCTCATCTTCGTGTGTAAGAATGGGGGTAGGAGACCCTATATTAGTCTGTGTTGATATGTTTATGGCTGTTTTTTTTTCAACGGCTGATACAAAGTGCTAGCAAATTTTTACATTGGGTGTTCTAGCTCTGTTTGTATTTCTCTTTGACTGTCTTGTTGCAAATCATTCTTAGCAGTTAAGCATACATACTTGGCCTGAGGAAAGGGCAGCTAAAGAAGAAGCTAAAATCACCCACTGAAAAGTCCCGGAACTGGCATATGAATGTTTTCTTCAAGGAAGTATTGTAAGTTTTATTCTTACAAACAGCAGTTATATTCATTGTAAAATGCTAAAGTATATTGCTGAAATAAAAACATCTTGCAGCAACAGAGAAATATTTTGTGAAAATAAAACAAAAATCTGATTTATCCAACATGTGACTTCCCCTACAAATTAATAAATCTTGATTAGAAAATTTATAACACAAATTACAGCTTTCTTGATTGCATTGAAAACTAATGGACTTCTTGTTATCGAAAGTGGTTATATCATACAATTTCATTAGGTGTGAGATTGGCCAAGTATGGATCTAGGAATTTTGTGAAAGAGTACTGTGAAAACCCACCCACCTACCTCCAAAAATATCCTTCAGTCAAATTTGTAAATTTACAATAATTTTATCAATTTTGTCTCAAAAATCTCCACTTTGTTAAATTTTTTACACAAGCTTTATGGATCACTTTCATATGCTCTTTCTCTTACTCTTATTTTTACAAGAATATTATTTACCAGTTTTGGAGCAGAAATCAATTCTACACACAAAAAATTCACAAATAGATGTTTCAAGCAGATTTGATAAGTATATTAATCTTTAAGTACACTAAGCATATATATGCTCATGGGCATCTTGGTGTCCATGAAAGATTTTTTAACTACCCACCAAAAACCAATTGTGGCAGTAAAAAAATTCTAATTTCATAATGAGTTTACTTAATGTGGAACATTTACAAAATATGGTCATATATGAAGAGTGTGTAAAATAAGCTTTTTGATTTCAGAGGTATTTTCTTGATTTGCACATCTCCCTTACGAAATTTTTAAAAAAAAATGAAAATTCAGATTTAGCCAATATTTAAATAAAGAAAATAATGTCAAATAAATAAGCCCAATTCCACCACTTTCTGTAAAAAAAAAGTTATTTTAAAAAAAATAAACCCACTTTCACATAAAAAAATGAATTTAAATTTAAGTGGCCATATTCATATATAGTAAATAGTGTTGTAACATAGTTTTTCGTCTCCTTTGTATGTAATAAGTTTGTATTATAACAAATTTTAAACTTTCACTGGAAAAGTATTTTCTGTTTCGATTTCCCATTAAAATGCTTTCTTAATTCTGATCCAAAATAAAAGTGATAATATCTTGACTCTATTTTCCTTCCATTTGTCAGTGAAAAATATTTTCAATAGTCAAAGTTGTAAGTTGCTTTATTTATTGGTTGACAAGCCTTCTCGAAACATGTAGGGTTGTTACTAGATATTCAGGCATTTCTGTCTGCCAATTGTAAAATTCTTCCTTCTTCATCATTTCTGTGTGATCACAATGACAAGGATTAATTTTCCTCATGTAGCATTTGGGGTGTTGTTTGCGGATCTTCCTGGTTGTGAGATTTGATTCAGTTGAATAGAGATTTCAAGTGAGTTAGTAATTAGACAAACGAATTCATGATATAAATATATACTAAAAGTTTTGCTGTATAAGGGCTTTATTGGAATACAAAGCAAAATGGCTCATGCTGCCAGTTTCCATCCCAACAGTTCCCCTATTTTAAAAGAGATGTTAAATAAGTAAAATTTTGGTACTTACGTATTATCGCAACCATGACAAAACGTAATTGATGTATCGTCCAATAAAGGTCCCGATCGATTCCAAGGACAACATGCAACAAAGTGATCTGTATGAGGACCCACGTTCGAGCGGGCTCGAACTGGTTGGGGGACGTACGCACCGCTGGGACTGTGTCGTCAGACAGGCCGGCTTCGCCGGACCAAGTCACAGAGCATACTAGACTCGCTTCTGGGACCGTCGCACGGCGCAAGGACCGTGACAACATGCAGCCAAGTGATCTGTATGAGGACCCACGTCGAACTGCTTGAGAAAAACCCAGAAGCGAGTCTAGTATGCTCTGTGTCTTGGTCCGGCGACACAGTCCCAGCGGTGCGTACTTCCCCCAACCAGTTCGAGCCCGCTCGAACGTGGGTCCTCATACAGATCACTTTGTTGCATGTTGTCCTTGGAATCGATCGGGACCTTTATTGGACGATACATCAATTACGTTTTGTCATGGTTGCGATAATACGTAAGTACCAAAATTTTTCCTAATGTATTTTTAAAGTAATAGAAGCAATTTAAATAAACATATTAATTACGATCTTTTTGTCTTCTCTTTGTGTGAATTGTCTTCTGTTACATCAAGTGTTTACAGCTACTGGATCTTTCAGTTCTGAATCAACCGATTATGGCTTTTATCCCTGATTTATCTCAATTGTCAAAGATTTATGACATATCTATATTTGATACCCGAGTTTGACTCAAGGATGTGACCAATTTATTTTTGTAAATAATAATTTTTCGTGAATTTCAAGTCCTATGGCTCATATTTTATTTAAATTGATAGGTATACTCTGTAAAAGGTATATGCCCATTTTCGAATGAACAAATTTCGCTTTGATTATTGTTTTGTTATTGCCAACCTCATTATGCTTATTTATACTTTCTTTCCTTTAAGGATGAATTGAAGTCATTGTCAACCATCTCATGTCTAGACTTTCTAGCTCCTGGGGACATGTTGATGTTGAATTTTCATTTATATGCCCGAAATGATTGGCATTTGAGGAAATGATGTATTATTGTTGATCTCAAGTCTGTCCCATTGAGTCAGACTCCTAAATGTCTCATTTTCATCCCAGTGAGTACATTAGTACCTTTGTCCAGCACTGGGTTATTTCTTTTCTCAATTGGAACTTTTCACATATCTTGATACAAAAGTTCATGAGATATATTTTCCTTATTATGACAATTTTTGTTTGGTTGCTTTTGGGGCATTTTTTAAGAAAAAAAATTAATATATAATGAGGAAAGCAAGTCTTGTCTAGAATGAAATAAAGTAAATATAGAATTTTTTGTATAAAAATATATAGAAATCCACCTGTGTTTAGAGGTGAGGAACATTTTTGATAATATGAAATGTAAATATGAATAAAAATTTTGTTTTGTTTATATTGTAAGAGTCCGCCTACAATCAGAGGCATTGAATTATTTTAAATGAAATTTTGAATTGAATTTCTTTTTATAATAAATTGAAAATTAACTTGAAGCTTAGATGACAAATTTTATTAATTTGTGACAATGTTGTGTTTTCTCTTAAAGTTTGAATATTTTAATGTCATATGTTTATAAAAATATTAAAAAAAGTATTTTCAGTAGTAACTGATTTTTTTTTTCCTGAATATAGTTAGTTATATGTTTTGAAAAGAACTTTTTTGGCATTATGCAGGTATATTGCCCATCTACTTGCTCTTCATATCAATTTTTGGAGTAGGCAAAACTCTCTTTTGGAGCAACATGAAGTGCTTTGAAGCAGGCACAAAACTCACTTTTGGAGCAGCAAGAAATGCTTTGGAGCAGGCACGAAACTCACTTTTGGAGCAGCATGAAATACTTCGGAGCAGCAATGTACAAACTTTAGGAGCAATAAATTTAAAATGGCTATATTTGTACCAAATATTCATGAAAAAGTGTTTTTAACACATTTAACTGGTCTGCATACATTCAAGTACATTAGCAAAATATGAGTCAAGAAAATGACAATGTTGACTGTACAATACTGAGCATTTACAATCACATTCAATTTAAAAAACAGTCAATGTGTTTGCCCAACCTACTACTCATTTTTCAAAGTGAAATTCCCATAGTTTTCCAGATTTACCCTGTTGTTTTCATCAAAATTTAAGATAGTGTATACTGCTATTCTAACAAAACTTTTGCAAAAAATTAATTGACATTGAAGGTAAAAAACAATAAAAATTTTCTCTAAATGTTATATATAACTTTGAATGCATACATATACAGCTTCAACTTTTAAATGAAATTTTTCTATCTTGCAAAAGAGTTTTAAGCTCAGCTATTAAAATTGTTTTGAAACATGGCATTGCGCATTTTCTGACTATGCAATTTTACAAAAATGAAAATTTATGTTGCATTTTATTTATGTACCAAATACAATTAAAAACTTTCTAAGATTATAAAGCCTCCAAACAAATTAATATTTTTAATAAAAATATTTTTCATTATAATGCCTAAGTTTCTTTTTCTAAATGCACATTTTAGATAAAATTTAAGTTCAGAAGAAGTTGTTCCCAAGTTAAAAAAATGAGTGCAAGTGTAATTTGCTATGATAATTAGCCTTTTCTGTTTCTGGAAAAGTATAAAATAGAATATATTTTTAATAAATTTGTAAATTAGCTGAAACTTGTTTCAAATCATTGATACACACTTTTATACCTGCTACCCTTAGAAGGGGTAAAAAAAAATGGTTTTAATGAGATTCTTTAGGGTGTGAAAAGTTGAAAAGACAGAAAATTTCCTTCAAATCAAAGCACAATTTACTTTTTTGTGCAAGAATAAATAAATGTGTAAGATATATCAATTGCTTATTAATTTATTACTACTATTTTATTTGGTGTTTATAGAACTATTCAATAAAAATATACTTTTAAAAAATTAAACTTTAGAATTTACCAAAATATGAAAATAAGTTTAGTCAAGCTCATATGCAATAATAAGAGGATGGACATGGATGGAAAAAGATAATTGCGAACTCTTGGCAACGCCCGAAAATAAAAACTGAATTGCGCAATCGTAACTTTCATACGAAAATAATTAAAATATTGACCTTTAGAAATTAACCAAAATGTGAAAATAAGTCAGTTTAGGCAAGAGCTGATATATAATAATATGAGGATGGACATGGATGGAAATAGATAATTGTGTAATCTCGGCAACGCCTGAGAATAAAAGTTGAATTGCACAATTGTACTATTTATGTGAAAATAATTTAAAAATTAACCTTTAGAATTAGCTAAAATGTGAAAATATGCTAGTTCAGCCAAGCTAATGTGCACTAATAAGAGGATGGACATGGATGGAAAAAGATAATTGTGTATTCTCAGCAACGTTCAACAATAAAAACTGAATTGCCCAATCGCATAATTTAAGAAAAAATTAATTTTAGTATAATTGTTTATTTTAACTCACACTATAAAAATAAAATAGTTTAAAGTTCTGTAATGGAATCATTAGAAGATGAAAGTGGATGCAAACTGATATGGACACTCAGCAATGCACTGAAAAATGAATTGAATGCTGCAAGTTAGTTTCTCCCCGTGAATTCGCACATTTTATGGAAATAATCGAAAAAGTTGGCACTAGAAAATGTTCCTAAAGTGCCGAACTACGTGCAGCAATTACAGGAATTTTGGAAAATTTGTGGAGAATTTTTAATATTTGCCGAACTTTTTTTCTATTGAATTTTTTTCTATTCTATTGATTTTGAAATTGGTGCAGGTCAGCGCAAAATATACAGAAAACACGAAAATTAGCACAATTTGTATCAGTGTATTAGATTTGGCACAAGTGCAACATCCCTGCATTATGTGAAATAAATTTGAATAACAAGAAAAAATTAATTGAATATTTTGGTTAGGAGTTAAGAAGATTTTGTTTCTATATTATGATTTTGAATTAAGGTTAATTTGGAATTTAGATATTGTTGGTAGTGCGGTGACACAGAGAACTTTTTAAGGGCTGTAAAAGAGTACTTGATTCAGTTAAGTGCATTTATTTTGGTAATACTTTATTTATTTATTTTGAAGTGAATTTAATTTTCTGAAACAATTTCTTTGAATGAATCTGTGAGCACTTGTGAAACAAATGTTGATGCATGTCAAGTAATTGAAGTTCCTCCCTATTCATTTTAAATGTACTCTGTGCTTCTCTTTGCATTGTATTGTAAAATAGTCGGGAAAATAAGAAAGTTTTTGTGTGAAAAGTGTTTTTAGATTTGGAGAAATTTTTGAAAAATATGATTTTGATGTTTGTGAAAGTTTTAAGTGAAAATATTTAAGTGTTTGACAATTTTTTTTAATGATTTAATAGTTGTGTTGAGTAATAGTTTGATTCTTTAGATATTTTTCAAAGAGAAATTTTAAGCAAAAATTTAAAAATAATTTTGAAATGTATTTTCGAATTGACAGAGTCAATGTGGATTTGTCCGAAGGTAAATCCTTGTCATTTCGGCAGGGACAGGGCTCATAAAAAATTTTTACAATATTCCTGGGAAAAAAAGGACCAAAAAAGGAACATTTTCAATTTAAAAAAGGAACCAAAATAGGTTCATCCGGGGGAGAAAAAAAAAGAATTTATGATATCGAATGTCAAGATAAAAAGAATTTATCAGACATGTGTTTCTGCAAACAAGTGCTCCATTATAGATTGTCGCCAAGAACAGCATTTCGTTCGCATTCAAGAGCCCCTTTTTTGAGAACCTTCGAGACCTCCAAGGTTATTAGAGTGGTCAGAGAGCAGGTAGTCAATCAAATGTGACCACTGACCCTAACAAAAGAGAGGCGAGTACGACGACTCTCTTTTGCACTGAAACTCCAACGAACGAGGTCGATTTTTCATGAATGGCTGGTCATGGTTGAGTGGTGGCTTCGTGCCATCTGCTCGAGCCGCCATACATGAATTTTGCTGTACGTCTTCAAATTCCAAGGAACCCCTTTGATAAAATTACTATATATTTCAAGTAATAAAGTATGGAACATTCATAATCTCAAATAGAGAAAAACGGAAGCATGCACCGGATTAAGTCTGATGTTGATAGATAACAGAGACAAAAGAATGTGTACAAGTCGATTAGTAATAACTCCGTCACCCGTTGATGACAGAACTTGATACAAATGGATGATTTAGCTAAGAAAGGATTGTGGATAATCAGAAATGAATCCTAATACTACATTCCTTGTTGCAAGCTTGCCGGCCCAAAAGCTAACGGAATACCATATCCGTAACTTGCAGGTGCTCGAGACATTTGTAGCAGAAGAAAGAAGAAAATTATTATCCAATAACATAGAGAAAATTCCTATCATCTACGCAGTGCTGGATCCTGAGAATAGAGAAAGAATCCCCGATACTTGAGATATAATTCCTATCATCTACGCAGAGCTGGATTCTGAGAATAGAGAAGAAAGACCTGGTACAGTAGAAAATATCCACGCCATCTATACAGTACTGGTTACTGAGAATGTATTGCGAAGACACTCGATTCCTATATAAGATATCCAACAACATAGATGCAGCAAAAGACTGTGTGTGTATGTCACGAAAATAGTGACCTAGCATGGTGAATCACAAATAAATCTCCATCAGTGCAAACGAACGAATTCAGATAGATGAATAAATAGAAAATAACAGATAGATGAATAAATAGAAAATAAATTGAATGCAGCAGGCAGGTAGGAGAAGTAAAAAATGATATAAAATATTTTGTATATATATATTAGTAACCAATTTGATTTATTGATTTTATGTAAATATATATGAATTATAACCTAGAAAAGGGTGTACATTAATGATATTGTGATAAGCAAAATGATAATACACAAATTTGATTGATAATACACAAATTTTAGATAAACTATGTGAAACATGAAACCATATTAACTAAATGAAAGAATTACACAATTTTCATATGATTGAATTTAAATATCTTGTACATATTAATAACTAGAGATGGATGAATAACAAAGTGAATTTTATACATATTATTTTAAATTGATTCTACACATGAAGGAATATTAACTATAAGAATTTAGACATATTAATTGACATTATTTGACAATTTGAGTTGTTTAGAATTACTAGATAATACGAAGGAGATATATGAAAATTCTAAAGAGTATATTAATTTTAATAAGTTTTGATTCTGCGCATAGAAGCACAATATTTTCCACTTTGCCCTGTGCAATATTTCATAATGGTTTTATCCTAACAGAATTGTTTATTATAGAAGTTAACTATAATTAGGAAAAATTGGCTATACATGCTGAGTTATACTTAGAGGAATTATGATATAATGAGATATACTAATATTGATTAATTTTTAATTGTAACAAATACTTTGATTTATAGAGCGGGCGAAACAGGTGTTATCCTTTTGCGTAATGCAATCACTTTGTTCTAGAGTATTCTCTAGACAAGTATTAGAGCCTTTGTGCTTTAAGGCCATTCTAAAAGTACCCCGACAATACAAATAAATTAAAAATTAATATTGTTAGATTGAATTTTAAGAAATATAAGATGAATTATGAATGAAACATGATGAATTTAAGATTTAAAAAGGAAGTGAGAAATAAGATGAGTATTAATAAATGAATGAAATATAAGGGGTATATATTGATAATGATATGAGATAATGAAATTGATGTTTTTATGAATTTGAAAAATGAATGAAATTGAAGAGATTACTATGAATTTTATATATATATAGAATGTGTTTAACAAGAAAGAATACAAGGTTTAAATACAAGTGTATGCATACAAGGTGTCAATGATTAATACAATTATTTTGAAATATATTATATAAGAACAAATTGAATGATGAATCTTAATTTAAATGATATTTTTAATACATATAAAGTTGTGAACAAAATGTTGAACTATGAATATGATTGAGAAGATGTGATCACATTTTGCCCAAGATGGCACATTTAATAATAGATATTTTCCATATGAATGATTTAATAGATTTGAAATTAGGTACCCTAAATTGATAGTTTCATTTATTTTATAATTGTTGTGTATTAGAAGGTGAGCGCAAAAATTTCAGGTAATGATTTTTAGAGTAACCAGGTACTGAAGCGACAGCCTTTTCATTTTACTTTCATGCTACACGTTGGCTACATATCAGCTTATTTCCAATTGGAATTCAAATTTAATGACTTTAGCTGAGATGTTCATACACCTCAATTCCTGGCCAGGAATAACCAGGTAAGTGGTAACTCTCATTGTTAAATATGACATTTAGGTATACGGGAATCATGGGCTTTTGCTCTTGGGCTAGCTTTTTAGCAGCTGAGGCTATTCTTACTCACCTCTGGCTAAAGAATATGTGAGATTTTATCAGTGTTAGGATTTCTTTTCCTACATCGCATACGGATGATTGCATTCTAAAAGTTTCCAAGAATTAAAAAAGAGCAGGGTACTGCTACCCAAGTACTTGGAAAATTGAAGGCATGAAGTTACCGAGCACTAATGAATGGAATTTTTTGCTGTGAACAAATTTATCATTGAAAAAGCTATTTGTATATATACTTGCTAATATAAGTACTATATAATATAAGTATATAAGTACTGTATAATATAAGTACTATATACTTGCCAATAAACAGAAGAGAAAAATAAAAACTTGATTTAAACCAACAAATAAAATTCCAAAAAGCTCTATAAAATCACGTATAATATTTTGAAAAACTGATGTTCGCACAGTGTCCATATTGTTAGACGTGAACCTGTGGTCACGCAAATTGCGTGCTCCTGCAGTCCCATGCAACAAATTTATGTTAGTTATGAACCAGCATATAGAGGACAAATTAAGAAATTTTAAAAATTAAATTACCATTATAACTAAACAAAACATAATATGAATGCATATTCTTCAATACTGAATAAAAAAGAAATTTAAAAAACAGAATATGCTTAACTTAAACTAAATTTAGTTTAGTATTTTTGCCTGCTCTAGCTCAGACTTTGCTAATTTCTGCCAAAAACATGAAAAATACAGAACATTGAACATGTTCTTTATTTCTTGGGAGAAATAAAAAATTTAATAAGTCTGTACTTAAATTTAGCCCCATATTTTCTAACAACAATACAGAATATACATTCTGTCATAGCTTTATTATGGGGAATAAATAATATTGTTTTCATCACCAGATTATATTAAATTCTTCTGGATAAACTGTTAAATTCCTCTGGGCAAATTTAATTGTGCAATCGCACTATTTATGCAAAAATGAAAGATAAAAAATAGGTGTTTCCGTAATTTTACAGGTATTTTCCATAGTCAGTAATTTTGTACAGAAATTCGTAACTACAGAAAATTCATAATGGTTGGTATCTCTGTATTACAATAAAATTCCGTTGATCCGCCCCCTCAAATGCATAATGAAAAATGCAGGGGAAATGCAATTATTGGAAATTTTTTGCTAAAAGAAACATGTAAAATTCTGTCTATCCACCCTTTCAAATGTGATTAAAAAAAAATGCAAAGTACAGGCTTACTTGGAATCTTCAGCTAAAAGAAGCAATTTGTATTTTCATCAAATTTGATAATGAATTCTTTTCATTTTTTCCGATGCTTTTAGGGGGAATGGTATTTTTCAGAATTTCAAATTGAAATGAAAAAGGGAAGAGGATCACTTTCATGGAGAGGGCGGATCGATGGAATTCTGTGATAATTCTGCAAAATATTGCTAGAAATATACACAATCGGAGTAAGGATATTTTTATATTAAATAGCAATATTAGAAAAGAAATTGGTATTTTTTCAGTAAAATGATTAAAACAACTATGTTTTATAAAAATATATACAGAAACATTACACTTAAAACAACCAGGGTTCTACTGGTAGAATATGTAAATTCAGGACACAAATTTTATAAAATTTCAGAAGAAAAAACATATAAAGTTTTAATCCGATGAAAATTACCTTATAATGAAAACAAACATTTATATTTGGATAAACACAACTTTTCACTAGAGAGAATAAAAAATATTGATCTTAATTAAAAAATATATATATAGTAATGAATTATATCCTTGCCAAAATGATTGCCTTTTTTCCTAAATCATTGCCTTAATACAACTTTTTGGAAAATTAAAAAAGTAATCTTAATAATTCATCAGAATATGAAAAAATGCTAGTTTAGTCAATCTAATATGTAATATTTAGAAGATTGAGATGGATGGAAAAAGATACAAAGTAATTTTGGCATAAGAATAGGGTCAGCTGGAGGATATTTTATTGGGGACTTTACTTTTTACTTTTGGGACATTTCAAGAGAAACCAAATTTGCAACACTTTAGCAAAGGATTGCATATCAAGTAACAAGGGGATAATATTAGAAGCATTAAGAAAGAATTACCCTGTTAATTTCCTGAAGAAATATTATAACTCATTTTTCAACAATAAAAATGAAGCAAATTCTTTCAAAAGGGATTTTGCTGAATTGGGATAGTTTCTGCATATCACTTGAAGACTTGCACATGCGCATAGTTATTTATATAATAGGAGATTTTGTGTTTCTTCATTTGTGCGTTTCTTGACTTCCATTCTCAGTGGTCTGTTTCTCCATGTTTGGGTGCTTCTGACTGGGCACGTATGGGAGATCAACCTTTGCAATGCATTGGTTCCGTGAGCGTTTGCCTGGGCTGGAAAAGCAGCTTTAAACGGGAATGAGGAGTCGCCATCCTCCTCTGCCATTGCATGCATTGTATTTGGTTTCCCCTCCATTGAACTTTATCCTCATTTTTTATTTCAATATATATATATATATATATATATATATATATATAAATTGAGCTACAGCCAAGAAACTGGGCATACAAATTTCATATTAAGAGTTATGCAAATGATCAATCTGTCAACACCAATGACATTATAGGGCTCATGCAACGTGCATGAGAACAACATATCGTACAGTATATAAAACAACCAATTTTCTTACTTACGAGCAATTGAAACTGGATTTTCTGCTTTAATAATGAAAATCGGGTACAAAGATGCCTTGGAAACGTACTCGACAGTACTACGAACAATTATCTGATTTAGAGAGATGTCGCATCATTGGCCCAAGGGAAACTGGTTCGTCCAACAGATGTATCAGTCGCCATCTTGGTCGGAGCAATATGGTAGTTGCTCAGTGATGGAAACAGTGGATCAGAGAAGACGTATATAACCGTAGCAGAGGTTCAGAATGCCCCAGACAGACAACTGCTCGTGAGGATCATGCAGTCAGAAGAGGAGTCACATCTACACCAATGGCGTCACTATCAGCCAATCGAAGGCATTTGCCATCCCCAGTGCATCCTGTATCAATGTATATCATTCTGGCAAAAAGTGGGATTAAGTATGGACATCCATTAACGCGTCTACCACTGACCTCTCAACATAGGCAGAGCCGATTGGATTGGTGTTTAGTTCGGTCAGCCTAGACAGTGTCAGGAGGCATGTTTAGAAACGAATCTCACTTCTCTCTCAGTACGGATGACTGCCGCACAAGTGTGTGGATGAGGACTGGACTTCTTTCATGATTACATAAGAAAGCTATTAAGAGCAAACCATCTTAAAAAAGCAAAAACAGGAGGGGACTAATACCTCTTAGAAACAGGTTCACCATCACCTTAAGAAAATTATTTTATTTCAATGAATTATCAAATTTTATTCTCCTCTAAATTTATAGCTTCAATTAGCAGTTTAGAAAATGTAACACTTTACATTTTTTTCTACATACATACATATATAATGCAACAATAATTTATAATACATAACTGAATTTTGGACTTTATTTATAATTTCCTTACACACAAATAATGTATAGGAAAAATATTGATGGGGCCGAAAACTCGAATTTTCGAAGGATTAATATACGTTTTGGATATTCTTTAACCTGAATCAATTATTTTTAAAGGGATGTCTCTGTGTATGCGAGTGTAATGTACGTATGGGTGCGTATAGGAGTTTAATAAATTTATATGCATATTTAAAAAAGCTTTTATAGTTTTTGAGTAATTGTCTTTTGAAAATTTAGAATAAAAGATAGATATAATTAGTAAGCAACAGAAATATGCATGAGAAAATTTAGTTTCTAAATCTATATGTATATTTAAAAAAGTTCTTATAGTTCTCAAGTAATCGTCTTGTCAAGTGGAAGTTTTTCAAGTTTGTAATGCTTATATCTTAAAAACTAAAAGTGATAGCTATAAACAATAAGCAGGAACTTATTGTTCTTTAAAAATCCTACAAGTGTATATAATTGGATTTTGGGTCACTTTCTTGGTTTTTGAAGTAATAGTGGCTATAATTTCGATATTTTAACATATCGAAATTATAACCACTATACTTCAAAATCCAAGTTTTCCAATGGATGGGAAAGCTGTAATATTTGAAATGTCATGATTGTTGCCGCTCAGTTTGGTTACTTACTCTTTTGTGAAATATTGGTACACAAGCACGAGATATTTTGTTCTGTTTAAAATAAATTAGGAAGTTAAATGAACTTGGGGATTTTAAAGATGTTTAATGATTGGTAAGGTTTGAACAGAGTAGGTGGAAATATACGTATTCAAGTAAGTATTTATGTGCCGCCAGGCAAGTTTATAGATTAGCTAGAATGTAAAATCTTGTCAGTAATTTTAATTTTTATACCGCACATCAAGTTTGTAAAATAATTGAATATATTAAAGTGGAGTCTATGGTCGGAGTTTTCAGATGAAATCAGGGCGAAAACTAAAAGCGCTAGCTATAAATAAATAGCGAGTAATTTGTATTGCTTTGAAAGCCTGTAAATGAAACAGATAAATCTGAAGAAATTGAATAAACTTATTGAACTGTACAGGAGTTATTCACGCAAAACAATTTCAGCTCCATTGGACTGGAGCCACTGCCGATTATATTTTTCTAAATTTATCAGGAGTCAAAAGTAACTTACTAGATGTAGTGTTATGAAAGTTGCCCTCATCATTATTTTCTTTAATAAAATTTGAATTTGTAATAGCATAAATCTTATGAATTATTTGCACATTTTAGCAGGAAAACATTATAAACAAATCAAACAAATGATCTATCTCATAAATAAATTAGGAAAGAGGAGAGATGAAGGAAAAGCAATTCAATCCCAAAAAAGCTAAGATATAATATAATAGGACAATTCAAAATTTTGCAGGTTATTATCAGTATGTATATATTTATTTAAATAGCTAATATTTAAATATTTAATGAAAAATGCAAAAATATTTAAATTTATTGCATTTCTGATTTCACAGATAAAAACCTGGAATCCTATTTCAAAGCTGTTTGCTACTGTCCTTTGTAGCCCCTCTAAAATCTGATTCAAATACTGCAGGGACATAGATACAGATTAATGGAATACTAGCCAAATTACAAGAAAGTTTTATACCTTTAAGAATTTAACATTTGTTTTATTGTATCACTGGAATGAATTACCCAGTGTTGATTGGGACATAATTAAACCGCTACTTAAATAACACATTTACAGATAACACTACTCAATTTTCCTCAAATTCTAAACCGACGCCAAATTACCAGTACACTATCTTCAAAGCAAAAAGAAAATACACGCTCTCCATAATGCAAAAGATAAATGAATGAAAGATTATTAACCTGAGATGAACATGACATTAGATTGTTACGGTAGCTGTTAAATCGTATGGGTAGCTGTTAGATCATATCGATGGCTGGAGGTTTTGTAACTGTTAAATCTTCAATATAGCTGCTAGGTTATATCAGTAGCTGGAGATTAAGTGATTTTGGAATTTAAAAATTCATTGAAAAATCTAATTTAAATTTTGGAAACATGCCTTCGAGACACATTAGTTCAGGTATAGATGTGATTGTGTGAAAAAATTCATTGCGGTAGATATCGCACGGTATTGTGGACAAACAAACAGACAGATTATTCTCTTTATTATTCTAGATTCACTGGGAGTGAAGATGACAGAAATGTAATATTTAAAATGTCCCTGAGTTTGTGACAAGTGAATGAAAATATATAAAAAAATGTTAGAAGATACAAAACCTAATCCAAGGGCATGAAAAATACATAGAATAGAAAAGAGGACAGCAATTAGGAAGGAAAGGGGGAGGAGAGTAAAAATTAAAAATATTCTAATTTTCAGCCAAAAGATAAAGTGCCTCACAAAACTAAGAGAGGGGGGGGGGGGGAAATCCTATGTGCAATCATTGGAGGACAAGGCGGTAAAAAATGCAATATTGTTTTAGTAATTTTGGAAAAAATAATAAACGAAAACATCTGAAAAGAATTTAGAGATACATGGGCCCAATAGAAACACAGGAACATACCCAAATGCTTCCAAATTAATTCAAAAAGGGGGAGGGGGGGGGGGGGGGTAGAAATTAAAAATATGACTTTTGAGTGGGCTAATAAAAATAGGGCATATTAAGAATAAAAAAATTACTATTCGTTGGAAAAGAGGAACGTCAATATTTCATTTTTTTTTTTTGGTTTTGAAAAAAACAATGGACGAAAAAAATACCACATATCATACAATAAAGCTTTATATAAGAAGAAGAATAACTCGAATGTTTTAAGTTGACTAGAACATGGGGATAGGGGTAATGAATTGTTTGAGTAGAAATAAAAAAAAAATCACATTATCAAAATGCATATTACAAATTTTAAGATTGTTTACTTAACATTTTACCTAAAAGTGTATTACATTATATTTATAACTAAAAGTGTAATTATGCAAAAATAAAATAATATTTCAGATTATTGAACATATATCTAGACAGAAATTTGTATGCATGAGCAAAAGAATCTGTCAAATTCGCAGATTGATACTATACAATAAATTTATTAATTTATGAAACAGCTCTAACAATTTAGAAACAACTTTTGCACTTTTATGCAAAATATTCATAAAAGAATATTTTGCTTCGCAAAAATCTTTTATACCATTTTTTTTTTCATTTTGCAATGAAACTGGAAAAATTACAAAATTAAGATACACCATTTGCCTCTGAAATTCTTCATAGAACAGCCATGGGGTGTATAGATATTATTTTGGATAAAAACGAAAAACATTCTTCTTCTTCCAGTATTATTCTGGGGCTAATGGACTAAATTCAGCATCAAATTTATTTTATTTGTTAAAACACATTAAAAATCAACAAAAGGCATAATCAAGATATTTTACGAAAATATTTTAAATGATTAAACAAAAGTTTTTGACGAAGATGAATTTGTGAATCTTACACAGCAGCATAACACAACACTTTAAACACTAAGAAGTAGCTTTTTGCTTCTAGTCACCATGTTATCTATATGGCCTCCAGCTAGGCTCAATGCCTAAATGAGTTAAAATGGTAGACGACCAAAATAATGACCATCTGGACTAATCTCTTCCCTCCAGTCCTTTTAGAAGTGTGATCATAGAGACTGCATCCATGTGTTTACAATTTAAATTTGAAAGCAGGAACAAATCCTGAGAATCGCCCCTTGGCTTTTTTCCAGTATTTAGGGGAAAAGGAAAACAAAGTCAGCCTCAGGGATTGCAGGCTGCACCCAACTGCAAGTTGTATAAAATTTAGTAATCTCTTAAGTGTTTGAGCTCACTTTCAAGCAGAACTATACATTGCTTCAAAAGAGACTTAATTATGGGAGAAAAACAATTTTATCCTTTTAATGTTTTAATACTATTTAAAAAGTACATTAATTTATTTATATTAAGTGGCACAAAATTGGTTAATTTTCAAAATTTTTTTTAAATACGACCACAAAAGTCATTCTTACTACACCTAATTTCACTTCCAAACAGCCGCCCCCAATTCGGCTGCCGTGAGCAATTGCCCATGCCTTAAACTAGGCCTGCACGAGAACAAACTAAATTGTACAATCACAAGTTTATGCGAAATTAATAAAAACATAACATTTTAGCGATTTATGCTGAATTTGAAGAAGCATATTTATTACTTTCATAAAATATGCGATCACAATCTTAATGTGTGGCGTAAATCCCCATCCATGCAGCCATAAATTTACAGTGACTCAGACAAAAGACAATTTTCTGTAGAAAACTATGCAAATTCCGTAACCCGAAGTATGAGATGAGGATGTTTCCAGTAGAAACTAAGGAGGATCTGTAGTAATCGGCATATCTGCTTTTAAGTTAAGTAAAATTTTAGGAATTTCGGGATGGTACGTAAAAAATAAGGATATTTCTGGACACAAATATTTTTTCAGAAATTTCAGGATAATTACGACCTCTGAACATCGAAACGTGCATTCAAGTCAATTGTAAACATAAACAACATACTTCATTCATGTATCTAGAACTTTGTATTAGAAGTAGCATTTCGGAAACAAAAACCCCTGTTGTCTCCCATCCGTTTTTTGGATGCTGTGTGCGCTGGGGGTAAAAGAATGAATACAACTTATCACACAAGAACGCGGACGTTTTCGTGTGACAAGCTCTATCTATTCTATTACCCCCAGCATGCAGCATCCAAAAACCGGACGGGAGACAACACTCGTTTACAATTCTATAAGTTTGGGCAAACATTTACATCACAGAAAAGTAAGCATGTGTACTCCCATAATTGCCATTCATTGGGGCACTTCAATGACGCTGGAAATTTCCAAGAATTTCGGCTGTTAAAAAGAAAATACATATTTTCCCAGCAAAAGAGGGGAAAAAGAAACATTTAGGGACCAATTATGAAAAAACGAACCGCTAGGGAAAAAAGGGACCATTTGCAAAGTCTGCAGGGATGTGTTGTGACATGGTTTTCTATCCCCTTCATATTTAATAAATTTGCATTATTCCAAATTTGGCTTCAAAAGTATTATCTATTCCCCATTAAAATGCATTCTTAATTCTGATCTGAAATCAAAGCTTTCTTGACTTAATTTTCTTTTCTTTTACAGGTGAAAAACATTTCTGGTAGACAAAATTATAAGCTGTTTTATTTATTGGTTAGTGCATCTTCTTGGTGCCTGTGTGGGCATTATCAAACATTTAGGCATTTCTGCCTGCCAATTGTAAAATTCTTCTATCTGCGTTATTTCTGTGTTTATCAAATGAGACCGAGAGGACAGGATTCCTTTTTGTGACATCATGTTTGGGACAATGTATGCAGATCTATTTGGCTGTGTGATTCAGCTAAGTTGAAAGAAGATTTTGAATGAGTCAGACAGTTGGACTAGCAAATTCATTATATAAATACATATTAGAAGTTTTGCTGTATTGGGGCTTTCTTGGAATACGAAGTAAAATGGCTCATGCTGCCAGTTTCTGTCACAACAGTTCTCCTATTTTAAAACAGATATTAAATGAGTAAAATTTTTCCTAATGTATTTTTAAAGCAAAGGAAGCAATTTAAACAAAAAGATTGATGCTGGTCCTTATGTTTCCTCTTTTTGTGGATTGTTGTGTTGTATCAAATGTTTACAGCTACCAGATCCCTCACTTCTGAATTGACACAGCACTTAAATGATATTTTATGATCATGCTCATTTTCCGGGGATAATCGACTGAATGTATTTTTGTTTCCCCATCATCTATCATAAGTTTAAGTTACATTCCAATGCATTTTCATCATTTATCAATGAGTGCTTTAAAGCAGCTTTTTTCATTTTTTGTTAGGAGCCAACGATGCAGCTCTCAACAGCAGTTGAATATACCATAAGACACATCACAAGAACCACAGCTATGAATAGGAAGCAACAAATGAGTAAAATTTAATTTGCAATTGTTATTGAATGAGATGCACATTAAAATGTCCAGAACAGTGGAAGAAAATGTTAAAAAAGGTTGTTTTTAGTTTCTGAAGTTAGTCATCTGCTAAAAATTAACACAAATATTTTCAGCATGTGCTGAAAATATCTTTTTTTTTTAATTTATAGAATTATTTTTTAATCTTATGAACTCTAATGCCGCTATTGGTTGTTAATTTTAAATATCTCATTCTTCAAAAGTAAGGTACAACTTTTCTAAGATTTTTGATTAATTGAAACATGTTTTAAATGTCTGGACCAAAATACTACATAATCAGATGTATAAAGGGGGGGGGGGGGGGGGGGGGAGAAAAAAAAAAAAAAAAAAAAAAAAAAAAAAAAAAAAAAAAAAAAAAAGATCTGTGAAATAAAAAAAAATAATGCATAAATAACATGTGAAATGAATCTAGTGGAAATTAAATTTGATTTTATTATAAAAATAAATCTGCCAATCTGGATTCAAGTATTTGAAACACAAAAGCAAGGTTTGCAATTGCACCCAATTTCCAGTTGTTAATAATCATGTTTTTCATTATTATTATTATTATTTATTTAAAAGTAATAACAATCCGTTTTATCAAATTCAACTAGTAGAACTAATAGAAACAAAGTTGAAGAATGAATGCCGTAATGAAATAAATTATCTTTCAGTTGAGAGACAATGCCATATTAAAATTAATTTCTTTAACATTTTTTACCTTATGAAATTTTTATAACTGCACATTGTATGATAATTTCCATGTGAAAAAAAAATCTTCTACAGTTTGGGTCTGCCCAAACCATCAGACAAATTCCAGCCCTAGAACAATTCTCACTCAGACTGAGTGCTTAGTCTAATCTTTTAATCTTTCATGACTGTACAGGGGCCTGACCTCTGATTCAGCCTATCAGTTTAAGTGGACACTTTAAATACTTTTAGAAACTTTTTCTACTCTTTTGTAATTAAGAAAACATTTCATGTATTAATATTCCTTTTTAAATTTAAAAAATAAATAAGGTCTTGCAAAATTAAAACTCAAAAGAATTGTTTAACTTTTCACAAAAATCTGCAGACAATCCAATCCTGAAAAGCCAAGAAATAAAAAAAAAATTATGAACAAACAATATCTCTAGAAATTATATATATCTAAAATAAAGAGATTTTAAAACTGTTCTAATAGCATGTAAGTTCAGGCAATGTTACTGTCCTTAGTGAGTTCTCATAATGTACTCAGATGATTCTCATATATTTTTCTAAGTGAAAAGTCTTGACCTGAAGTTTGAATATATGGAGAATACATTAAAATTTTAATTATAACAAGTTATTAAATCTATCTATCTTTAGTGTGTTCTCAAAATTGTCTCAAGTATTTTCATGATTTTATTTCTAAAGAAACCAAGACATAATAAACATTAAAAAATTGATTTTTCATGTAGTAGCTCAGAAAATAAAATAAGCTCTGCTGATTACAATATATAATTTATGTAACAAATGGAAAAATTGGCATATTTAGCAAAAGAAACATGTAGCCAGAAAATTAACATACATGACAGGTGCATGCATGCGAAAACTAACCAACAGAAAACATTTTGCATACCAACACTTTTTAACAAGGAAACTTATTAGGTATAAAAATGGTCTGTTTTGTGCAGAGCCTGTATCTCCACATTACGGATTCCAGAAGAAAAATCAAATTAGTCAAATTTTGAAAAATGAGTAGACCACATCATCTCAGTGACACTAGGCAATGGGGGTAATAGGGTGTCTTGAAGGGGGTCAGTGACAGTCAGAAGTAGCCTGAGCCCTAAATGTCAATTGCTCCATCATTTGCCGTCTGTGAAACTGGTATCAAATAGAAGAAAGAGTGTTGTGAAGACCAGTTAGTGGATGTCCAAGGGTCATAACTGCTCAGGATGACCGTTTTCTGTGTCTGCAAATAAGACGCCACAGGTCAATCACAACACATCAGCTTGCTTTTGACCTTGCAGCATTGGCAGGAAGAGCAGTATCTTGGTAAACTGTTTACAGTTAGCTACATGCAAGATGACCAATGGTTTGCTTCCCACTGACACCCTTGCATAGAGAGGCCCACCAAAACTGGGCATGAGATCACCTCAACTGGACTTTACAACAATGAGGTACTGTACTCTTCACAGATGAGTCATGGTTTGATGCACAGAGTGATTCTCAACGGTTATTGGTCTGGAGAACACCTGCAAGTTGCACTCACTATCAAGCCAGTAACATCCACGAAATGCATGCATTCGGAGGTGGTGATTCTATGGTTTGAGCAGGGATTGTTGTCAGTACCACAGCCAGTCTACACTCAGGCCGTGGCACCAGAATCATGACGTGATGCTAGAAGGGGAACTCTCGCTAACTCGGGAAAACTTGCAAATTGAGAGTTAAAAAATATTTCAAAATAATTACACTTTTACTCATTTCTATGCCTAAATTTTAGCACAGTTAATTTCATAAAGATTATCTAAACTTAGATGGGGGGGGGGGGGGGGGGTATATTTTTTTTACTGGAGCTCCCACAAAGCAAGAACTACTCTGTCTAAATGATTACAAAATTATATATAATCTAGATCCTTTTACAGTTACAAACCCAGTGTTAATGAATATTAAGTAGCTTTCATTTTTTTTCTACTACTGTAAACAATGCAATTAATATGACATCAAAATTTCTACAACCATATGTATAATAGCAAAAAAATATTGTGTGACAATTCTATTTTTACATAGAATTTGAAATATTTTCACATTGCTGATGAGAAAAATCACTTCAATTGATTTCTAATATATATTTTAGGTTCATTAGGATTTAACGAAGCAAAATTAATTGCCAAACTTACTTTAAAATACAATCGCAGATGCAATGGACAATTTTACAACATATTATAGTATAATGTGTGGTATAATATATATACAATAATTCTATAAAATGCATCAGTATCTCCACTGTTTCTATCTTAGTTACATATGGTGATATCAATATGAAAATTTCTAAAAAATAAAAAAAATTATAATAGTCTGCTGAAAACAAGAACTGGTAAGTAAATATATTGTAGATAATACATTGAAACTCCTTTTAAGAAAACTGATGAAATAACGTATGAATATGAGATATTACTATATATATAAATGCGTTTCAGTTACTTAAAAACAAAAATAATACTTTAGGAAGCAATTTTTTTATATTTCCTTTCATCTTTTTTTTTCTATTTTTTCCATCCTCATTTTTATTTTTAACATAATTGTTCAATAAAATTTTAGCTATGGTAGTAATGACTTTTTTTTCGATTACCTTTGAAGGTTCATGAACAACATAAGTCCAACATGATTCCATTTCTTGATTTGTATCTAAATATCTCAAAGTTAGGTTTAATATGATATGCAACTGTTGTTTACATCTTATAAAACGCCCTTCATTCTCCTCAGAAACTAATTTTTCAAAAATTCGAAAACAAACAAATGCTATATACACACAAGCAATAGTTGGCCTTTTCAAGGCACCTCTATCTACAATATCAATAAGTCGCAAATGATCTGAAAATTCACATGTCATAATTTCATCATTACACAAAATGATCTATAGTCATTGCAACTAATATACCGTCAAATTTTATGTGCAGTGTAACCAGCTATATACAATAAAACAGGACCCACGTTATGTGGAATGTAATTAGAAACATCGTTCAAGTTTAAAAACAGCAAATCGTCAAAAACAATTATATCATCAAATTTTATACTTTCATCAACATTATCAGTCAAATTTCTGACAGTTATATCTCCTTTCAGAGAGGACTTGATGCGCAACAAATTTTTAATTCGAATTTTTTTCTCATTTTCTAAAAGTTGCTGTATAGAGATGTGGTAATTAGCCCCGGAAAGTTGCCTGTAAAGGCTAAACCTTTCTTCAAGAGGATCACTTTGCAATTTGTCCAACAGAAAATATTGGGATTTCAAATGGGAGAACACATACTCTACAATTTTGCAGGTAATAAGTGTCGTCTGTTTTAAAGCATGAAACGTTCTTGATGCAAGACCACTATATGTTTTACTATGACACAATGAAGACCAATTATCTACCCATGTGTGAAAATGAATGAGAAATTGGAATTGAGGTTGATTTATACTCAGTACTTGACTCATATCTTCATCACAAAACCTAATACCCATATTTGGTGACTTCACATTCATAATTTTAAACCACTTCTGAATAACGTTTATGAAATCTACTGTACCATCACACTTTTTTAAGCATTCATGCTTTGATTTATATTCGGCTAAAGCTATGGAGTTTTGAATATTGAATACTTTTAATGCAAGGGATACTTTTTGCCTCTCAATGTTAGATGGATATAATGATTTTAATGTTAACATGTGAGAAAATTTAAGGAGTTTATCTTTTTCAAAGTTGTATAAATTCCGTAAATCAGAAAAATTTGCCTCTTTAAGGTTTTCATTATTTTGGAAATCAGGGTACTGCAATTTAGTGTCTTTTACATTTAACCAATTATTTCTTATAGATTTTAATAAACAAACAGGATCATATATCAAATACAGAGGTATATCAGGATTACTTGGATTATATACAGCATCATTAAATTTATCGTGTTTCTTAAAAAAAGCAAACATGTTTCTATTAATATTGTTGTTATCAGTAATAACAGACAATACATTAATGTCAAGTTCTTTTAACTTGCAAATTAACATAGATGCCAAATTATAGAGCTTTTGTTCCGTAAATGTTGAAACTGGGGCAATTGCTATTACATCTTTATAATTCGAAAACATAGATGTAATCAAAAACACTTGGGAAGTTTTTGCTTTTTCATTACTATCGAAACAATCACCGGTAACTTTACCACATTTAAACGTATACCTAGGATCAACATAAATCTCATCAATTAAGAGAGAGACAAATTTTTGGTCTTCGTTTAAACATTGTACTCTACATTTTAAATAACTATTACACGGATTAAAAAAATCTGAATCCACATTTAACTTTTTTGAAATTCTACTTAATGTTCTCACATGAGGCAATGTCAACACCTTTGAATTTCTAAATGCCTTATATCACGAAGAACTAGATAAGTATATTTTAAAGCATAGAATAAACAGTTCTTGTGAAAATCGAAGCTGATTTTTTGGTTTTTCTAGCAGTTTTACTTGTTCAATTAAAAAGTCGAATTTGACGGTGCAAATTTCTAAACATACCTGCTTCTGTTTCTCCAACAGCTTCACTGCAGCTTCGATATAATTAAGTTGTGATGGAGTAGAATGCACAGTTTCACATGCACTTATTAATAAATCCAGATCACGTTTATTTGCAATTAGGCTAAATTGTATTCCACATTTTTGTAGCTGCTTCTCACTGCACTGGAGATTTTCAAAAAACACATCGAACGTTTTTTCTTGGCATATGCTGATACTCGCAATAACACATGGCACAGATGATGCATTAATGCGAACTTTAAAAAGATACAGCTTGCCATTGATTGAAAGGTGAGTTCAATTTTGCCCTTGAATAGTACAAAAATAAACCTTGATATTTTCTAAAGTTGGCAGGCTGTTGTTTTGCTGCTCTTATTGAAAAGTCATTATACTTTTAGAAATTGCCGCATCTAATTGCTCATTTTCACGATTCTCCATAGTTCTCCTTTTCTTTGGAATGGATTCTGTAAGATGCTTGGCAATATTTCCGACAATTTTGGGATAGGCATCCTGTTTTAATTTTAACCTGTCTCTTTTAATTGTTATTATCTTCCCAGATTTATCTGTAAAAGTGTCTTCACGAATGATGAACGATTCGTCAAAGTGATGAATACACACTCCGGAATTTTTCCCAGCTTTGAAGTCCACATGATGAATTTTTATCTCCCAAGTGTTTCTCAATGCAGAATCTTCAGGGAACTTAAAGACTGGAACGTAAGAAATCTTTGACGTATAGTTCAACCGGCAACGGAACACATGCGAGGCAGTGATAATTACGCAGATATAAACTATTTAAAAAATGGTTCTAAAGCACCCATGAACGTTAGTTAAATGATAATAAAACATAAGAACAACTTATTATGCACAAAACACGATGCTATAAAACTAATAGAACATTTCGAAAACCTCAAAAACGTTTTGCAATCATCAACCACTCCACGAGGGATGCTGACCGCGCTTGGATTTTTGTTCTCTTCTTTCCGAATGCTCCCCTCTTACCGTGATGTCATGACAATTTCTCCTCAGTGGCACCACGGCCTGTGTGTAGACCGGCTGTGGCAGTACCCTCACTCACTGATATCCACATCTTCTCTCGCAGTACTGTGACTGCAGTGCAGTATAGAGTTAATATCCTTAACTAATATGTTAGCTCATTTCTTGCGGTCATGGGTCCTGATGCCATTTTTATAGACAATAACACACGAATTCACAGGGCTCGCATTGTTACCTAGTACTTAGAATCAGAAACACTGCTTCGTATGTAATGCTCATCGAGATCACCCGACTTGAATCCTATCGAGCATGTATGTGACATGCTTGGGAGATGTTTAAGTTCTCACCATGACCCTCCCTAGAATCTTTAAGAGCTAAGAACATGTCTGCTCCATGAATGATCTTATTCTTGGCATGAATTAACGCTATCAGACGTGTTTCCAGCAGAAGCCATTACATTCTGTATTTCCTCTACCAATGAATTGTTTTTGTGACCCCAAATCCTATGTTTTTGTTTATCTCTTATTCAATTATTTATTGATAATTTCTTTGCATTTCCCCATGCTAGAGTCTTTTGTTATATCCCATTATCTGTGAAAGTTTCAATGAATTTGAATAAATACTTTTCTTTTTATCCACCTTATTGCTTAACTTTTGGACATGAGTGTACCTTTCATTTCATGAAAATTTAAAATTTTAAGCCAAAGTTGTAAATGTGTCTACAAACAATCAGTGAATGTTTGCCAAAGATGTTGATTCTCAGCATTGTGTTTGAAGTGTATTTTGTCCAAACGGTCAAACATATTTGACATTTTATAATAAGATAGTTTCTCCTCATCTCTAGTAGATGGTGCTGTTGCACTTATTTCTTAATTTCGCTGTAAATATCGTTTTGTCATATTTATGTTTTTAGATCAAGAAATTGAAAAGAAATCAGAAGTGCCTCAAATCGTTACAATAAATAATAACAACAAGACTAAATGCAGACATCATAAGAGCTTTTAATTATTTGAATTATTTTCGTATAATTCAATGTGATAGTAGATTTTAATAAACACAAATTGAAAGTAGAAACTATTCTTCCATAATACACAAAATAAATACATTTGAAAAAGGGCACCAAAATTATTTTAGCTCTATGTACTAAATTTCTAGTTGCAGCATTGGGCACAAGCATTGATTATTTTAATTTTTATTTCTTAAAACATTCTATTTAACGTACGTGTGGAATGCACTTTTGACAATAAACATGCACAAATAATTTGAATCAAGAGATATTTTTAGATGGATATTTTTTTAGATGTAGAAAAGCAAAAAGTCTATTAATTAAAATATTAAGATATGTACAATAAAAAAAAAATCTGGTACCAAAATATCTGTATTCATACTGAATTTCCTACAGAACATTTATATGTACTAGTAGAAAAGCATTAATTACTAAATATAAAATTATATATTAAATTGTATTTGTTAAATAAATTGGCAAATTTTTTGCCCAACTTACTGCTTCCACACCTCATCGAATCTGTGACTTTTTTATTTTCATAATTAAATTGTGTCCTCATAGTATATTTTTATATTTTTGACCTCCTCGGAAGATAAATCAACTATGTCCGCTATTTCTGATAAGCACTGGTTTCTAAAAATTTTATTGTGATACTTTGACATTCTTGTCTCTATAAGTTTTTATCTCTATAAGTGGTCTTATCTTGAGTCCAACTCATTTCTAATAAAAAAAAAAATTTTAAAAATTTAAATTAAAAAAACTAAAAGAAAAAATTACACATTAAAAACAAATGGGAAAAAAGAAAATAACTATATTCAATTCACAAAACGGTAATCGGCCCGCGATTGGTCAATACAAATGTCAATCATATTGACTCCTCAATGTTTGACGAAAAAGTAGGACACTGTTCTGCATGAAAAATGTTTGACCTCGCATTTTGACAAACACGTCAAATGATCAAAGATAAAAAATAATCAAAAATCAGTGATCAAGTCTGTTTGACAAAAATTCACTGATAGTTTGTAGACACCTTAAATAACAATTAAAACATCCATTCTAAGAGCCATTGAATGAGAGCCTGTTCAAAATGTGTTTCTTCCTGATTTGGTACACTTTATGTAAATTCTTTAACATTTGCAGTCATGAAATTTTGCAAGAACATAAAATTTCTGATTACACATCTAGTGAACTCTTTACTTAAATTGCTAGGCATTTTTAAAAAGTGTATATGAGTTTGGAAATTATTAAGTACATATTTTGATGGAAAATTATTATGTATATAGTAAATTAACACTTACAAAATGTTAACTAACATAGTTAACATTTTATTAACTTTGCTAAATATTTCTTTTAAATTAATCCAAACATGAAATTAAGCAAGTTTAGTTTGTCTATTATGCAATAATTGGAGGATGGAAATGAATGGAATAAGATGGTTGTGGATTCTCAGTAAGGTCCAACAATACAAAATGAATTGAGAATCACACTCTTTGGGTGAAAAATTATTTGGCGAATAAATTTGAGTTTGTAGAGAAAGCCCTAAATTGGCCACATTAAATTTTGCGTAAAACAAATATTTATTCAAAGTTAGATTTATGTTTTATAATCCATTTCTTATTGGTTCCGACATGCATAGAGTGAAATTAAACTAGATGAAAAAGGTTCGCTATTGAAAGATCCGTATTAATGTTTAAATGATATCAGACAAATGTTTAAAAATAAACATTGAGTTTGATAAATATAGAGATGCCAACCTCTCAGTTATAGTTCAGTAATCTAGATAGAAAATTTTTAGCGATTTTTCAGCAATGACACAAGTGGTTCGATCTATGATAAAAAAATTGTTCGAAATGATAATCAGAATAATATTTATCCAAACATTTCAAATTTTCTATATATTTTTTCACAAGAAATGTTCAAATTTTTAATTAACATTATAACTAAACAAACATTATATGAATAAATTAGTCTTCATGACTGAACAAAAAAAATTCAAAATCCTTGAGAAAACAGAATATATATAGCTTAAACTAAATTTAGTTTAGCTATATTTAGCCAACTCTAGCTCAGACTTTGATAATTTCTTCCTAAAACATAAAAAATAAAAAAAATTTGCATGTTCTCTATTTTTTTTAAAGTAATAAAAAATGTAATGTGTCTGCACTCAAATTTAGCCTAAAATCAGCCCTATATATTCTAACAATACAAAATATACATTCTAGCACAGCATTATTATGAGGAACAAATAATATTACTTTCATCACCTGATATTAAATTTTTCTAGATAAACTTCAATTTGTCTGAGCAAATTGAATTGTATAATCGCACTATTTAAGTCGAAATAATTAAAAATTAACATTAATAATTAACCAAAATGTGAAAAGAATTTAGTTTAGTCAATCTAATGATTAATATTAAAAGGATGGAGATTGGGACTCACAGGACTACACTAAATTCCCTGAATTGTGCAATCATACTTAATGTGTCAAAATAATTAAAAAATTAACATAAATAATAAACCAAAATAAAGATAAACAAGTTTTGTCAATTTAATGCGAAATAATTACAGGATGGAGACAGACAGAAAAATATACCAGTCAATGCTCAGCAATATATGCAATACCACCTGAAATATGCTATCCCACTATTTATGAGAAAATAATTAAAAAATAGTCTTAATAATTTACTAAAATGTGAAAATAAGGTAGTTTAGTGCATCTAATGACAAATATTTAGAGGATGGATGTAAAAAGATACTTGTGGATTCCTGGAATTACACAAGAATTCCTGAATTGCACAATAGTACTAAATGTGTTAAAATAATTAAAAAATTAGCCTGAATAATAAACCAAAAGATGAAAATAAAACAAGTTTTAACAATTTAATGTGCAATAATTACAGGATGGAGATGGATGGAAGGAAAAAGAAAGAAAGAAGAAAAAAAAAGCATTTTCTGTAGTCCATAATTTAACAGGTCTTTTCTTAATCTGTAATTTTGTTCAGAAATCCATAATGGTTGGCATCTCTAAATATTTATATATTTCAATCTCATTATGACAAAGAATAATATATTTCATAAAAATATCAAAATAATTATAGAAAGGAACAAGGATGCTAACAGATTACAATCTGTAGCATCCACGGCAAAATGAAATCAAGACTCATGCCTGCATTTCGTTGGGAAAATTTTATTTAAAAAAAACTGTGAGATAAGTTTTATAGCACCTTGAAGAAAATAGCACCTCATTTGACCCAAAATGGCAGAACCATTGCCCTTTCCAATGAAATTTTCTTTCATACTTCTCAAGTCTGGCTAAGTCATAAGGAAACATTACGCCTCACATCTAATCATTGTCATTTCCAAAGAGGGACACAATAGCCACACCCCTTTAAGGGCTAGCTTAAAAGTTCCCATTACACGCATTTATCAGCCATGGAAGTGCCGAGAGCTTTCAATACTATGTTATTGGTATTGAAAATCATAGGCAATAAAGTGTAACTATTTTCTAATATATACATATACATTCTCAAAGTTATTTAAAAATATAAAAATATTCTTTAAATTAGATTTTAAACAGGGGAGGCTAAGCTTATTAGCTTCAATGGATGCTACGCCACTGCTCTTGCTTTTCCCCTGTATTTTGATTTCACTGATGCAACATAATCACTTAAGCTCTTAAGTTGTTTTGATTAATTGATGAAAACATCGTTGAGGAAAGTAATGGAACTCTGGTTCCAATAACTTATTTGTCAATATTGGTTTTAGAGCAAAAATTCTTAAAGAGTTCGAACACACATTTTTACCATCTAACAAAGAATAATTGAGAAAAGTTTCAACTTTAGAAAGACAAAGAAACTTATTTAAGAGGAGTAGCACAATTCAAAAATCTACTACCAGTTTCTGTGTCTACTCTTTTTTTCAGGAAGAGAGGTTAAGGAGAATGTTTTGCTTCTTTCATTTCTATTTTTGATTCTAATGAAGTGCTGATTTTGGAAGAAAATAAATTTAACACCTTAAGTGTCCCTTATTTTTCATGAAAACCATCCAAAAATTAACTATTTTTTTTTATTCAAGAAATTTAATATTTATGAAGTTTCTAAATGAGATAAGCAATTATTTATAATTTTAGGACACAATTTAAGGTTTTGTAGCTGTTTCACGGAAAAGCCAACATATGAGAATTTTGCCCCTAAATGTTGGTTTTTTAATATGCAGATTAAGCAGGATGATAGCGAAAGGCGGTTTCTTTCAAATTTCTTTATTGGTTTTGAAAATGCTACAGATAATATATCAAGCAATTATGACAAATTGCAATTATAACAAACATTGATTATGTTTCAATAATTCTTTTGAGTGCAATATGTTTCAAAACATGTGATGCAGAGTCCAACATTACCGTCAGAACAAAAGTATCTAGTCTCTTTCGGGACCTATTATTTTTGTTATCATCATCCGGATCACTTGAGTCATCTGTATCCACCAGACTCACATATAGAAAAGCAGCAATTTTCTTTTTATAAATCAACAACCGGTGCATGGGAAAGAACATGAAATAAGTTACCGAGCGTCCCAAAAATTGTTGCAATAATAATTCATTCCAAACTCATTCTGGTATCTATTGATCCAAATAAGAACTAAAACATCCGAATTCTTCTGGGCATGATAAATAAATTAGTACATCAACGGCGTTTGGGCTATTCAGTCTATAGCTTAAAAAATACTTCAGTCCGGTACTATCACAGGGGCGACAAATAGGGATGGATATCCTATCCCGTCATATTCACGGGAGCGATGCTTAAGAGGTTAAAAAGAAAAGAAACAAAAATATTCGCAGTAGCTAATATTATGATTGATATTTTTCCGAATTGTGATTGAAACACTCGCTTTTATGATGTGAGCGAGTGTTTGATATATCTATTAGTTTATTTCTGGCATTTAAAAAAATAATAGTAAAAACACTTAGAGGGGCTTGAATAAAGAAAATCCATAATTAGGTTGAAGCCACTCGCAATTTGTCGACTAAAATCGTTTAAGTGCTAAATGAAACATTTTGTTGTAATTTGGCACAATGGCGATCGGCAACAAGTACCCTGACCACAATGCAACAAATAAAAAATAAAGTGGCGCAAATCAGCACTTTGGGGTTGTAAATCTATCAACTTCAGTGTAAAAAAGCATCCAACATTGGAAAACATTGCTCATTTGGTGAACATCGCCAATTTTACTTGCATTATCTAAAAAATTCCAGGTTTCTCGCAAAATTCCCTGACTTTGTCCGGTAACCCTGAAAAGTTTTGGTTCACTACATGCACAATAATAAATTTCATGACCTTGCAAAATTTTATGAATGTAAACGCTATAGAATTTATACACTGACTTCCAAAAGTTAAGCACGCAATGAAAATTTTCATTTTTCGAATGCGTATTTGAATCTGATTGGCTGAAAATCACTGCGGATGTAGATGGCAGTATGCAAATATCATAGGTTACAGCCAATCACGATTGACTGTCTAGATATATGCTAATTAGGCAGTCATTGAAGACGCCAGCATTCTGACAGGTTTGAGGAGGTCCACTTAAATGCTGATATGAACTATTTATAAGTAGGATTATTTTTTATGATATTCGTGTTTCTATGACTGAAAGAAGATGAATGACAGATAGTGAGTGCTGTCGTGCTGTCAGACGCATTGAAGCAGGACAGTTAATGAAAGATGTGGCTATTTTCTTTGGCATTGATCATTCAGTAATTTTTAGATTATGAAAAAATCCCAAACAAGTGAAACAGTTATCCGGAGACCTGTACCCGGACGCCCAAGGGTTACCACCCCTGATGATCGGCATATTGGTATAGTAGCCAAGTAAAATCGCCGAGTGACCTTTACAACTGTTACATTCATGGTTGCAGCAGCATTTGGTAAAACAATATCTGCCAATACTGTGTGCTGAAGGCTCCATGTAAAGGGACTGTACGCCCGAGTATCCACGTTTTTGTGTTCCACTAAACATCCAAGCCAGAGGGGCAAGATTAAAGTGGTGTTGTCAACATGTCAATTGGACTGTCAGATTGGTGCAACGTCCTGTTCACAGACAAGTCCAGATTTGCCCTGGAATCAGATGATAAACGTGTAAGGGTCTGGAGAGAACGAGGCACATGCAATCAGGTCAAGAACATAATCAAACGTCATGCATTCAGAGGTGGCAGTGTCATGGTGTGAGCTGGAATTTTAATGGGATATCGCACAGAGCAGCAGATCTTTAAAGGTGGTTCTGTGACGGCGAGATTCTACGCTGCAGCAGTTGGTCCTGATTTCCTCCATATGGACGATAATGCCCATCCCCATCGAGCTAACATCGTTGACGAATACCTGGAAAGTGAGGGAATTTCTCATATAGAGTGGCTGGCGTATTCCCCCGACCTTAATCCCATTGAAAACCTTTGGGATGCCATCGAGAGTGCTGTCTCTGCACGTTTACCTCCTCCAGCCAGTCTCAGAGAGTTGGAAACTGTCCTATTGGAGGAATGGCCGTTGCTCGCATCTGCGATGGTTGATCACCTCATTGAAAACATGAAAAATCATTGTAAAGTTTGTGTGAAAGTCCGGGGTGGTCACATATCATATTAATGTAAATTTTGTTTGGTTTGTTAATGACTCAAATGTGACGTCATCATATAACTTACGAAAAGTAAATATTTTTTTCATTTTTGTACATAATTCTTGTTTTCTTTAATGAATAAACACATTTGCTACCTTCATGTACAATTTTGAGTTAATCAAAGCTTTACTTTCCATTTTTGTTGATTTTACCATCCGTGCTTAACTTTTGGAAACCAGTGTATAAAGTGTACTGAAGTAGGAAAAAGTACATTGAAAAAATGCTTTTTGAAAGGCTCATTAGAATAAATGTTTACATATTTAAGTTTAAAATTTTTACTTTTCATGAGATGAAATGTACATAAATTATATATTTTTGTAATCAGCAGAGCACATTTTACTTTTTAAACTACTATTTTGTTAGTGTTCATTACATCTTGGTTCCCTTAAACCAGGGGTCCTTGAACTTTTTGAGCAGAGGGCCACATTAGGTTATTGAAATTGTTTGGCAGGTTGAATCAAAAAAGATACATTATGCATATTAAATGTAGCAACATAAACAAAAACAATCTACCAGATAAAATAATGATAAACTATTTCCAGGATCAGAAGTCTGTGTATTTGAATAAACATTTCTCCAGCATGTAACATGAATACAAAACACTAACAACATAAATAAAAGCAATATTAGGGACCATGTGCTGAATTAGGCATTTTGCAGTATATAAGCATTGGTGCAGTAAACTAGCATTTCAGTGCCAGAAAATCACAAAATTGGCACAGTAAACTAAGATTTTTTGCACAGGGAAATCAAGAAATTGGAGCAGTAAATTAACATTTTGGCACAGGAAAATCACTATATTAGTGCAAGAAACTATCTTTCGGTAGTGCAGGGAAATGACAAAATTGTCATTGTAAACTTGTGCTTTGGAGCAAGGAAATCACAAAATTGATGCAGTAAACTAGCATTTTAGAGCAAAAATATACATTATGCTGCCGACGCATTGTAAAATGTCAAATACCCAGTAAAATGAAAACAGACATAAAATTTTAAAACACAAGTCCTGTGGAATGAGTAAAAATATTCCTGGTTTTCCTGAAAAGAAAAAAAGAAATTCAGTGATTCCATACAGATGCTGTGCCTGCAAACAGCAAAGGAAATGTCAGTAATTTTCATGAGTTCTGAAGGAATTCGTTATGTCAGCACCGCTGCACAAATTTTAAATAATAGAAGTTCAAAGCTTCAAAATGTAAACAACTAAATGAACTTCTGAAAACTTCAATAAATAAAATACCATATAAAAAGTAAATAAAATAATACCTTATAAAATTTTAAAGAACTGTGGATTAAAACATTGCAGAGCTCCAAGAACAAAAGTCTAACTGGTAAAAGACTAAAAAAAAACATAATATGAGAGGAAATAAGTTCTACTATATCTCATCACAACCCTCCGACATAGCTAACCCAACTCAAACACCACTTTTCTTTAATTTCTTTCCCCATCCTGTGTTTTGACTGGAGCAAAAAATAAACACCTGTTCCTGCAAATGGTGCAATTGTAAAAGAATCCTAGTTCTCAAAGCATATTTGTAAATATTGATTTCAGAGCAAAAATAGTTAGATTTCAAATTTTTAAAAAATGTTACCTTAAATAAACACTAACATGGCATAAATAAAAAATAATAATTTAAAGGGGAAAAAAATGTTTTAAAATTATTTATCATCAAAGAGGAAATTTTATTCAATAATCTCACTCTTTCAACTTTCCTATTTTGTTTCATTTAATTGTGAAAAGAAGTAATGACTTGGACTTTTTCTTAACCCTTTGAGTCCAAAGCCCATTTTTCAGGTAGTACCTCAGAATCTCAAACAGAGCCGAGTAGATCGGTCCTTTCCAACCCCCCTAGAAGGAGTAAATACAAGCCTATCCCCTTCTACCCAAATGCCCTCAAAGAAGAGGGCAGGATGTCAATGGATTTCACACAAGGGTTGTTTGTAATCATTGACTCTTTTGAGTGAGATATTTTTAAAAATCACTTGTTTGGTGAAAGATTAAAATATATTTTACTTATTACGTTGGACAATATATTTTATTTAGTACTTTGGATGAAAATAAACCAATCTTTGAAATGTGTAACAGAAAATATATATATTAAATGATTATTTGGATATTTGCACTTAGAAAAGAAAATAATTTTTAGTTTACAAGTGTATTATAGGACTTTTGAACTGATTTTGTTAGCTAAATTTTTGGAAATGGGGTGGAGTCCCGGATTCAAAGGGGTTTACTGTGTCAAATACCATTTACACAATGTATACTCAATGAAGAACTAATATAGTTACTCTGTCTATGTGGAGGGTTATGACATTTTTACCACCCATTGCTATAATACTGGTTAATATTGATCTTAGGGATATAAACTCAGACCTTATACATAATTTTAATCAAAAATACTTTCTTTACACTTTTACTTTATTCACTCTTTTGAAAAAAAAAAAAAGAGTGTTCCTACTGTGCAACTAGCATCCTATAAAATGGGTTAAAAATACAGACAGTTTATCTTTGCTCATTATCGGCATTGCAGTTCCATGGAGACACAACCAATAATGCTGTTACAACATTGCCGAAGACCTTATAAGCAATTAGACAAGTTTGAATGTGGTAATATAGTCGGGATAAGTAAAGCTGGCTGGTCATACCGAGCAATAGGACACCACCTGCACCGAACGGACACTGCTGTTCAAAGGTGCTGGCAGCAATGGTTGCTGCAAGGAACTCATCGGCGGAATGAAGGCTCTGGAAGGCTATGGTGCATGAATGTGAGGCAAGATCAGATGATTGTGCGACAGGCCCGAACTGGCTCAACGGCATCATTGTCCACTATCCAATGTGCTACAGCCTCTTACATACCACCAGTGGTACCTTCCACCATCACACGGCACTTGGCTGAGGTGGGGTTACGCTCACGGTGAAGATGTCTATCCATAACCTCACAACATCGACAGAATCGTTTGGAGTGATGTCGTAGCCAAGCATTATGGCTGCCAGCAAACTGGCATCTCATAGTGTTCAGCAATGAATCACGCTTCAGTCTTTCAGCAGATGACCATCAGGTATGTGTGTGGAGGCGCCAGTGCCAGCAGTCCCAGTCAGCCTTCGTTTTTACACAAGCACACAGCCATTATTCCTGGTGTGATGGTATGGGGTGCTATCTCTTATAACAGCAGGTCGCTCCTAGTCATCCTGCATACAACTTTAACAGCTCAACGATATGTTGATGAAATCCTGCGGCTGTTTGCATTACCCTTCATGGCACATCATTCTGGGGCCATTTTCCAACAAAATAATGCCACATCGGCCTGCATATCTGTGGACTGTCTCCATGCTGTTGATACTGTTCCTTGGCCAGCAAGGTCACCAGACCTTTTGCCAATCTAGCATGTATCTAGGCTGACAGATTCAGGCACCCTGAAATGTAGCAGATCTGGAGCAAAAATTGAGGAATACCTGGCAGAATGTATCGTAGGATGACATTAGGAAACTTTACCACTCCTTACCTAGACATATATAAGCACACATTGCAGCCAAGGGGGGGGGGGTCACCAATTACTGATCTGAAAATTCAATGTGCAATTGTTAACCATTAATGGCTGTAGCCTTGATTTTGTAAACATTTCATTACCTATGTATGAGTTGTACACATATTTAATTTCAACAAAAAGAGTCACTTTCTTCATGGTGCTGCATTTTTTTTTTTTTGCAAGAGTGTACTATATAATATTGCAAATATATTGTTTTTGAGATTTTTGACTGACATTTTGCTCATATTTCCAAAACTTTTTTTTTCCCACCCCCAACTTATTCTTTCTCTCTCTCTGTGTGTGTGTGTCATATGTGGACAGAATAACAAGGAAGAATACATGTATGGCTATAAAATTTTTTGCATTCACAGGCACATAATAACTGCGAAACCAGTTCAAGGATGCTTTTATGTAATACAAACATTTTTGTCAAGATCATTTCTAACCTGCATTTTTTGTACTTTATTCTTTGAAGTCCATATGTTGGGATTATATCCCGACAAATCCATCCTAACGTAGTCCCAAATTCCCAATTTTTGAAATGTATTATTGAAATTTCACAAACCACCTAATCTCACAATATCTCCATTTACATGTACTTTATTACTCAAATACTAATTTTCCCTCAATTCTGATTCTAGAGATGTTTTATTGTTACAAATATTCAAATATTTGTTTATCAATGCTCAAAAGATAATATTTTGAAAACTATAACTTTTGTAAATAAAGTAGTAAGCATTCGTACATGTTGTATCATATTTTTGATATTTGTAAAAGGCGAAATTACTAATTCTGTAACTTTCCTCAATCGGAAACGCTTTCCATAAAAAAAACTGGAATTATTAGAGTTTAGAGGGGTTAAAACGGGAATTTATAACCCCCATGCGAGACTTATTACACTCCAAACAAACAATCTTGTTTTGACAACTTTCTAAGAAACAAAATTTTGGTTACCTTTACTTAAAACTGATTTATTGTGTTGGTGCTTTAACTAACCCCATTCTGCATCCCAGAAGCTCATAAATTGACTGTGTTAACTTTAATTTAAAAACAGCGGTGCAATTGATCCCTTGAATCAATATATCTTTTTACATGATGGCTCAAGAAAGCAGAAAAACCATATGCATTGTTGTATATCCACATAGGCAGTGTCACCAAGGGGGGTGGGGTGCTAGGGGTGCTTCAGCACCCCCATTACAAATTGCGCAAACACTCCTTTTTACTTAGCAGCTGCCTTTTATTCCAACATTTTTTTTTTTACAAATTTATAAATCTGCGATCAGGTATTTTTAGGGTTTCTGGCTAAACCCAGTTTCAAATGAGTGCACATATACAAAGCTTCAATAAAGAAATCTGTCATGAACTGTCACCTATCCCGGAAGGATACAGAGATGTTAGTTTTGTATCGAGTTTGGTAGAACATTGCCAATATTCTATTGGCATCTGTGCTAAAGTGTTCATAGTTTTCAAATTTCTTTTTATTTAATATTTTTTACGAATTAAGATCATGGCTATATCATGCGGAAATCAGTGGATAAAATATAATGAATTAAAGTTCCACAAGTAAACTATTTGTTACTTTTAAACTACACATGCTTTGCATGAGTACCCCCAATTGTGAAAGCCTGGAGCCGCCTATGTGTATTCGTGGTCTAAGCAGGTTGCTTCAAGGAGTGAGATGTTTTTATGAGCCTGCTATAAATTTGAAAAGGGCATAATACTTTGTTGGAAATCGACAGCAGTCATTCATTGGAAGGTTATTGTGTCAGTATTTTAACTAACCCCATCATTACCATCCCCCTGTAGTGAACATTTTGTGGAATAAGGTCCAGACCTGAGGCTGAATGATAGAACACTAGTGTGAGTGTGTGCCTGTAAAAATATTTTCTCACGGCTTTATTAAACATTGGCAAAGAAAAGAGAGAGAGATTGTAAAATGGTTGAATCAGTGTTTTTGCTTTACAGGGTACAAATATACAGGAATACATCCCCTTCTTCCTTAAAAATGTCTGAAAGCCTACCATAAGTCTCAGGGTTTTTTATCTCTGATTTTTCTTATTTTTGTAGGAATTTGAAGTATTTGAAACTCAAGATTTCAAGGGAATTAAACACTTAAAAGTTCCAGAACACATTTCAACACTTTTAGAAAGAAGCTCATATGTGTGTGTCTATGAAGTGTAGACACAATAAATGAAGGATGAACGTTACATAAAATCTTATCTGCAGTGTGAGCTTTACAGCAACTAGGATGTTATTCATATAACTTATTTATCTTGTAATGTAATTCAGGTAAGCTGTAAGTTATCTAAATAGGCAATAGGTTTTGTGGTTATGAAAAAATGAAAGAATGTTGGTGCCACCATGAAATTTCATATTTTCCAAGTTTATGTAAAAATCTAGTGTGTGTGTGATATATATATATATATATATATGTATATATATATATATATATATATATACTATATGTATATGTAAATATATACATGTGTATATATATATATATATATAATTGAAGAATTTTTATTTTACTTGTATTATATATACCTGAGATCGATCATTAAAATAAAATATTCTGTATAGCATAAGTGAAAGGAAGATGGACTGAAATGTAAATGTGACATGAAAAATACTATACGACAAGGTGTTGAATATTTTTAAAAAACATGATAAGAAAACATTATAAATAACACAGGTACTAAATTGGTATAAATACCCCTTTTTCCCTGCTCCATATAAAAGTTAAGAAATGGAATAAGAATTACATGTGGTAAAGAGGGGTGAATAAATTTTTTTACAACACATTAAGATAAAAGTATTGATATAAATCATATATATAATGCAGGTACTTAAGGTACTAATCCCCTTGTTCCCTGCATAAATATACATGGTGTAAATGCAAGAAATGTGTTTAAAGATGAAAAGTTGCAAAACAGAAACATTGTTTTGCACAATGAGCTAGGTCTTTTCTAGCTCCCAAATTTTGTTTTGAAATTGAATAAATTGAATAAAGTGAAAAGCATTTCCGAAACTATGTACGTTTTTAAGGGCCATACATATTTCGTTAATGCGGATTCTACATTTCTGTGTGCATTACTGTAAATTGTATTACAGAAATAATGCACATGGCCCCACGTAGAAGAAAATACAAATTGGATCAGATATATAAGAAATACAGTGTAAGAATCAAATATACCAGCGTGTGGCTAAGTATTTATAAGAGAATATAATGTAATAAAAAGATATACGAATATAATAATATAAATGTATTTACCCCTTGCGCTGCTTAGCTGTATAGATTACATGATACTGACTAAGCATTTTTACTCAATACAGGTTACAGTTAATTCTATATACTAAGGTTTCAACTGTTGGTAGTGAAACATGGAGATGAAAAATTATTTAAAATTGCTTGAAAATGATCTGTCAATATGTTGCTGTAATTTTGTTGCTGTAGCAAGGTGTTGAATTTAAAATTGAAATGTGTTTTAATAAAAGAAAAAATAAGGTTTGGCTGGTAGGTACTTTGGATAGTGGTGTTTATGAATTTAAAAAGATGTTCTTTGTAGTAACAAGGTGTACTTAACATTTTTATTCTTAATAACTGGTTATTAATAATATTTTTATATACTGATTTTGAAAGATTGGATGAATAATGTTGAAGTTTATTTACTTTGAAGTTATAAGTTTCTCTTTTGTCATATATTTTAAATTTTAATATGTCTGCATTTTGAATTTTTAAACTAACATCTAGATAATTGATCCAGTTTGATGCATATACATTTTCAATTAGTTGTAGATTAGGTGGATAAAAATTAAAGTTTAATATAGGTGCTTCATTAGTAATTCCAATAATAATTGGGTCATCAATAAATCTGTACATGATATGACTGTTGAAAGGGTGTTGAATTTCATAAAAATGTAGATAAAGGATGGCCAGTATTGTAGATGAGATTCCTCCCTGTGGTATTCCCTTATTTAATTTGTATATGCAATTTCCTTGAGTTATATACTGTTTGAACAGAATGAATTTTAATAATGTTTTGAATTTTGGAAAAGAGATGCTTTTTGATTGAGTAAATTGTTCATATAAATTTATTATGACTTTATATAAATCATTAATATCAATGTTATTAAAGAGGTCTTTGAAATCAAAAGTTTTAATATCATGTATGTAAAGTAGTTGATTTAGGTGATTAATCACTTCTAAACTATTTTTGATTATATGTTTGTTGTGTAGTGAAATGGTCATAAATTTGATTTAGTATAATTAGAAGTTGTTTGTCACCAGCACTGGTGTATGAATTAAATCCTATAGTAACAGTTCTAAAAGAAATTGGTGATTTATGAATTTAGGTATGAATATCAGGTAAGGAAAATTAAGATTGTGTTTTTGTTTAAGAAGTTTGTAGTAAGCAATAATTTGTTTACTTATTATAATTATATATATGTATGCATGTGTGTGTGTGTGTGTGTGTGTATACGAGGTAGGATTAAAAAGTTCCCGGACTGAGTCTATAACTTAAAAAATATTATCAATTAAAATGCTGAAACACACCCTCCTTCGAAATAAGACCCTTGCACAACAACACACTTTTGCCATCGCTTGTAAAGGTCATCAAAACATTTCTGGAATCCATTTTTAGCCATGTCCTTTAATTCAGCCTGCGATGCACTTTTAACTTCATCTGCAGATTGAAATCGACAACCCTGCAAGCGACTTGCCAGTTCAGGAAATAGGCTGAAGTCGCAGGGGGCGAGATTAGGGGTGTAAGGAGGATGTCAAAAGCCCAGACCGTCCGGCTCATCAGAGTAAGGAGGATGTGGCAAAACAGTGTGCGTTTTCGCAAGAAAGTCATCGATGAGGAGGGATGGGTGTGCAGGAACGTTGTCATGCAAAAGCACCCATGACTGCTCAGCCCACAGTTTTGGTTTCTTCTTCCGGATCGACTCGTGCAAACGACGCAGGATGTTTACATAGAGTTCCTTGTTCACAGTGCATCCTTTAGGGATAAATTCCAGATGCACAATGCCCTGGATATCGAAGAACACCTCTAGCATGATTATATTAACCAATATCGTTACATTATGAATTGTTATTCCACTTTGACCAACATATGTACAGTCTATAAACAATATACAGAAAATATAATGGCATTTGCTATAATTACAATATATAAAATTGCGGCTTGAAAGACAATAACTTACGGAACTATATTCGTCCAATAAAATGACGAGAAAAATTATCGGAATTTCATGATCATGATAATTGAAAAAATTATGGAAAAAGTAATTAAAAGATAAAAACAGGTATATAAATTAATAAAAATTGAGAAATATTAGCAATAAATATTAATTTAAACAGAAATTTGTGTCCGGACTCTTTAACTGTAAAAAGAAAAGCAATAAATTATTCCAAATGGTACTTCAGTTGGGAAAGTAAAGAATAAAAAGATCAATATGAAAAAACTTAAAAACAAGGAGGGCAAGCAATATCAGAAATAATTGGCAATATTGCTAAAAAATAAAATCTGAAAAATCTTGAATGATTAATTGTTGCGTGTGAAACTCCTGAATGTCTTACAATGAAAAACATTGGTACAATTTTAAACAAGGTAGGAAAATAATTAGTGGTTATAAGTGTTTAGAAAAAAATCTGTAAATATGGGAAACCTTTAAGAAATGGATAAAACTGAAAATGGCTTAAAGATAAATTTAAATTTGAAAAGGTTAAGAACAAGACCAGAAATAAGTTTTTAAAATTTAATAAATATGAAAAGAAAAGATAGTAATTACTTGTATAAATGCATGTTAATAATTAATATTGCTAAAAAATTTCTTTGAAGTTTTGCTTGCATTATTTTCACATAAAAGTAATATCTTTTTATATTTTATTGTGAATCTTTTGAATCTCTCCTGATATTTCAAACTATTTCTTCAACATATAATTAAGTAAAGGGTTATTCTCTTAATGTAATTAAAACAATGAGAAGCACTTATAATGTAGTCATTTCAGGAGCATAAACTTAAATTTGATATATGCGCATCTGTACATACATGTCCATAATTTTAATTAAAAATTAATTTACTTTTCACTTTAATAAATATAATTTAAATAGTCATTAAAATAATAAACAAAAGTCAGTAAAACTTGAAATATATAAAATATACATAAAAAGTGGACCAATTTTGGAAATAACTAATGAAGAACATGAAAGCTAAGACAACGTACAAGCCGCAGATAAACTTTCAAACCTTCAATCTTCATTGTAAATCAGCTAGAAACATTCTACTACTGGGCCCTGGTGCTAATTAGATTGGAATGATTCAGAAAAAAAAAATAATAATAACCAACTTTTTTGTGAAATGGCCTGCAAAAATCAAAGATAAAAGAATATGTATACTCAAATGTACCAATTAAATGCTTGTGTTATACATAATTTTTGACGACAAAAGGAATTAAACCAACCTTATAGCTCTAGGGCAAACTGTTCTAGAAATATTTTAGCTTTTCACAGTTTTGCCACATCGCCTTTGATAATATGCCCAGTTGCTAAATGAAAACGAAAATTAAATCAAAAGTAGGAATTCAGTGTAATTTCAAATATTTATCCATGTTATTTTGTGAAATTAAATTAAATTTAGTGAATTGTGAAAGAAAGAGAAAATGAATTTATGTCTGTAGTGAAAGTCATGTGCTGTCCACATAAGATTATTTTAAATTATGGAGCACGGGGGATTTTGAGTAAGTAGACGTTGTTATACTGAATTGTACAATTTTCTGAATTCACAAATGAATGAATGTTTTTTGTTGAAAACGAGCATTTCGGAAAGCGAGTGATGTTATCTGTATTATTTATGCTGTGGGCGCTTACTTAGGATTCGAGTGATGTAAGTTAATTAGTCCTAGATTTGTATAGCCTTTTATATGTCTGTAAAAACAATGATCAAATTTTGTTTTAAAATCTTGCTCGCGTTGTGCGCATTTTGCATTATGAAATTTTATTATCGGAGTTTTTAAATACGAAACTTAATTTAACTGAATTTAATTTCAACTGATTGAAATTAAATTTTGTTAAGAAAGCTACTAAATGAATGTGAAAATAACATTGTGATTTTTTTTTAGGCTTTCAAAAGTAGGAAAAGAAAAAAAAAACAGTATGAAAAGATTCTCTTTACGTGCTGCATGTTATTGAGCAAAATCACTGTTGGTAATTTTTGCCTGAAAAACGTATTTTAGAAGGATGCATTTCTTTGCAAGCAAGATCATGTACCTAGAAGAAAATTATATACTTAATTTTATTTAATTTTTATTTGACCAACAATTTGATTATCTAATTTTTGATACACAGTTCATCTCAGACATAAAGTGCACCTGTTGTGTAGTACCATATAGAATTTGTCAATCCGCACCCTAAAATCTGACACAACATTAAGGAAAGTAGTAGGGTCACTTACTAAGAATTTTCTGCTAAGAAAGAGATGCAGAATTCCATCAATCTGTCCATGCAAATGTGATGAAAAACCGTGTAGTATTTAGGGGGGAAGCTTATTCAGAATTTTTTAAAAGAAACAAAGTTTTTAAAAGACTAACCTTAAAAGGCAAAGATTAATTTCTGGCTATCAAGGTGCTTTTTACTTCCTTTTTTTTTAGTTTTTTATATCTTTAATTACTTTCTAAAATCATTTTTTTAAATACCCCAGAAATTTAAATATCATATACAACAATTTAAAAAACAGTAGCTTTTATTTTCCTAGGTAAAATCTGCATCGGAAAAACCATCAAATGAGATTTAATCCCAGTCCATAAATTTATTTTAGTCAATGATGACATTTTTTCACAATGTTTAGAGGGGTGGGGTTGTTTCACGGAAACTTGCAGAATTTCAAATTGAGAGGAAAAGTGATGGAGCGCTTTCCCAGGGAGGGCGGATCGGTAGAAACCTACTGTATGGAATTTGAGTAGTACATCAGCAGGTATCAAATGGACATATTTTACTTTGCCCATGAATGAGAACTGGAAGGGCTATTTTAACTGGGAAATTACAATGACTACATAGGATGTACAGTGTATTTACTCCTTATCAGGGGAAATTTCTCGACAAGGAATCTATATTTTTTAATGCAGCTGCATAGAAAAGTCCTATGGCGCTACACAACGAGACAACTTTCAAAGGGCTGACCTCCTTATGAGGGAGGGGTTATCTCCCTTTTAGAGATAGAGATACATAAAAATGTGAATTGCAAAGTTGTAGATCATTGCTAAATTAGTATAAAAATGTATATGTCTAACAAAAAATGCAGAAAAAATAGCCATCTGAAAACTATGGAATAGACTCTAAATCCTTCCAAATAAAACAACATGAAAGTACTCAGATGATTAGGATGCTTGCATCTAGAAAACTGTATGCGTATAATCGTTTGTAACCGGAATGTAACATCGTTTGTAATCGGAATGTAACATTCCGGTTACATTCTCCAAAACTAAGGATCATTTCACAATACTTTTTATTAGTAAACATAGTAGACATGGTTCATAAAATCGAAATAAAAATAAGACGAAACACATAATATAAGGATACAATACTGCAGATGGAATGTTTTTTCAACCTCAAATTAGTTTATTTATTTTTCTGGGCTTTGATTAAGATGATGTTTCCCAACAAATTGTCTGTCAACAGTTAGCAATCAAAGTAAATTTATTAATTTCTTTATTATACAATTGTCGGTAGATGATGTTGTAATTAAAAGAATCGCTTGCTTTCAAAAATATTTTTTGAACAATTATTTGCAGTTTTCCTCTTAGGCAATCACATTTTTATACTAATTTGGTAATGCTCTACAACTTTGTAATTGACTTTTTCTCTATCTCTAAAAGGGAGCGAGATAACCCTTGCTCTTCCATAAAAAACGGGGGGAGGTCAGCCATAAAGGTTGGCGAATTCTGTCAATGTAAAAATCAAAATTAGTGGTATACTAATCATGTTTACTACTATACTATTTGTCTTTTAAAAATAAAGGTCTTTTAAAAATAAAGGTTTTTTTTCAAAATAAAGGTCTCTGGAATTTCAGAATTTATAAATCAAAGCAATGTTTCAAACGTCAAAAGAAAATTTTGAGAAACAAAATTTCATTTGGCAAAAGTAATAAAATTTGTTAATTTGGCAAAAGTAATGAAGTTTAAAATTGGTGAAATTATTATAATTAGTGAAATTATATATTAGTGAAATTTGTAAGTTTTAATTATTCAATAATTAACAAAATGTTTAAAATTAAGATTTACCTGAATGTCAAAACAGTTAGAGGACGATAAGACTTATGACTTGCATTATGGGTGAGTTTAGTGCCCCAAAAATCATTTTTAAAGATATTGAACACTGGAGTTTCTGGCTTTAAATCTAAATTATTGATGACTGCTTCAGAATCATCAAAAACAAAATCTCCATAAATGCTGTTCCCAAAGCAAACGATGGAAACTATGAAAATGATGCATGATGACCAAGGTAGAAGACATGAGGGCACAGGTAGAGAATCATCCCATGAGATTTTTTTAAATGCAGGACAGTCTAGCTGGCATTTTGCACAACCTATACAAGTTGTGTTTCGATTATGATCTGTCTGAAGCACCATAATCTGTAAAAGATCAGCATTTGTGGGCAGCTTTCAATAACGCTATAAAATAAAAAAAAATAACTTCAGAAAATAGAAATTACAATAAAAACAAATTAAATATTGCTTCAAATCTGTGAAAAAAACATAACAGTTACAGGTACATTTTTGCTTCCAAGACTTTCCTAGCAGTTTGGAATCAAAATAAATTTAAACTTTTTTTTCTTTTTCAAATTGAGTGTGCACATGTAGTTCTTGTTACTCTAAAAAAATGTGATTTGGACTCTAATTCCTCATTTGAATATACCTTAGTATTTCTTGATTCGAATGAAAAACTTTTAGTTTTAATATGGGTAATCACAAAATTAAACACATAAGATCAATGTTAGATTTGAATATACTGCAAAACAAGTAAATATAAATATTTCATTTTTTGAATAAAAGCTTTTAACTATAACCATTTTATTTATAAAAATTGTTCTCAATTTATAGTTACATTAGAAACTTGGCAGTATTTAACGTATCATGGTCCTGTATTGAAAAATTTCTCTTTTATTTAAGTATAGATGCAAAGTTGAATATTAGACTCTTTTTAATAATCTTACAATATTATTTTAGTGTGATATTTTGAAAAAATATTACTGGTTCTATCTTTTTGAAAATCTACAAAATTTTAATCGATTAAAATGTTCTACTAGACTAAGAGCTGTATACCAAATATCAGCTCTCTAGGACGTAGGAAAGTATGTTAAAAATGCCATCAAAGAAGTTGAAACAGACAGGGAACCACACATTGGAAATGACAAATTAAATAAAAGCTTTTAAAACCACTTTTATTAAGTCAATTTTGATCTAAATTGAGCAAAATTTTTCATTTATGATTTTTGCAAAATATTATCAAATGACATAAAATCAAATATTTTCATTCTATAGATCAAAATGTCTTAATATAATAAAATTAGTGAAATTATATAATACACTCTTTATGCACAAATAGTCACAATTTTAAAAATTTAGGAAGAGAACACTTGTTTAGTATTTGAAATATTTCTTTACTAACTGCGTGTGATATCGTCAAATACTAAAATTAAATCATATGTGCTTTATGACCAGAAAATGTGCTATAGAAAGAATACTTCTCATCCCCTAAATTTTAGTGTAAACACGAAATTCAGTAAAATAAAATTCTCTCCTTAAATGTTATTGAATAAATGATAATAAAGCACATACAAAAAAAAGGGGGAATTCAAAAGAGAAATAAATAGCCTAACAAAAGGGTTTCTTCTTCTTTGATGCAGAATATTCGACCTACCAAATAGGTATAAGATATCTATTTGGATGGCCAGGAAGTGCCACCCAATTTAGACTGGAACCCAGTGGGGGAGGCATCCACAGGGACTTCCCAACCACCAACCTCTCAGAAGAATTTACGGACCCACATGTTTAATGTGATCATACTCCGCGTGAACACAGCGGCAGTTTGGGCAGTGGCGGGTATCGAACTCAGACCATCTGAGTGTGTGAGTGTGAGGACCCAGACCGTCCGACTCATCCAGAGGACTTGAGTATCTAATTGGACGGCCGGGAAGAGATCCGGCGACACTAGAATAAACACAACTAAACAAAACAGCAAACAAACAAAGCAGTAATCAAAAACAAAACACAACACCAAAACAACACAGCAAACCAAAATAAAAGGGAAGGCGGCACCACCGGGGAGGAGCAAGCAAAAACCAAGGGGATCAACAACCAGAGAAAAAGTTAAAAGCAGCAATGGCTCTCAGGCTATTCAAGTGATTTTGTTGGATATTTCTCTCGCTATGAGAACACAGTTTTTAATTTTGTTAATTGAAGTTTTATTCGAGCAGACACTCGAGAACCAGGCCGCGGAATTAGCGGGGGAAGGTTTAGAAAGATGAAAAGGTTTAGAGGAATATGTTTAGATGAAAAGGTTTATATGAAAAGGACCATCTGAGTGTAATTCCCGTGCCCCCTAACAAAAGGGTTTAGTACTTTAGAGCAAAAAATAACACATATTTGCAGACTAAATTGCTTTGATGCAACCGACACAGGAATTTATTCTAGAAAATGGAGCTCTAGGAGGAAATAACGAAAGCAAGATTTGGGCCCACAACTTTTTTTAAAATACTTTATAGATCAGGGAGGTATGACTACATTTGATTAGTACACCTAAAATTGTCTGGATTACCATTTTAATGAAAAGTGTTTTGACAAAACTACTTTTAAGTTAGAGAAATAACCATTTTGATAGATTTCATGCCCTTGAAATAACAATTAATATGTCACAATATTCAATAAAATTTTGTATATAAGGAATATTTTACAAAAGTAATTTTGGCTGCTTTAATTCTATAAATGTCATACAACCCCAACAAAAGTAAACAGTATTACGAAACATGTTCCAAGAATAGCAACTAGCTTATAGTGGATATTTTATGTTTTTTGATGCTCTTCAGCATAGAATAACTGATACCTTTTCCTCAATAATTAGGTTCTGTGACTATAAACAGCACAGCTATCACTGTCATCTTCTAACGAATTTAAGTTCAGATAAATTTCTCGTAAACAAGTCTTGCAGATAAATAATATTGTGATTATGCCATTTGATACATCTACAAACGTGTGAAAGTTATCATTAAACTTAAACATATTTTCATGTAAGTTTGATTATTTATTTTCTTGTTTGCTTTTATCATCATAGTTATGATTTTTACCATCCATATTATCTTTGCAAGCAGCCCATACCATCTTTCCTACTTCTACGAACATTTATGAACAAAGTCACAGTATTTTCTCTCTTCCTCTGATTATATAATAGTTTTGGATCTTTCTATATCTAACAAAATAATATATATATATATATTGAATAAAAGAATTACATTAAGAAAAG